>JAPDOI010001524.1:0-168973 GCA_029168955.1 Aplectana chamaeleonis
CGGATTTCGAATAAATTAGTTCATTTTTTATTTCGAACGAACGAATTTCGGAAAACTCGTTTATTTTTATTTCGAACGAACGGATTTCGAATAAATTCGTTCATTTCTATTTCGAACGAACGAATTTCGAATAAATTCGTTCATTTTTATTTCGAACGGAACGAATTTCCAGAATAAATTCGTTTCATTTTTTATTTCGAACGAACGAATTCCGAAGGGATTCGTTTCATTTTCATTTCGAACGAACGATTTTCGAATAAATTCGTTCATTTTTATTTCGAACGAACGAATTTCCAAATAAATTCGTTCATTTTTATTCGAACGAACGAATTCAAAAGAAATTCGTTCATTTTTCATTTCGAACGAACGAATTTCGAATAAATTCGTTCATTTTTATTTCGAACGAACGAATTCCGAAGAAATTCGTTCATTTTTTCATTTCGAACGAACGATTTTCAGAATAAGATTCGTTCATTTTTATTTCTGAACGAACGAATTTCAGAATAAATTCGTTCATTTTTATTTCGAACGAACGAGATTTCCGAAGAAATTCGTTCATTTTATATGTATCAGAACGAACGAGATTTTCGAATAAATTCGTTCATTTTTTATTTACACACATCGAACGAACGGAATTTCAAATAAATTTGTTCATTTTTATTTTCGAACGAACGAATTTCGAATAAATTCGTTCATTTTTCTATTCTGAACGAACGAATTTTGGAATAAATTCAGTTTCAAATTTTTTTGTTTCGAACGAACGAATTTCGAATAAATTCGTTCATTTTCCTTTCAGACACGAACGAATTTCGAATAAATTCGTACATTTTTCATTTCGAACGAGACGAATTTCGAAAAAATTCGTTGCCATTTTTAATTCGAACGAACGAATTTCAGAATCAGTCAATTCGTTCATTTCTTATTTCGAACGAGCGAATTTCGAATAAATTCGTTCATTTTTTCATTTATCGAACGAACGAGTTTCGAATAAATTCGTTCATTTTTATTTCGAATGAACGAATTTCGAAGAAATTCGTTCATTTTCATTTCGAAGGAGCGAATTTCGAATAAAATTCGTTTATTTTTCATTTCGAACGAACGAATTTCGAATAAATTCGTTCATTTTTTATTTCGAACGAACGAATTTCGAAGAAATCCGTTAATTTTTCATTTCGAACGAGCGAATTTCGAACAAATTTGTTCATTTTTCATTTCGAACAAACGAATTTCGAATAAATTCGTTCATTTTTTATTTCGAACAAACGAATTTCGAATAAATTCGTTCATTTTCTATTTCGAACGAACGAATTTCGAATAAATTCGTTCATGTTTCATTTCGAACGAACGAATTTCGAATAAATTCGTTCATTTTTTATTTCGAACGAACGAATTTCGAAGAAATTCGTTCATTTTTCATTTCGAACGAGCGAATTTCGAATAAATTCGTTCATTTTTCATTCCGAACAAACGATTTTCGAATAAATTCGTTCATTTTTTCTTTCGAACGAACGAATATTCGAAATTCGAATACTCGAATGACAAATAATTTAAGCATCCATAGCAATCTCTGAAAAAACTGCATCGGCGGCAGACAAACCCTGCCTTGAAAGCTTGCAGGGAAGAAGCTACTCAGATTTTAGAACTATGATGATAGTACTCGATTTTTCATGCCCTTCGACTCACGTCCTAGGCACCCCTATATTTCTATTGCGTGTGCCGTAAGCAGCATATCCAATAAATAAATAAATAAACTGAATTTGCCCCCGAAACAGAGGATAATAGATTTGATGCATTGCGCGACGCTGATCAGGCGACTATACGCCCTGAGAAAGCCGTGTCTCTATATGACCGGCCAATATAAAGTAACATCAAACGAAACAAGAAGTATTAATGGAAAGCAGCAGCTCTTAAAGGCAGTGGTCACGATGAAAAACGTTATCCACAAAACTACAAAAATCAGCTTAGATCAAAAACAGCTGAAAAACTGTGAGAAGAGTAGTACGCGGTGAAAAACGGTCTAGAATTAGAGTTTCTAGGGCCCCAAAGAAGCTAGTTCGTGCACGTGCACAGCGATGACGAAACAGATCGCAGTCTCATGCCGAGCAGTCAAAAATCATCGACATTCAGAGGAACAGAACTAAATGCAAATTTAACGAATAAAAACAGTTGAATAATGAAAGCATCACTTCAGTCAATATGTTTTTGACTAGATGTGTACATATATTCGAAGTTTCATTGATTGACGTTCAATTTCAAGCTGGCTGATGTTCTTGATATAAGAGGTCATCGTGCCGATGATGTGGAGAGGGCTCGTCCACCATCAAAAGACAAGAAAGTTCACGTTTTAAATTTGGCCCAAAACAGTGGTTTTTCCGCGATTTTTTCTTATAGGTCCTACTACTCGAGACCCAGGAAAGGATTTGGAGAGAAAAAGACGACAAGCATATTTGATCGCGACCACTGCCTTTAAAGGCAGTGTTCGCGCCCCGTGCCGCAGACCCGCCCCTTGAAAAGAACAAATGAAGACTCAGATTGTAGGGAATGATCAAGTGAAGGAAGTGCTGAGGCCGGATTCATCAATCTTACCGCGGTTAGTGTGTTACCGCGGTTAGCGAAACCGGAGCTTAACCACCTAGTTTGGCTGCGGTTAAGCCTTACTGCGATTCACCAAACGCGATTTAAGATAAGATATAGTGTTATCAACCAGAATCTGTTGACATCAATCGAAGATAGATTTGTTTCTTATAGCGAAATTAGAGTGAGTGGTCGAATTTGAACGTGTTGCATGCATGTTTGTAATTAATAGAAGCTGTGTTCATGTTTGAAATCGCACTTTGAACGATCTTTGGCCCGATTAGACAGGCAAGAAACTGATTGAATTCGCACGGTTCTACGCGGTGTCATAACATCCGCATTCAGGGTAAAATTTCTTAACGTATTTGGCTTTGCTCAAAATGATCCTGAGTCTAGTTGCTTAGCACAAAGTGTTGTGATTTTGCACTGTACAGATATGAGCAACAGATTTGCCTATTTTATACTTCATCGCTAGGGTCACCTAGAAAAGAAAGAAAAAGGGAGTTTCTTTATGGCAAGCGAAATGTGGCGGTGGCACAATCCGGGGCTATTCCTACTCTTGAAGGCTTGCGCATCACGCTGGGCGCGGCCTTATGGTTCGAATACTTTCTACAGCGTGCCCACGCGCGTGAGAGGAACTAAGGATGAGTTCTTCACCATGGAATGATGACTCGTAATGAAGTTGATGCATGAGTGATGGCAAAGCGATATGAAAACCGGTATGGGCGTTGTCGCCTTGGCTGAGCGGAAGTGAGGCTGGGCGTGACGTCAGGCTATTCATACTCCAACGCCCTACGCCGCGCTGGCCTTAATAGAGTATGACTACATTTAGATTCATCAAGCACCAGGGCGTGGCATCACAGCAAGAATGGCCTGATGCCAGGACCTCGCATCACGCGCGGAGCGCCCGTTCACGCCATGGCGGCGACGGCTGTAGGGACTTTTTCGAAACTTCATTATTAACCAATCCTTAATTTCATCCCGTTTTCATAATTATCAACTCCACTACTATCCTCTGCTTTACCACGAAAGTTGAACGCGTGTACAGATTTTGCCATCACGGCAAAGTATAGACTCAATTTATTCAGCTCAGCCGCTAGTAGCGTCGCAGCTGGAGTATTCGCATGGTATCTGCAAGCGCGTGGCGCGGCTCAAAACGGCATTCGTATTCCAATCTAGGCCTGCGCGTCACGCGCGTTAGCGATATGGGACATGAATAGCGCCTAAAAGGAAGAAGAAAGGAAAAAAAGCGAAGAAAGAGGCGCATCTCGCATTTCCCGTTGCTGCGCACGCTCTTCGTAAAGCCTTACTCACTTGCGCATGCCGTTTCATTCTTCTGTTGCACGCTCCTTATGAAGCGCTACTCACATTCCGTGTCGCCGCCTACGTTTCTTCTTAAAAAGCGCTTTTCCAAAGGTATCCACTATGCTGCGCACGTTCTACATGACGCTATTCTTATTTCACAAAGCTGCGCACGCTCTGCATGATGCGCTACTCTTTTACCTACCACGAGGGCCCAGTTCACGTGAAGCGCTGCAACTGGCTTTGTACTATGCGTCACACCCCTGTATGAAGCGCTACTCCACTTTCCACGACGCGGCACAGATTCTACGCATGAAGCACAAATCACTTCACACATCGCGGCGCACGCTCCACGATTAAGCGCAACTGACATTCCTACGACACAGCGCTCCCTGTACATCGAAGCGCTACTCGCTTTCTACGACGCGGCGAACACTCCATATGAAGGTCAAAAATTACTTCGCCAAAATTTGCTGCGTTTGACAGCTCTCCTATGTTACTAACATCTACGTTACCTAAGTAAGCTCCAGATACGACGCACGATCAGATTTTGATCAGCAAAAGGCGTCATAGATCCATGCGTAAGAGCTGAGCCAGAATGAGCTATAAGAACCCATTTGCCCGAAAAAGTCGCCTGACGCTGTCAACAGAGGCGATAATGGAAAGCGCTTCGACGGAGCATGATTTTTCTTGATGATGAGCGGTTGGTTAGCTGCTAACCGATGCCCTCACCCGCACCCCAACATGTGGTTAGCGTAACCCGTGGCATAACCCAGTTCTCCTCCGGTTAATGAGTGTATGAATCGCAGGTAAATGCTCTTGGTCGACCGGTTAAGCTAACTTACCAGGAGGAAATGCAATGATGAATCATAACCTAGAATACCCAACAAGACAGAACAAATTCACGTCCAGAAAGCTCCCTTCATTTTTCAGCGGCTGTGGTAAGCCATTTACCGGTGCTTTCAACTAAGCGCTACGCTTCTTTCAACCGGTCGGTAAGCGTGTGAAAAACTGATAACGGTTGCGGTTAGCCGATAACGCTAACTTACCACCGAAAATGCTTTGATGAATCCGGCCTCTGATGAGTGAGCTGTTTGCTTCATTGCACTGATAAGTATTATCCTTGTAGCGGTCGATTCCTCCACGCTCAAAAACGTAAACAAGGCAGGGCCTATCTTGGCTCAAAAACGCGTCTTTCGTGTCCTTTTTGAGCATGCCTTGCTATATAGGGCACCAGACCTTTCGTAAACCGTGGAGATATCGGAAGTGAAATTTACGTGAACACTGTCTTTAAAAGAAGGTCGAATCGGCCGCGATGGCGCTTTTTCTATAATTTCACGCATCCTGTAGTAAGAGAAATCAAGTAAAGTCGATCACACAAATTTTACCCGTAAATTTTATGAGAGCCTCGTGCGAAATCATAGAATCCCTCTCACAGCTTAACCAGGAATCTTGTAAAGCATGTATTAGCAATTCGGAGCTGTCTAGACCTGAACACGCTACAAAACCGTCTTCTAAAAAGCACCACTAACCAGCAGCTCTTTCCCATTGATTGTACAAATCTAAGATAGCGGATCTCATTCGGGCAGCGAATCCCTTGTCCTCATCGAGCTCGCCGTAGCTCTGCTCATAGCAGTTCTGAAAAATGCCGAGTTATGGAGCAGACTACCTGAAACGAATTCGCAAGGATGAGCAAGGCCCCGTCCATAGCAGACGTCCGGGTGGTGGCCATCGCGTATCAACTTCCCTGCGGAGGCGGAGAAACGGGGGAGGAGCGAGATTCCTAATTGGACGCAACAGCCGGGGGGTCGGGCCTAGCCCGTGTTGCGTCCAATCAGGAGCCTCGCTCCTCCCTGTTTCTCTCGCCTCCTCCAGGGGTCGTTGACTACCATGATGGCCACCACCCCAGACGTCCTAGCGTCAAGTGACCGTAAAGTGACGCTGGAAGTTTTGCATCTTCAGCATTTGTTATTGATCTGACTCCCCAGCGACCACTGCAGCCGGCCAGTCGCTGACGGTGGAGGCATAGTGACTGTAAGGGCTGTCTCTAATATTATCGATACCTTCGTTAACCACGTGCCGTCCTCGGACACGTTGATTGCGCCAGCCGTCGAGCGTCATGCGCCAGCGTCTGAGCGCTGGCGCATGATGCTCCGACGCCTTGACGCTTTGCCGCTGGTCGTCTGCTATGGACGGAGCCTAACTCACGCGCAGTCCATTTCCAGCCATGACATGTCCGTCGATTGTGGCAATAGTAGTGATTAGTGCATGAATTTCCTCACTGCTCACCCCGAATTGGGACGGATTGTGCTGAGCAGTTCCCATTGCCCTGCAACGCTTGAAAACAGTTCATGCTTAGAAAACCCCTAGGTCTGCACTTCTAACCGATAGTAGCAGTTCCAGTCATTTCGGATCGCTGGACGACACTCGATGATCTTGTCGATTTGGAGAAGAATTGCCAACAGCTCACCCAAGCCAAACCATGCGCGGAGCATTTTCCGCTCAGACGCTCCAGGAAAATCTTCAGCGCTGAAAAAAGCGAGGAAAAGGTAATTCAACGACTTCCAAAATGTACGAACCCTACCTCAATGCATGTAATCCCCGGAGTTGGAAGAGCAGGTTACGGAAAATTAGACTAGCTCTAGCTAAAAACCGTGACAGATCCAACAGAACTGGCAAAAATCCAGCCATATCGCGGACTGGGCGGCATTGGTCTGCACCGTCAGAGTCTGGAGAAGGATTTGGGTTGAGACTGGTAATACGGGAGTAGGGAACTAAAAAATGAGCTTCTAACACAGTCAGTCATACCATGACTATCGTAGAGTAGCAGAGAGGGGAAGAACTTTTCAGCAGCTTCAATCCGGATATCAGCGATCTCATTTAGTATATCCGCTAAGGTGGCAGCACATCCGTCAACGATGGCACATCCACTCCGTGTGAGGCTTTCCACCTGACGAGCCGCGCACAGATCGAGACTCTGAAAGACTAAAAATGGGAAGAGCAGGTGGCGAATGGCGAATCGTGGGAGATCGCAAATACTGATATTGAAGGCGACATTCACAAAGAATTTGCTTATAGTTTGTTCCAGAGTTCGTCGCCATAAAAGAGGTTACGGCTGCTAAATGAGGTAAAGTCTGTTCGAATGAGACTGTCCACCCATGCGGTCGGCGTGTGTGTCGAGCGGCCATCGCAAAGGGATTTTCCGGACGAACTTTCCCACGGCTGCAGACAGCTGGTTGGGATATCATTCATCTTTCGTCTAATATTCCTGCTATTCGACTTAAAAGTCCAGAAAATGCTTTTGCGAGATCCACTGGACATGCACGCCGACCGCGTGGGAGGACAGACTCCTTCGGACCGATTTTAGAAGTGGTTCAAAACGTCGAAAAGCTGGCAGGAATACCTTGAACTCGACGAAACTCAACAACGAGGTGCACCGAACAGGAATCGCAGCCGTCTAACAGTTCGGCTGTTTCTCCAGACTTTAACAAATCTCCGTTCGGGAGGACAAGTAGGACTGTCAGGTTTCTCCGATTCCTGTTGGGTGCGGCTCGAGCCGAGGATGGTTCGAGATACTTCGTCGCAGCGATTAAAGCAGAACTGACACAGTTCATTTCAAAACTGGACACTAATTGTATGTCGTAGACGTTGGCCGTAGCGCGAAAATCACTTTGGGGGAGCGTTTCGTCTCTCTCCACATACAATACTGGACCAAGTGATATCGCTCCAGCCCCGAAGCGGCTGGAGAGGTTTGGTTTTGCCTAGGCCTTGTGATCACTTACAATTTTATAAAGTAGTTAATAAAACCATTCAAACAAATTCCTAGCAGATTTCCTTCTGGATATAGGTGAATGGGGCCAAAACACACCACCTGTCAAAATTTGGGCCAAATCGGTTCACAAATAACAAAGTTGTGAGCCCTAAAGCTTGAGAAAAATTCATGGTGTGCGCCGTAGGCCGTGGGCCGTAGGCCGTCACGCTTTCCATTCACCGTTGTTGAAACTCTTGTCAGGAGTAGCCACTGCCAATGATAGCAGGCGATCAATTGGGCAGGTAGGTAAGTTGGTAGGGGGTACGTAGGCTGGTGAGTGATCGATTTCTAGGCCAGTGGGGATTCAGATGACGTCATCAGGACGTCGTGAAAAGTGCTTCAGGCTTCTGAAGACGTCATCGGGATGTCGTGAAAAGTGCATTGGGCTTCTGATGACGTCATCGGGATGTCGTGAAAAGTGCTTCAGGCTTCTGAAGACGTCATCGGGATGTCGTGAAAAGTGCATTGGGCTTCTGATGACGTCATCGGGATGTCGTGAAAAGTGCTTCAGGCTTCTGAAGACGTCATCGGGATGTCGTGAAAAGTGCATTGGGCTTCTGATGACGTCATCGGGATGTCGTGAAAAGTGCTTCAGGCTTCTGAAGACGTCATCGGGATGTCGTGAAAAGTGCATTGGGCTTCTGATGACGTCATCGTGATGTCGTGAAAAGTGCTTTAGGCTTCTGAAGACGTCATCGGGATGTCGTGAAAAGTACATTGGGCTTCTGATAACGTCATCGGGATGTCGTGAAAAGTGCTTCAGGCTTCTGAAGACGTCATCGGGATGTCGTGAAAAGTGCTTCAGGCTTCTGATGACGTCATCAGGATGTCGTGAAAAGTGCTTCAGTCTTCTGAAGACGTCATCGGGATGTCTTGAAAAGTGCTTAAGGCTTCTGATGACGTCATCGACACATCGTGAAAAGTGCCCCAGGCTTCTGATGACGTCATCGGGACGTCGTGAAAAGTGCTTCGGGCTTCTGATAACGTCATCGGGATGTCGTGAAAAGTGTTTCAGGCTTCTCAAGACGTCATCGGGATGTCGTGAAAAGTGCATTGGGCTTCTGATGACGTCATCGACACATCGTGAAAAGTGCCCCAGGCTTCTGATGACGTCATCGGGACGTCGTGAAAAGTGCTTCGGGCTTCTGATAACGTCATCGGGATGTCGTGAAAAGTGCTTCAGGCTTCTGGAGACGTCATCGGGATGTCGTGAAAAGTGCATTGGGCTTCTGATGACGTCATCAGGATGTCGTGAAAAGTGCTTCAGTCTTCTGAAGACGTCATCGGGATGTCTTGAAAAGTGCTTAGGGCTTCTGATGACGTCATCGGGACGTCGTGAAAAGTGCCCCAGGCTTCTGATGACGTCATCGGGACGTCGTGGAAAGTGCTTAAGGCTTCTGATGACGTCATCGACACATCGTGAAAAGTGCCCCAGGCTTCTGATGACGTCATCGGGACGTCGTGAAAAGTGCTTCGGGCTTCTGGTAACGTCACTGGGATGTCGTGAAAAGTGTTTCAGGCTTCTGAAGACGTCATCGGGATGTCTTGAAAAGTGCTTAGGGCTTCTGATGACGTCATCGGGACGTCGTGAAAGAAGTGCCCCCAGGCTTCTGATGACGTCATCGGGACGTCGTGGAAAGTGCTTAAGGCTTCTGATGACGTCATCGGGATGTCGTGAAAAGTGCCCCAGGCTTCTGGTGACGTCATCGGGACGTCGTGGAAAGTGCTTCCGGGCTTCTGATGACGTCATCGTGACGTCGTGAAAAGTGCCCCAGGCTTCTGATAACGTCATCGGGACGTCGTGAAAAGTGCTTCGGGCTTCTGATGACGTCATCGGCACGTCGTGAAAAAGTGCTTTGGGCTTCTGATGACGTCATCGGGACGTCGTGAAAAGTGGTTTGGGCTTCTGACGACGTCATCGGGACATCGTGAAAAGTGCCCCAGGCTCCTGGTGACGTCATCGGGACGTCGTGAAAAGTGCTTCGGGCTTCTGATAACGTCATCGAGATGTCGTGAAAAGTGCATTGGGCTTCTGATGACGTCATCGGGATGTCGTGGAAAGTGCTTCAGGCTTCTGAAAGACGTCATCGGGATGTCGTGAAAGTGCATTGGGCTTCTGATGACGTCATCGGGATGTCGTGAAAAGTGCTTCAGGCTTCTGAAGACGTCATCGGGATGTCGTGAAAAGTGCTTCGGGCTTCTGATGACGTCATCGGGATGTCGTGAAAAGTGCTTCAGGCTTCTGAAGACGTCATCGGGACGTCGTGGAAAGTGCTTAAGGCTTCTGATGACGTCATCGTGATGTCGTGAAAAGTGCTTTAGGCTTCTGAAGACGTCATCGGGTTGTCGTGAAAAGTGCTTCAGGCTTCTGATAACGTCATAGGGATGTCATGAAAAGTGCTTCAGGCTTCTGGAGACGTCATCGTGATGTCGTGAAAGTGCTTCAGGCTTCTGAAGACGTCATCGGGACATCGTGAAAAGTGCCCCAGGCTTCTGATGACGTCATCGGGATGTCGTGAAAAGTGCGACGTCATCGGGACGTCGTGGAAAGTGCTTAAGGCTTCTGATGACGTCATCGGGATGTCGTGAAAAGTGCTTCAGGCTTCTGGAGACGTCATCGGGATGTCGTGAAAAGTGCATTGGGCTTCTGATGACGTCATCGGCAGATCGTGAAAAAAGCCCCAGGCTTCTGATGACGTCATCGGGACGTCGTGGAAAGTGCTTAAGGCTTCTGATAACGTCATCGGGATGTCGTGAAAAGTGCTTCAGGCTTCTGGAGACGTCAGCGGGATGTCGTGAAAAGTGCATTGGGCTTATGATGACGTCATCGGGATGTCGTGAAAAGTGCTTCAGTCTTCTGAAGACGTCATCGGGATGTCTTGAAAAGTGCTTAGGGCTTCTGATGACGTCATCGGGACGTCGTGAAAAGTGCCCCAGGCTTCTGATGACGTCATCGGGACGTCGTGGAAAGTGCTTAAGGCTTCTGATGACGTCATCGACACATCGTGAAAAGTGCCCCAGGCTTCTGATGACGTCATCGGGACGTCGTGAAAAGTGCTTCGGGCTTCTGGTAACGTCACTGGGATGTCGTGAAAAGTGTTTCAGGCTTCTGAAGACGTCATCGGGATGTCTTGAAAAGTGCTTAGGGCTTCTGATGACGTCATCGGGACGTCGTGAAAAGTGCCCCAGGCTTCTGATGACGTCATCGGGACGTCGTGGAAAGTGCTTAAGGCTTCTGATGACGTCATCGGGATGTCGTGAAAAGTGCCCCAGGCTTCTGGTGACTTCATCGGGACGTCGTGAAAAGTGCTTCGGGCTTCTGATGACGTCATCGTGACGTCGTGAAAAGTGCCCCAGGCTTCTGATAACGTCATCGGGACGTCGTGAAAAAAGCTTCGGGCTTCTGATGACGTCATCGGCACGTCGTGAAAAGTGCTTCGGGCTTCTGATGACGTCATCGTGACGTCGTGAAAAGTGGTTTGGGCTTCTGACGACGTCATCGGGACATCGTGAAAAGTGCCCCAGGCTCCTGGTGACGTCATCGGGACGTCGTGAAAAGTGCTTCGGGCTTCTGATAACGTCATCGGGATGTCGTGAAAAGTGCTTCAGGCATCTGGAGACGTCATCGACACATCGTGAAAAGTGCCCCAGGCTTCTGGTGACGTCATCGGGACGTCGTGAAAAGTGCCCCAGGCTTCTAACGACGTCATCGGGACGTCGTGAAAAGTGCTTCAGGCTTCTGATGACGTCATCGACAGATCGTGAAAAGTGCCCCAGGCTTCTGATAACGTCATCGGGACGTCGTGAAAAGTGCTTCGGGCTTCTGATGACGTCATCGGGACGTCGTGAAAAGTGCCCCAGGCTCCTGGTGACGTCATCGGGACGTCGTGAAAAGTGCTTAGGGCTTCTAATGACGTCATCGGGACGTCGTGGAAAGTGCTTCAGACTTCTGATGACGTCATCGACACATCGTGAAAAGTGCCCCAGGCTTCTGATAA
Organism: Aplectana chamaeleonis; assembly: GCA_029168955.1. Lineage (NCBI taxonomy): Eukaryota > Metazoa > Nematoda > Chromadorea > Rhabditida > Cosmocercidae > Aplectana > Aplectana chamaeleonis. The sequence continues at coordinate 11,686 of JAPDOI010001524.1, forward strand.
CGTCATCGGGATGTCGTGAAAAGTGCTTCAGGCTTCAGGAGACGTGATCAGGATGTCGTGAAAAGTGCTTCAGGCTTCTGAAGACGTCATCGGGATGTCGTGAAAAGTGCTTCAGGCTTCTGAAGACGTCATCGGGATGTCGTGAAAAGTGCATCGGGCTTCCGAAGACGTCATCGGGATGTCGTGAAAGTGCATTGGGCTTCTGATGACGTCATCGGGATGTCGTGAAAAGTGCTTCAGGCTTCTGAAGACGTCATCGGGATGTCGTGAAAAGTGCTTCGGGCTTCTGATGACGTCATCGAGACGTGTCGTGAAAAGTGCTTCCGGGCTTCTGATGACGTCATCGGGACGTCGTTGAAGAAAGTGCTTCGGGCTTCTGATGACGTCATCGGGACGTCGTGAAAAGTGCTTCAGGCTTCTGATGACGTCATCGAGACATCGTGAAAAGTGCTTCAGGCTTCTGGTGACGTGATCGGGACGTCATTAAAAGTGCTTCGGGTTTCTGATGACGTCATAAGGATGTCGTGAAAAGTGCTTCAGGCTTCTGAAGACGTCATCGGGATGTCGTGAAAAGGGCTTCAGGCTTCTGATGACGTCATCGGGACGTCGTGAAGTGCCCCAGGCTTCTGATGACGTCATCGGGACGTCGTGGAAAGTGCTTAAGGCTTCTGATGACGTCATCGGGATGTCGTGAAAAGTGCTTCAGGCTTCTGGAGACGTCATCGGGATGTCGTGAAAAGTGCATTGGGCTTCTGATGACGTCATCAGGATGTCGTGAAAAGTGCTTTAGGCTTCTGAAGACGTCATCGGGATGTCGTGAAAAGTGCTTCAGGCTTCTGATAACGTCATCGGAACGTCGTGAAAAGTGCTTTGGGCTTCTGATGACGTCATCGGGACGTCGTGAAAAGTGCTTGGGCTTCTGATGACGTCATCAGGATGTCGTGAAAAGTGCTTTAGGCTTCTGATGACGTCATCGGGTTGTCGTGAAAAGTGCTTCAGGCTTCTGATAACGTCATCGTGATGTCGTGAAAAGTGCAATGGGCTTCTGATGACGTCATCAGGATGTCGTGAAAAGTGCTTCAGGCTTCTGAAGACGTCATCGGGTTGTCGTGAAAAGTGCTTCAGGCTTCTGATAACGTCATCGTGATGTCGTGAAAAGTGCTTCAGGCTTCTGAAGACGTCATCGGGATGTCGTGAAAAGTGCTTCAGGCTTCTGAAGACGTCATCAGGATGTCGTGAGAGTGCATTGGGCTTCTGATGACGTCATCGGGGTGTCGTGGAAAGGGCTTCCAGGCTTCTGAAGACGTCATCGGGACGTCGTGAAAAGTGCTTCGGGTTCCTGATGACGTCATCAGGACGTCGTGAAAAGTGCTTCGGGCTTCTGATGACGTCATCGGGACGTCGTTAAAAGTGCTTCGGGCTTCTGATGACGTCATCGGGACGTCGTGAAAAGTGCCCCAGGCTTCTAACGACGTCATCGGGACGTCGTGGAAAGTGCTTAAGGCTTCTGATGACGTCATCGGGACGTCGTGCAAAGTGCTTAAGGCTTCTGATGACGTCATCGGGACGTCAAGGAAAGTGCTTAAGGCTTCTGATGACGTCATCGGGACGTCGTGAAAAGTGCCCCAGGCTTCTGATGACGTCATCGGGACGTCGTGGAAAGTGCTTCAGGCTTCTGATGACGTCATCGGGATGTCGTGAAAAGTGCTTCAGGCTTCTGAAGATGTCATCAGGATGTCGTTAAAAGTGCTTCAGGCTTCTGATGACGTCATCGGGACGTCGTGAAAAGTGCTTCAGGCTTCTGATGACGTCATCGGGACGTCGTGAAAAGTGCTTCAGGCTTCTGATGACGTCATCGGGACGTCGTGAAAAGTGCTTCAGGCTTCTGATGACGTCATCGGGACGTCGTGAAAAGTGCTTCAGGCTTCTGAAGACGTCATCGGGACGTCGTGAAAAGTGCTTCAGGCTTCTGATGACGTCATCAGGATGTCGTGAAAAGTGCTTCAGGCTTCTGATGACGTCATCGGGACGTCGTGAAAGTGCTTCAGGCTTCTGATGACGTCATCGGGACGTCATGAAAAGTGCTTCGGGTTTCTGATGACGTCATCGGGACGTCGTGAAAAGTGCTTCGGGCTTCTGATGACGTCATCGTGACGTCGTGAAAAGTGGTTTGGGCTTCTGACGACGTCATCGGGACATCGTGAAAAGTGCCCCAGGCTTCTGGTGACGTGATCGTGACGTCATGAAAAGTGCTTAGGGCTTCTGATGACGTCATCGGGACGTCGTGAAAAGTGCCCCAGGCTTCTAACGACGTCATCGGAACGTCGTGAAAAGTGCTTCAGGCTTCTGATGACGTCATCGGGACGTCATGAAAAGTGCTTCGGGCTTCTGATGACGTCATCGGGACGTCATGAAAAGTGCTTCGGGCTTCTGATGACGTCATCGGGACGTCGTGAAAAGTGCTTTGGGCTTCTGATGACGTCATCGGGACGTCATGAAAAGTGCTCCAGGCTTCTGATGACGTCATCGGGACGTCATGAAAAGTGCTTCGGGCTTCTGATGACGTCATCGGGACATTCTGGAAAGTGCTACGGGCTTCTGATGACGTCATCGGGACATCCTGAAAAGTGCTTCGGGCTTCTGATGACGTCATCGGGATGTCGTGAAAGTGCTTCAGGCTTCTGATGACGTCATCGGGACGTCGTGAAAAGTGCTTCGGGCTTCTGATGACGTCATCGGGACGTCGTGAAAAGTGCTTCAGGCTTCTGATGACGTCATCGGGATGTCGTGAAAAGTGCTTCAGGCTTCTGATGACGTCATCGGGACGTCGTGAAAGTGCCCCAGGCTTCTGATGACGTCATCGGGACGTCGTGAAAAGTGCTTCAGGCTTCTGATGACGTCATCGGGACGTCGTGAAAAGTGCTTCGGGCTTCTGATGACGTCATCGGGACGTCGTGAAAAGTGCTTCCGGAGCTTCTGATGACGTCATCGGGACATCGTGAGAAGTGATTCAGGCTTTTTATGACGTTATCGTGACGTCGTGAAAAGTGCGTCGGGCTTCTGATGCCGTCACGGGGACGTCGGTAAAAGAGCCTCGGGCTTCTGATGACGTCATCGAGACATCGTGAAAAGTGCTTCAGGATTCTGATGACGTCATCGAGACATCGTAAAGAGTGCTTCAGGCTTCTGGTGACGTCATGGGGACGTCGGAAGATGTGCTTCGGGCTTCTGATGACGTCATCGGGACGTCATGAAAAGTGCTTCGGTCTTCTGATGACGTCATCGGGACATCGTGAAAAGTGCTTCAGGATTCTGATGACGTCATCGGGACATCGTGAAAAGTGCTTCGGTCTTCTGATGCCGTCACGGGACGTCGGGAAAAGTGCTTCAGGCTTCTGATGACGTCATCGGGACGTCGTGAAAGTGCTTCAGGCTTCTGATGACGTCATCGGGACGTCGTGAAAAGTGCTTCAGGCTTCTGATGACGTCATCGGGACGTCGTGAAAAGTGCCCCAGGCTTCTGGTGACGTGATCGTGACGTCATGAAAAGTGCTTAGGGCTTCTGATGACGTCATCGGGACGTCGTGAAAAGTGCTTCAGGCTTCTGATGACGTCATCGGCAGATCGTGAAAAGCGCCCCAGGCTTCTGATGACGTCATCGGGACGTCGTGGAAAGTGCTTAAGGCTTCTGATGACGTCATCGGGATGTCGTGAAAAGTGCTTCAGGCTTCTGAAGACGTCATCGGGATGTCGTGAAAAGTGCTTCGGGCTTCTGATGACGTCATCTAAAGGTCATGAAAAGTGCTTCGGGTTTCTGATGACGTCATCGGGACGTCGTGAAAAGTGCTTCGGGCTTCTGATGACGTCATCGTGACGTCGTGAAAAGTGGTTTGGGCTTCTGACGACGTCATCGGGACGTCGTGAAAAGTGCTTCAGGCTTCTGATGACGTCATCGGGACGTCGTGAAAAGTGCTTCAGGCTTCTGATGACGTTATCGGGACGTCGTGAAAAGTGCTTCGGGCTTCTGACGAAGTCATCGGGATGTCGTGAGAAGTGCTTCAGGCTTCTGATGACGTCATCGGGATGTCGTGAAAAGTGCTTCAGGCTTCTGATGACGTCATCGGGATGTCGTGAAAAGTGCTTCAGGCTTCTGAAGACGTCATCAGGATGTCGTGAAAAGTGCTTCAGGCTTCTGATGACGTCATCTGAACGTCCTGAAAAGTGCTTTGGGACGTCGTGAAAAGTGCTTCGGGCTTCTGATGACGTCATCGGGACGTCGTTAAAAGTGCTTCGGGCTTCTGATGACGTCATCGTGACGTCGTGAAAAGTGGTTTGGGCTTCTGACGACGTCATCGGGACATCGTAAAAAGTGCCCCAGGCTTCTGGTGACGTCATCGGGACGTCGTGAAAGTGCTTCAGGCTTCTGATGACGTCATCGGGACGTCGTGAAAAGTGCTTCAGGCTTCTGATGACGTCATCGGGACGTCGTGAAAAGTGCTTCAGGCTTCTGATGACGTCATCGGGACGTCGTGAAAGTGCTTCAGGCTTCTGATGACGTCATCGGGATGTCGTGAAAAGTGCTTCAGGCTTCTGATGACGTCATCGGGACGTCGTGAAAAGTGCTTCAGGCTTCTGATGACGTCATCCGGGACGTCGTGAAAAGTGCTTCGGGCTTCTGATGACGTCATCGGGACGTCGTGAAAAGTGCTTCCAGGCTTCTGATGACGTCATCGGGACGTCGTGAAAAGTGCTTCAGGCTTCTGATAACGTCATCGGGACGTCGTGAAAAGTGCTTCGGGCTTCTGATGACGTCATCGGGATGTCGTGAAAAGTGCTTCAGGCTTCTGAAGACGTCATCGGGATGTCGTGAAAAGTGCTTCAGGCTTCTGAAGACGTCATCGGGATGTCGTAAAAAGTGCATCGGGCTTCTGATGACGTCATCGGGACATCGTGAAAAGTGCCCCAGGCTTCTGATGACGTCATCGGGACATCGTGAAAAGTGCCCCAGGCTTCTGATGACGTCATCGTGACGTCGTGAAAAGTGCTTCTGGTTTCTGATGACGTCATCGGGACATCGTGAAAAGTGCTTTGGGCTTCTGATGACGTCATCGTGACGTCGTGAAAAGTGCTTCTGGCTTCTGATGACGTCATCGGGACATCGTGAAAAGTGCTTTGGGCTTCTGATTACGTCATACCAATGTCGTGAAAAGTGATTCAGGCTTTTGATGACGACATCGGGACGTCGTGAAAAGTGCTTCCAGGCTTCTGATGACGTCATCGGGACGTCGTGAAAAGTGCTTCAGGCTTCTGATGACGTCATCGGGACGTCGTGAAAAGTGCTTCAGGCTTCTGATGACGTCATCGGGACGTCGTGAAAAGTGCTTCAGGCTTCTGATGACGTCATCGGGATGTCGTGAAAAGTGCTTCCAGGCTTCTGAAGACGTCATCGGGATGTCGTGAAGAAAAAGTGCTTCAGGCTTCCAGAAGACGTCATCAGGGATGTCGTGAAAAGTGCTTCAGGCTTCTGATGACGTCATCGGGACGTCGTGAAAGTGCTTCAGGCTTCTGATGACGTCATCGGGATGTCGTGAAAAGTGCTTCAGGCTTCTGATGACGTCATCGGGACGTCGTGAAAAGTGCTTGGGGCTTCTGTTGACGTCATCGGGATGTCGTGAAAAGTGCTTGGGGGTTCTGTTGACGTCATCGGGATGTCGTGGAAAGTGGTTCGGGCTTCTGATGAAGTCATCGGGACGTCGTGAAAAAGTGCTTCAGGCTTCTGATGACGTCATCGGGACGTCGTGAAAAGTGCTTCGGGCTTTTGATGAAGTCATCGGGACGTCGTGAAAATTGCTTCGGGCTTCTGATGAAGTCATCGGGACGTCGTGAAAAGTGCTTCAAGCTTCTATTGAAGTCATCGGGACGTCGTGAAAAGTGCTTCAGGCTTCTATTGAAGTCATCGGGACGTCGTGAAAAGTGCTTCAGGCCTCTGATGACGTCATCGGGACGTCGCGAAAAGTGCTTCGGGCTTCTGATGAAGTCATCGGGATGTCGTGAAAGTGCTTCGCGCTTCTGATGACGTCATCGGGACGTCGTGAAAAATGCTTCAGGCTTCTGAAGACGTCATCGGGACGTCGTGAAAGTGCTTTGGGCTTCTGATGACGTCATCGGGATGTCGTGAAAAGTGCTTCAGGCTTCTGATGACGTCATCGGGACGTCGTGAAAAGTGCTTCAGGCTTCTGATGACGTCATCGGGACGTCGTGAAAAGTGCTTCAGGCTTCTGACGACGTCATCGGGACGTCGTGAAAAGTGCTTAAGGCTTCTGATGACGTCATCGGGACGTCGTGAAAGTGCCCCAGGCTTCTGATGACGTCATCAGGATGTCGTGAAAAGTGCTTTAGGCTTCTGAAGACGTCATCGGGTTGTCGTGAAAAGTGCTTCAGGCTTCTGATAACGTCATCTGAACGTCCTGAAAAGTGCTTTGGGCTTCTGATGACGTCATCGGGACGACGTGAAAAGTGCTTCAGGCTTCTGGAGACGTCATCGGGACGTCGTGAAAAGTGCTTCAGGCTTCTGATGACGTCATCGGGACGACGTGAAAAGTGCTTCAGGCTTCTGATGACGTCATCAGGATGTCGTGAAAAGTGCTTCAGGCTTCTGAAGACGTCATCAGGATGTCGTGAAAGTGCTTCGGGCTTCTGATGACGTCATCGGGACGTCGTGAAAAGTGCTTCGGACTTCTGATGACGTCATCGGGATGTCGTGAAAAGTGCTTCGGACTTCTGATGACGTCATCGGGACGTCGTGAAAAGTGCTTCGGGCTTCTGATGACGTCATCGGGACGTCGTGAAAAGTGCTTCAAACTCCTGATGACGTCATCGGGACGTCGTGAAAAATGCTTCGGACTTCTGATGACGTCATCGGGATGTCGTGAAAAGTGCTTCAGACTTCTGATGACGTCATCGGGACGTCGTGAAAAGTGCTTCGGGCTTCTGATGACATCATCGGGACGTCGTGAAAAATGCTTCGGGCTTCTGATGACGCCATTGGGACGTCGTGAAAAGTGCTTCAGGCTTCTGATGACTTTATCGGGACGTCGTGAAAAGTGCTTCAGGCTTCTGAAGACGTCATCGGGATATCGTGAAAAGTGCTTCGGGCTTCTGATGACTTCATGGGGACATGCTGAAAAGTGCTTCGGGGTTCTGATGACGTCATCGGGACGTCGTGAAAAGTGCTTCGGGCTTCTGATGACGTCATCGGGACGTAGTGAAAAGTGCTTCAGGCTTCTGATGACGTTATCGGGATGTCGTGCAAAGTGCTTCAGGCTTCTGATGACGTCATCGGGATGTCGTGAAAAGTGCCACAGGCTTCTGATGACGTCATCGGGACGTCGTGAAAAGTGCTTCAGGCTTCTGATGACGTCATCGGGATGTCGTGAAAGTGCTTCAGGCTTCTGATGACGTCATCGGGATGTCGTGAAAAGTGCTTCAGGCTTCTGATGACGTCATCGGGATGTCGTGAAAAGTGCTTTGGGCTTCTGATGACGTCATCGGGATGTCGTGAAAAGTGCCCCAGGCTTCTAACGACGTCATCGGGACGTCGTGAAAAGTGCTTCAGGCTTCTGATGACGTCATCGGCAGATCGTGAAAAGTGCCCCAGGCTTCTGATGACGTCATCGGGATGTCGTGAAAAGTGCATTGGGCTTCTCATGACGTCATCAGGATGTCGTGAAAAGTGCAATGGGCTTCTGATGACGTCATAAAGATGTCGTGAAAAGTGCTTCAGGCTTCTGAAGACGTCATCGGGATGTCGTGAAAAGTGCCCCAGGCTTCTGATGACGTCATCGGGACGTCGTGAAAAGTGCTTCAGGCTTCTGATGACGTCATCGGGATGTCGTGAAAAGTGCTTCAGGCTTCTGGAGACGTCATCGGGATGTCGTGAAAAGTGCATTGGGCTTCTGATGACGTCATCAGGATGTCGTGAAAAGTGCAATGGGCTTCTGATGACGTCATCAGGATGTCGTGAAAAGTGCTTCAGGCTTCTGAAGACGTCATCGGGATGTCGTGAAAAGGGCTTCAGGCTTCTGATGACGTCATAAAGATGTCGTGAAAAGTGCTTCAGGCTTCTGAAGACGTCATCGGGATGTCGTGAAAAGTGCTTCAGGCTTCTGAAGACGTCATCAGGATGTCGTGAAAAGTGCTTCAGGCTTCTGAAGACGTCATCGGGACGTCGTGAAAAGTGCTTCGGGCTTCTGATGACGTCATCGGGACGTCGTGAAAAGTGCTTCGGGCTTCTGATGACGTCATCGGGACGTCGTGAAAAGTGCTTCGGGCTTCTGATGACGTCATCGGGACGTCGTGAAAAGTGCGTCGGGCTTCTGATGACGTCATCTGAACGTCCTGAAAAGTGCTTTGGGCTTCTGATGACGTCATCGGGACGACGTGAAAAGTGCTTCAGGCTTCTGGAGACGTCATCGGGATGTCGTGAAAAGTGCATTGGGCTTCTGATGACGTCATCGGCAGATCGTGAAAAAAGCCCCAGGCTTCTGATGACGTCATCGGGACGTCAAGGAAAGTGCTTCAGGCTTCTGATGACGTCATCGGGACGTCGTGAAAAGTGCCCCAGGCTTCTAACGACGTCATCGGGACGTCGTGGAAAGTGCTTAAGGCTTCTGATGACGTCATCGGGATGACGTGAAAAGTGATTCAGGCTTCTGGAGACGTCATCGGGATGTCGTGAAAAGTGCTTCAGGCTTCTGAAGACGTCATCAGGATGTCGTGAAAAGTGCTTCAGGCTTCTGAAGACGTCATCGGGATGTCGTGAAAAGTGCTTCAGGCTTCTGAAGACGTCATCAGGATGTCGTGAAAAGTGCTTCAGGCTTCTGAAGACGTCATCGAGACGTCGTGAAAAGTGCGTCGGGCTTCTGATGACGTCATCTGAACGTCGTGAAAAGTGCTTTGGGCTTCTGATGACGTCATCGGGACGTCGTGAAAAGTGCTTCGGGCTTCTGATGACGTCATCGGGATGTCGTGAAAAGTGCTTCAGGCTTCTGAAGACGTCATCGGGATGTCTTGAAAAGTGCTTAGGGCTTCTGATGACGTCATCGGGACGTCGTGAAAAGTGCCCAAGGCTTCTGATGACGTCATCGGGACGTCGTGGAAAGTGCTTAAGGCTTCTGATGACGTCATCGACACATCGTGAAAAGTGCCCCAGGCTTCTGATGACGTCATCGGGACGTCGTGAAAAGTGCTTCGGGCTTCTGGAGACGTCATCGAGACGTCGTGAAAAGTGCGTCGGGCTTCTGATGACGTCATCTGAACGTCGTGAAAAGTGCTTAGGGCTTCTGATGACGTCATCGGGACGTCGTGAAAAGTGCCCCAGGCTTCTGATGACGTCATCGGGACGTCGTGCAAAGTGCTTAAGGCTTCTGATGACGTCATCGACACATCGTGAAAAGTGCCACAGGCTTCTGATGACGTCATCGGGACGTCGTGGAAAGTGCTTCGGGCTTCTGATGACGTCATCGGGATGTCGTGAAAAGTGCTTCAGGCTTCTGGAGACGTCATCGGGATGTCGTGAAAAGTGCATTGGGCTTCTGATGACGTCATCAGGATGTCGTGAAAAGTGCTTCGGGCTTCTGATGACGTCATCGGGACGTCGTTAAAAGTGCTTCGGGCTTCTGATGACGTCATCGTGACGTCGTGAAAAGTGGTTTGGGCTTCTGACGACGTCATCGGGACATCGTGAAAAGTGCCCCAGGCTTCTAACGACGTCATCGGGACGTCGTGAAAAGTGCTTCAGGCTTCTGATGACGTCATCGGCAGATCGTGAAAAGTGCCCCAGGCTTCTGATGACGTCATCGGGACGTCGTGGAAAGTGCTTCAGGCTTCTGATGACGTCATCGGCAGATCTAGAAAAGTGCCCCAGGCTTCTGATGACGTCATCGGGACGTCGTGGAAAGTGCTTCAGGCTTCTGATGACGTCATCGACACATCGTGAAAAGTGCCCCAGGCTTCTGATAACGTCATCGGGATGTCGTGAAAAGTGCTTCAGGCTTCTGAAGACGTCATCGGGATGTCGTGAAAAGTGCATTGGGCTTCTGATGACGTCATCAGGATGTCGTGAAAAGTGCTTCAGGCTTCTGAAACGTCATCGGGATGTCGTGAAAAGTGCATTGGGCTTCTGATGACGTCATCAGGATGTCGTGAAAAGTGCTTCAGGCTTCTGAAGACGTCATCGGGATGTCGTGAAAAGTGCTTCAGGCTTCTGAAGACGTCATCAGGATGTCGTGAAAAGTGCTTCAGGCTTCTGAAGACGTCATCGAGACGTCGTGAAAAGTGCGTCGGGCTTCTGATGACGTCATCTGAACGTCGTGAAAAGTGCTTTGGGCTTCTGATGACGTCATCGGGACGTCGTGAAAAGTGCTTCGGGCTTCTGATGACGTCATCGGGACGTCGTTAAAAGTGCTTCGGGCTTCTGATGACGTCATCGTGACGTCGTGAAAAGTGCTTAGGGCTTCTGATGACGTCATCGGGACGTCGTGAAAAGTGCCCCAGGCTTCTAACGACGTCATCGGGACGTCGTGAAAAGTGCTTCAGGCTTCTGATGACGTCATCAGCAGATCGTGAAAAGTGCCCCAGGCTTCTGATGACGTCATCGGGACGTCGTGAAAAGTGCTTCGGGCTTCTGATGACGTCATCGGGACGTCGTTAAAAGTGCTTCGGGCTTCTGATGGCGTCATCGTGACGTCGTGAAAAGTGCTTAGGGCTTCTGATGACGTCATCGGGACGTCGTGAAAAGTGCCCCAGGCTTCTAACGACGTCATCGGGACGTCGTGAAAAGTGCTTCAGGCTTCTGATGACGTCATCGGCAGATCGTGAAAAGTGCCCCAGGCTTCTGATGACGTCATCGGGACGTCGTGGAAAGTGCTTCAGGCTTCTGATGACGTCATCGACACATCGTGAAAAGTGCCCCAGGCTTCTGATAACGTCATCGGGATGTCGTGAAAAGTGCTTCAGGCTTCTGGAGACGTCATCTGAACGTCCTGAAAAGTGCTTTGGGCTTCTGATGACGTCATCAGGATATCGTGAAAAGTGCTTCAGGCTTCTGAAACGTCATCGGGATGTCGTGAAAAGTGCATTGGGCTTCTCATGACGTCATCAGGATGTCGTGAAAAGTGCTTCAGGCTTCTGAAGACGTCATCGGGATGTCGTGAAAAGTGCTTCAGGCTTCTGAAGACGTCATCGGGATGTCGTAAAAAGTGCTTCGGGCTTCTGATGACGTGATCGGGACGTCGTGAAAAGTGCTTCGGGCTTCTGATGACGTCATCGGGACGTCCTGAAAAGTGCTTCGGGCTTCTGATAACGTCATCGGGATGTCGTGAAAAGTGTTTCAGGCTTCTCATGACGTCATCAGGATGTCGTGAAAAGTGCTTCAGGCTTCTGAAGACGTCATCGGGATGTCGTGAAAAGTGCTTCAGGCTTCTGAAGATGTCATCAGGATGTCGTGAAAAGTGCAATGGGCTTCTGATGACGTCATAAAGATGTCGTGAAAAGTGCTTCAGGCTTCTGAAGACGTCATCGGGATGTCGTGAAAAGTGCTTCAGGCTTCTGAAGACGTCATCAGGATGTCGTGAAAAGTGCTTCAGGCTTCTGAAGACGTCATCCGGATGTCGTGAAAAGTGCTTCAGGCTTCTGAAGACGTCATCGGGATGTCGTAAAAAGTGCTTCGGGCTTCTGAAGACGTCATCAGGATGTCGTGAAAAGTGCTTTAGGCTTCTGAAGACGTCATCGGGTTGTCGTGAAAAGTGCTTCAGGCTTCTGATAACGTCATCGGGATGTCGTGAAAAGTGCTTCAGGCTTCTGAAGACGTCATCAGGATGTCGTGAAAAGTGCAATGGGCTTCTGATGACGTCATAAGGATGTCGTGAAAAGTGCTTCAGGCTTCTGAAGACGTCATCGGGATGTCGTGAAAAGGGCTTCAGGCTTCTGATGACGTCATCGGGATGTCGTGAAAAGTGCATCCGGCTTCCGAAGGGGTCATCGGGATGTCGTGAAAGTGCTTTGGGCTTCTGATGACGTCATCGGGACGACGTGAAAAGTGCTTCAGGCTTCTGGAGACGTCATCGGGATGTCGTGAAAAGTGCAATGGGCTTCTGATGACGTCATCAGGATGTCGTGAAAAGTGCTTCAGGCTTCTGAAGACGTCATCGGGATGTCGTGAAAAGTGCTTCAGGCTTCTGAAGACGTCATCAGGATGTCGTGAAAAGTGCTTCAGGCTTCTGAAGACGTCATCGGGATGTCGTGAAAAGTGCTTCAGGCTTCTGAAGACGTCATCAGGATGTCGTGAAAAGTGCTTCAGGCTTCTGAAGACGAAATCGGGATGTCGTGAAAAGTGCTTCAGGCTTCTGAAGACGTCATCAGGATGTCGTGAAAAGTGCTTCAGGCTTCTGATGACGTCATCGGGATGTCGTGAAAAGTGCATTGGGCTTCTGATGACGTCATCGGCAGATCGTGAAAAAAGCCCCAGGCTTCTGATGACGTCATCGGGACGTCAAGGAAAGTGCTTCAGGCTTCTGATGACGTCATCGGGATGTCGTGAAAAGTGTTTCAGGCTTCTCAAGACGTCATCGGGATGTCGTGAAAACTGCATCGGGCTTCCGAAGACGTCATCGGGATGTCGTGAGAGTGCATTGGGCTTCTGATGACGCCATCGGGATGTCGTGAAAAGTGCTTCAGGCTTCTGAAGACGTCATCTGAACGTCGTGAAAAGTGCTTTGGGCTTCTGATGACGTCATCGGGACGTCGTGAAAAGTGCTTCGGGCTTCTGATGACGTCATCGGGACGTCGTTAAAAGTGCTTCGGGCTTCTGATGACGTCATCGGGACGTCGTGAAAAGTGCCCCAGGCTTCTGATGACGTCATCGGGACGTCGTGGAAAGTGCTTAAGGCTTCTGATGACGTCATCGGGATGTCGTGAAAAGTGCTTCAGGCTTCTGGAGACGTCATCGGGATGTCGTGAAAAGTGCATTGGGCTTCTGATGACGTCATCGGCAGATCGTGAAAAAAGCCCCAGGCTTCTGATGACGTCATCGGGACGTCAAGGAAAGTGCTTAAGGCTTCTGATGACGTCATCGACACATCGTGAAAAGTGCCCCAGGCTTCTGATGACGTCGTCGGGACCAGGGATGAGCGGAATAAAAATATGAAATTTCGGAAATCGGTTTTCGGGTTTCGGAACAAAAAAAAAATTTCTCGGGTTTCGAAAATCGGGCGCGAAACGCCTGAAAATGCGCGGAAATGCGGTTTTCGGAACGCGAAACGCGGAAAAATTCAAAAATCACCTAGTGTTTTCTTACGTCCCGGATGACCCGATATTTTCGCATTCCGCAACGTTTTCTGCGGTTTTCGGAACGCGGAATGCCAAAATTGCGCGAAACTGCGGGTTTCGGAACGCGAAACGCGGAACTCCGCTCATCCCTGATCGGGACGTCGTGAAAAGTGCTCCGGGCTTCTGATAATGTCATAGGGACGTCGTGAAAAGTGCCCCGGGCTTCTGATGACGTCATCGGGACATCGTTAAATGTGCATCGGGCTTCAAGTGACGTCTGTCTTCAAGACGTCGTGGAAAGTGCATAGCGGTTCATGTAGTATGTGCGTAGTGCCGCGAAATGTGAGTAGCGATTCATTTGTAGCGTGCTTCTCAAGTTGATTGCTTACTGATTATCGCATCAGTCCAAAAAGGTTGATAAGTTTTGGATTTTTTTTTCAGGGATATTACTGCGTAATATCAGGAAAAAAGTGAACAATTCTATCCAAAAGGGGTCTTCCAAGCAAAAGAGGTTTGGTTCGCGTCAGAAACTTTTCAACAAAAAGGGAACAATAGGAAAGTGAAGTGAGGGGAGTGTACAAAAAGTGAACAATATTTTCTCCGAGCGATATTCTCGGTCGACTCTTCTATACAGCGAAAACAAACCGTTGCGGTATTTCACGAGGAAGAGCATAATGGTTAAAAAAAGACTTTTATTCGTTTACGAGATTATATTGGAATACTCTTGCTTGATGTTGTATCTCAATTGTTTCATTTTTCCCAAGAGCTGGAGCTAACCGTCTGCTCTGGCCAGGTTGACATCATCTCTTTCAATGAAAACTTCAATGAAACTGATGAACTACATGTACATTTTTAACGGTTCTCCCATGATCGGAGTTATTTTTGAAACCACAAAAGTACTTCCGAGTAGAATACCGCAACGATTTGTTTTCGCTGTATAGAAGAGTCGACCGAGAATATCGCTAGGAGAAAATATTGGTCACTTTTTGTACACTCCCCTCACTTCACTTTCCTATTGTTCCTTTTTTGTTGAAACGTTTCCGACGCAAACCAAACCTCTTTTGCTTGGAAGACCCCTTTTGGATAGATCAAATTTGCACCCTTGCGAATATTGTTTTTCATGTATCTTGGTCTTATCGCTGCGAAACTTGATGAAACATCAATACGTTGTAGGGCATCATAGAACATACGCAACTACCGCATGTTTGAGTTCAAATTTTAACGTCACAGTTTCTTAAATTTATTCAATACGCTGCGAAAGGTAGACGTGAAAAACGGCGCAGAATATGATAGAGCAGAAAACAAATTGAAAAATTACCACGCAAGAAGAATACTAGAAGCTTTGCGTTCGAAAGAAAAAAAAGAAGGGGGTACATTTTCAAAATTCAATTTCAAGGAGAGGAGGCAAATGCAAAACCAGCCCTACATGAGGAACTGTTTAATCCGAGATTAGTTTTGGGAAGCCCATATCAAATTTTCTCCCAGTTTCCACGTGTCCTAGAGGTTACAAATTTGTACCATTTCGACTTGTCATTTCTCAACATTCCACTCAAGATCTTGAAGATCACGCACACATCATTTCGCTTACGGCGAGACTCAGGCTCCGTCAATACGTGGCGAGAGCGTGCGATTACGCAAAATCGATGGTCATCGTGGGCAGACGATTCGCTAGCCGCTCACAGGCGCTCCTTTCTCGCCCGCTCGCTCTCGCGCGCTTACACCAGCACCACGAAGCAAGCTGCAAGTTTCAAGCTTACTGCTCCATCACTGAGGCAAGTGGCATTAAACCTGTAGCAAAACTACTGCCCTTGATTTCCATGATCCCTCCACGAAAGTCGAAAGCAGTGGGAAATCATCAGCCGTTGCGCCGACTCGAGCGATTCATCACCCGATCAAGCGTTGTCAATCGAATCAACGATACTCAGATAAAAACAGCCCACTTCCCGCCGGCCAAGCCGCGCTAGTCGACTTCGCGCGGCCCCGATTTCGTGAGCGTGGCACAGCGCCCCACTTCCCGCGGAGAGGCTTTCCCGTCTTCCCGCAGTGTCGGTGGGCAGCCGGCTACTCCTGGGGGTCATCGAACACTCTCTCATCGATTCCCACTTTGATGTCATCATTGCACCACCCACTAGAGTGGAGCCAATGAACGATTGCTGAGCAGATAACGCGGTGTTGAAACCCTTTCCGAAACCCGCGCTGTGTGCAACGCTGGCCTTGGGCAGGTGAACCATTGTCCGTTAATGACATCTGCGAATGGGAGGACTGCAAGAACCAGTGAGTCTAGGAAGCTTTCCCGTAGGAGCTCACTCCTTACTTGTCAAGAGCAGTTCAAGATGAAACTTCCAGAAGCAGATTTTTGAAATTTCGTTTCAACAGACCTTGAGGGTGATTTCTAGATGTGCCGCTAACTGCTTTGGGATTGTCTTCTGTCAGTCATCAGATCAGCCGTAAGGCGGTGGCAGAAGGGCCGCAGAGTGCTTGTTCACCGTGTTTGGGCAGTCAACGAAGCGGCGCTGTCGACTGTCCGCGACCGATCTATTGGCTATCCGCGGGAGGGGATACGGGACATCGGCTAATGGTACCGCGGGAAGTGTAATGTTTCTATCTGAGCTGGGTAGGGGTTGCTCTGCTCTGGCGTTGAGGAGCGTCGAGAGGCGCACAACAGCGGGAACGCCCGCTCCGCTCTCGCCACGTATGGACGCTGCCTCAAGGAAGTGTAATGACAGGTCTTGATTTCTCCTTTGGGGACCAGGGACTCTAGCATACGAAAAACCGTTCATTCTCAGGAACACTTTGCGAGTGAAATTTTCTTTTGTCCTTTCCAAAAATTGAATATCTCTCTTTTATACGGACTGAATACTGAAATCATCTAACATATAACTTGATACGCACGCGATAATACATTTTTGTTACAAGTTGACAAGGCTTTGAAAATATGAAATGTGCGCACTGAAGCTCTGTTACAAATAGCATGATAATGAGCTGAGAAATCAAGTTCATTATCATAGTGGAAACCTAAAACCTTCACATGGGAAACACATGTTAGTGGGTGGCCATCGAGCACGTAAGTGACCGGAGTACTGGGAACTCCCATTCTTATGTGAACCGTTTTCTCAGGGGCGTCAATTAGTAAAGAATTCAATACGTCTTTCTGTCTTCATATAACTTGTCAGAACCAAGCGGCTTTCAATTTAGCGATTCCATCCTATTTAGATTGGATCCGACTCACTCATTTCTGAATATCCATCCAAATGAACCGAAATTTTCATGCTTCAAAATCAGATTCACCGAAAAAACGTGAAAATCCGAGAGATCCTGAATCCGAATCACCGAAAAAACGTCAAAATCCGACTGATCCAAATTCCGAATCACCGAAAAAACGTAATTTTCGGATTGATCCGAGATCCAAATATCCGTTTAGCCTCTCTCTCCGATTCACTCGGATTATCCGATGTTGTTATTTTGAATCTATCTATTTGAGTCGTATATCCACGACCCTTGATTTTTGAGTTATCCGAAATCCGAGTATCCGAAATTTTTTGATTCGGATCCAATGTATACTATTTAGCCAAGTCTAATAAACGATTCGAATGGGCATTTCTTCTATATATCGCTTCTTCCAATTCTAGCTTGAGACCGGCGGGTGGCAAATTTCAACATTTAGACCAGTCAAGTATCCTTTCCAGAGCGGCCTGAACATTTTCGACATCAACGATCGACTCTATTTTGTTATATATTTTCACATCATCGGTGAGTCGTTTACAGACCACTCCAGTATCTTCGAAAAAAATGGGAAGTTCAGCTGTGTAGACATAGAATAAAATGGGCGACAGAACACCTCCTTGTGGTACCCCGCTACTGACTAACCTGCTGGATCAAAACATGATGATGAGCATCTATTTCGCTTCGAAATTCATGGACCAGTCGAGCGTTGGACCAGGGCTGGGCACGCGTCCCGGGTAACCTTAGGGGGGTGCATATTAGACGTTGCAGAGAGGGCAAAGGAGGGTGCCTAAACCGAACACCAAAAAAAGAACGAAGTGCATTTTTTGTCGAATTTCAGGAAAAAATAGTACGCACTATTCTTCAAATTTGTCATATCTTCTTCCCCGCTTCTTGAGTTGAACACGAAAAGAATTCAAATTATTGATAGAGATGCAGGTTGTGTTCGCAATAATTCATAGTTGCTGTCAAGGTTTGTTTCGATGAAGGATTAAACACTACTCTGTTATCTTGTAGCAAGTAAGGATTGATGTGGTGTCATGTTTCTTTGATGCAACGTTCATTGATTACGCGGGTGGCTACCGATTCGAGGCAAAGATACTAAGACAGCGCCCAGAAAAGCTATCGTTCAAGTTCAAAAAAAAAAAGATTGGCGAACTCATGTTTAGCCTAGGTCGCTCATTTTGGGCCGGTCGAAGCTAGGCTTATTGAGCTTATCATGTCAAAGTCTCCTTATCACTGTTCTATTTTGCCATGACCGACCGCTCCGCTGCTTACTCCGCCCGGACTCATCCGAGCAGGCTAGGCTTTATTTCGACAGTTTAAAAGTACAGATTCCTGAAAGTTTAGGTTCCTGGCAAAAGTAAAGATTTGGCATGGCCATAGAAATATACTCAGTTAAAAAGGGAAGATAAAGAAAAATGAAAAAAGGTTTTGAAATATTCCTGAGAACGATTTGGCGTAGAATAATTTGTTTTTCGGGAAATGAAGTGAAATAGTTTAAAGTATGATTTGGCAGTCCAGTTTGAACAAACTATTGATAAGAGTTGTGCAAAACGAGAGATCGCATTGTCTGTGCTTCTCCGTAGAACATATCGAAGCGAAATCACGCGTGTTGATTTTACTTCACCTAATACGTGAAGACCGCGGCACTACAGCTCCCGAAAGTTTCGATGCTTCCCATTTCACGCGTGATTTCGCTTTGATATGTTCTACGGATAAGCACAGACAAGGCGATCTCTCGTTCTGCACAACTCTTATCAATAGTTGGTTCAAACTCGACTGCCAATTCATACTTTAAACTATTTCACTTCATTTCCCGAAAAACAAATTATTCTACGCCAAATCGTTCTCAGGAATATTTCAAACCTTTTTTCATTTTTCTTTATCTTCCCTTTTTAAATGAGTATATTTCTATGGCCATGCCAAATCTTTACTTTTGCCAGGAACCTAAACTTTCAGGAATTTCATTTATTTTTCCGAAAGGTTTCCTTTCTAACATGATTTATGTCTGGTGGTGTTAGATGAAAGTAAACCCACTGATGTCCTGCCCCCTTCTGTGACGTCCTGCACTCCAACTGATGGCCTGCACACTTTATTTGACGTCCTGCACACTCCCACTAGTGTCCTGCACCCTTCCACTGATGTCATACACACTTTCTATGAGATGCTGCACACTCCCACTATAGTTCTGCACGCTCCCACTGATGTCCTGCACACTTTCTATGTCATCCTGCGCACTCCCACGAATGTCCTGCGCACATTCTGTTACATCTTGCACGCTCCCACTGATGTCCTACACACTTTCTACGGCGTTCTGCGCACACCCATTTGAGTCCGGCACTTTCTACGGTGTCCAACGCACTCTTATTTGGGTTTCACACACTTTCTACGGCGTTCTGCGTACACCCATTTGGGTCACAAGCACGCTCACGCCGATCATTTTTCCGCAGGGCTACCGTAACCCTCCTCAAAAATTTTTCTGAGTGTCAGCTTGGATATAAGCACATCGTAATAGCCAACAAACGCGTTTGCACAATTTCGGACCTCCTCAGCCACTTCCCGGCGGCTTCTCGAAGAGAACGGTGTGTGAATGAATGCATACCGCTCCTCTGCCCTTTTATACCCCGCATGTTATGAGCGTGTGTTATCATTCGTTATCATGTTTTGCTCAAGAATGGTTACGGTAGCCCTGCGGAAAAAATGATCGGCATGGGCGTGCTTCTATTTGGGTCCCGCACACTTCCTACGGCGTCTTGCGCACTTTCACTTTGTCACCGCACACTTTCTACGGCGTCCGGCGCACTCTCATTTGGGTCCCGCACACTTTCTACGGCGTTCTGCGCACGCCCATTTGGGTCCCGCACGCTTTCTACGGCGTCCGGCGCACTTCCACGTGGGTCCCGCACACTTTCTACGGCGTCCGGCGCACTCCCACTTGAGTCCCGCACACTTTCTACGGCGTCCGACACACTCTTATTTGGGCCCCGCACACTTTCTACGGCGTCCGGCGCACTCCCACTTGAGTCCCGCACACTTTCTACGGCGTCCGACACACTCACATTTGGGTCCCACACACTTTCTAGGGCGTTCTGCGAACACCCATTTGGGTCCCGCACACTTTCTACGGCGTCCGGCGCACTCCCACTAGGGTCGCGCACACTTTCTACTGCGTCAGGCGCACTCCCACGTGGGTCCCGCACACTTTCTACGGCGTTCTGCGCACACCCATTTGGGTTCGCATACTTTCTACGGCGTCCGGCGCACTCTCATTTGGGTCCCGCACACTTTCTAGGGCGTTCTGCGCACACCCATTTGGGTCCTGCACACTTTCTACGGCGTCCGGCGCACTCCCGCTTGGGTCCCGCACACCTTCTACGGCGTTCTGCGCACACCCTTTGGGTCCCGCACACTTTCTAGGGCGTCCGACGCTCTCTCATTTGGGTCCCGCTCACTTTCTACTGCGTCCGGCGCACTCTTATTTGGGTCCCACACACTTTCTGGGCGTTCTGCGTACACCCTTTTGGGTCCCGCACACTTTCTTACGGCGTCCGGCGCACTCCCACTAGGGTCGCGCACACTTTCTACGGCGTCCGACACACTCTCATTTGGGTCCCGCACACTTTCTACGGCGCCCGGCGCACTCTCATTTGGGTCCCGCACACTGTCTACGGCGTCCGGCGCACTCTCATTTGGGTTCCACACACTTTCTAGAGCATTTTGTGCACACCCATTTGGGTCCCGCACACTTTCTACGGCATCCGGCGCACTCTCATTTGGGTCCCACACACTTTCTGGGGGCGTTCTGCGCACACCCATTTGGGTCCGCACACTTTCTGCGGCGTCCGGCGCACTCCCACTTGGGTCCCGCACACTTTCTACGGCTTTCCGCGCACACCCATTTGGGTCCCGCACACTTTCTACGGCGTTCTGCGCACACCCATTTGGGTCCCGCATACCTTCTACGGCGTCCGGCGCCTCTTCCCACTAGGGTCGCGCACACTTCCTACAGCGTCAGGCGCACTCCACGTGGGTCCCGCATACTTTCTACGGCGTCCGGCGCACTCTCAGTTGGGTCCCGCACACTTTCTAGGGCGTTCTGCGCACACCCATTTGGGTCCCGCACACTTTCTACGGCGTCCGGCGCACTCCCACTTGGGTCCCGCTCACTTTCTACTGCGTCCGGCGCACCCTTATTTGGGTCCCACACACTTTCTAGGGCGTTCTGCGCACACCCATTTGGGTCCCGCACACTTTCTACGGCGTCCGGCGCACTCCCACTAGGGTCGCGCACACTTTCTACGGCGTCCGGCGCACTCCCACGTGGGTCCCGCACACTTTCTATGGCGTCCGGCGCACTCTCATTTGGGTCCCGCACACTGTCTACGGCGTCCGGCGCACTCTCATTTGGGTTCCACACACTTTCTAGAGCATTTTGTGCACACCCATTTGGGTCCCGCACACTTTCTACGGCGTCCGGCGCACTCTAATTCGGGTCCCACACACTTTCTAGGGCGTTCTGCGCACACCCATTTGGGTCCCGCACACTTTCTGCGGCGTCCGGCGCACTCCCAATTGGGTCCCGCACACTTTCTACGGCTTTCCGCGCACACCCATTTGGGTCCCGCACACTTTCTACGGCGTTCTGCGCACACCCATTTGGGCCCCGCACACTTTCTACGGCGTCCGGCGCACTCCCACTTAGGTCCCGCACTTTTTCTACTGCGTTCTGCGCACACCCATTTGGGTCCCACACACTTTCTACGGCGTTCTGCGCACACCCATTTGGGTGCCACACACTTTCTACATCGTCCGGCGCACTCCACTTGGGTCCCGCCCTCTTTCTCCGGCGTTCTGCGCACACCCATTTCGGTCCCACACACTTTCTAGGGCGTTCTGCGCACACCCATTTGGGTCCCGCACACTTTCTACGGCGTCCGGCGCACTCCAACTTGGGTCCCGAACACTTTCTACGGCGTTCTGCGCACACACGTTTGGGTCCCACACTTTCTACGGCGTCTTTCGCACTCCTGCTGGGGTCCCGCACACTATCTACGGCGTTCTGTGGCGCACTTCTGAGTCACAGCGTGCGGCGTTCCAAAAAGTACTTCCGAGATCCCGCCGTATTGATTGAAGCGTTGCCCCGTCAAATCCTGAACAAAAGCCTATCAGTAACGGTGTTTATTTCACTAGTTCATTTTTACGAATGAGTAAACATCGGATGGTTTATAATAACATGTTTACGTGTTTCTGTCTTTCCTGACCCTCGATTTTGGGGTTCCACAAAAACTGAGCTACAAACTTCAAAATTTGACAAGAGCTAGGTGCAATCATAACCAACTTTCTGGCCAAAAATCAGCTTCTTAGCTCAACTATAAGTGTTCCAACAAGATCGTGAACGCCAACTGAAAAAAAAGGAGATGAACATTATTTCGACCAAAATGACGTGGTTTTGACACTTTTTCTCGAATCTCAGGTTACCATTCCGGACCATTTTTGAACAGTTATTCAGCTTTCTAAAGTATACTAACTGCAAGAAGAACTGTCTTCCTACGTTTACTCTGGACCCTGATACTGAGATCAGGGGTTGCGCGATGGCGAATCAAAGCCAAATCTGGTGAGCGCTTCGCGCTCACCACAATAGCACAGTCAGCATCACAACTAGTCAATAGATTTTTATTCATGAGAATGTTTCTAATGAAGAGAGCCAATTGTAAAAATTGAAGACTGCAAGTTACAATGAAAGAAGCAAATGACCGTTTCCTCCTCATTGAGAAGTGCCCTGATCATAAAAACCCGAGTTTTATCCACCTTGAATGCCGCAATCTCTCATAGACTAGGCTAGCCGTGCGATCTGGTGTTTGTCCGCAGCTACACAACGCGCACTGGAGTGGACGCGCACGCAATATTAATTAAAAAATGTATTTTATTACAGAACGGGGCGGAGAAAATGATTGAAACTGAAGTAAATGGTAGCAGGCAGAAATAGGATTCTTTCAATGTATACAGTATAGAAATTTAATGTAAACAAACTTAGTTGGAGCGGAGTGAATTTTTTGGACGTGTTAAGGTTCATTCAAA
This sequence comes from Aplectana chamaeleonis, assembly GCA_029168955.1. NCBI lineage: Eukaryota > Metazoa > Nematoda > Chromadorea > Rhabditida > Cosmocercidae > Aplectana > Aplectana chamaeleonis. The sequence goes on from JAPDOI010001524.1 coordinate 34,315, forward strand.
TGAACCTAGTTGATTAAAAACACCAATAAACATAGAACTAAGAGCATTGCGAGAAAGAGGAGAATCTGGCAAACATTTCAATGGCAATAGGTTTGATATTCAATGTGATTTAAGGACCTTTAAACTCGTCCCGGTTTTGTCCCGGTTTTGTCCCGGTTTTCGGGGTAAAACCGGGACGAGATTTAAGGTCCTTAAATCACATTAAAAACCGGTCCCATTGATGCTAAAGTGTTTGCCAGATTCTCCTCTTTCTCACAATGTCCTTTGCTCTCAGTTTAATCCTAGTTTTAATCAACTAGGTTCTTTTGAATGAACCTTATCACGGCTAAATATTTACACCCGCTCTAACTTTGTTTATTTACATTAAATTTCTAAAGTGGGTACATCCAGAATAGACTACCTTTACCATCTTCTATTTCCTTCAGTTTCAATCCTTTTCTCCTCTCCGTTCTGTAATAAAATACATTTTTTATTAATATTGTGTAAGCGTCCATTCCTGTGTGCGCTGTGTAGCTGCGTACAAACACCGTATCGCACGGCAAGCCGATTTTTTAAGGGATAGCGGCATTCTAGGAGGGTAAAACTCGGGTTTTCTACTCCCTACGAATCACATGAATCCTAACATTGTTCCACAACACAAAATAGTCCTGATTTCCACATCAGAACAATCAAACACAGATTAACTAATCCTTCATAGGTTTATGAAAACATTCGACAGAGAACATTAATTATCGCAATAGTAGTAGTTCTGTTGTTGGTAATTGTTCAATTGTTTTGTATTGAAAAATGTTTTATCTTTTGTAATAACTTACCGTCTTACTACCAAATTTCTTTTGTTGCCATTTTCGGAATTTTCTCTAATCAGTGCTTTTTTATATTCTTGTTTATCAAAATCAGGAAGTCAAGATCATGGCTGTCCAACTATTCGGAAAACAGCCGATTTCGATGTCCCATAAGGGGGTGGCTAAAAATTACCGAGCTAAGGGGGGTGCATATTCATAATCGCCATGCCGGGACGTGTGCCCAGCCCTGCGTTGGACATGCCAATGCAGTGCCGGTCTCTGGATAGTTCCAAAGCGAACAATTCTGTAGAGATGATTTCGCAACAAAAAAAAACCATAGTTTGCCTAATTTTTGGTTTTCAAAGACTTGGAATTTTTAAAGCGATGTTTTGAGGAAATAGCCCCATTTCGACCTATTGCAGTGAAATTTTCCTTCACTTCTGTATTCAAGAACGTGTGCATTTCAAATTCATTCAAGAGTAGGTTGTGCTTTATGTTGCCCTATAAAATATTTAAGTTTCATCAAGCCTCGCTAAGATTAGGCCAAGATAGATAGAAGAACAGTAATAGCAAAATGCGAAATTAATATCTCTCCTTCCAATTAAAATCTCTGTCGGCCATTTTCATTCGACTTCGTATTAGTAAAGACTTCAATACATTTTTCTGTCTTCATACAACTAGCCAGAACCAAGCGGCTTTCAATTTAGCGATTCCATCCTATTTAGCCAAGTCTATTAGACGGTTCAAATGAGCAATTCTTCTACTATATATCACTTCTTCCGTTTCTAGCCGAGACTGGCGGTTTCCACATTTTTTATTGCAATTTACTGAACTTCCCGTGTATTCCAAATACTGTTGAATGTTCCTAGTTAAAGGCAAAGTACAGTACACCCTCAGACATGAATTTTGTGAATTGTACGTAAATGTGTAGCAGGCCCCTCCCGTATAGTACGTGCCAAAAACGAGATCTCAATTCCTTCAAATAAGCGAGATATAAGTGAACTCCACAGGCCCGACCTCCTTCGCTCACCACCACGGGCCACGCCCCTTCGAGATCTCCGAACTCGATAGCGGCTGGATGGATGGATGAATTCTCAACAAGTCGTCGTTCTTCAGTACATTGACGGACTGTCTCCTTATCTTGGCTCGCTCTCGCGCAACGATCGAGAATGAAAAGAAATATAGGACTGAGACAACTCGTCCACTATTCTTTTTACCATTTGAATATAGGCATCTTTAAAGGCAGTGTTCACGATAAAAAATGTGTTTCAGTTTCCACTTGGAATGGGTTGTGGAGGGGCACACTGTAACGCCAACGTCGAAAGAACGCATGAAAACGAGCCAGGAAGAGCCCCAAAAGAGCCCGAATTTGCCACTTCGAGCGCAAGGCAAACTCCAAAAGCGCAAGGCCCACCCTCCGATGAACAAATCAAAACCCGAGATCGTGAGATGAGCGATGGTTTCCGATCAATAGTCCCGTTCTTCCCTTCATTCTCAACTTCTCTCTTTACTCAGGTCATCTCGCATACATCGGCTGCAAAAGACGGAAGTTACAAGCCTCGGACGATCGTCCACCATGCTTCCTTAGCTCAACTTTTAAAGGCAGCAGACACGCTCGAAAAAGTTATTGAGATAACTACATCAGTGGAGTCATGCAGGCCCTAGAAGAGCCCTCACGAAGTTGTAAGCATTAAAAACGATTGCAAATGACCGTATTTGAGCCGTAGTCAGTCACAAAATCATCCTTGCTCCACCCATCGATACGGGCTCCGCCCCTCCGAACAGGTATTCAATGCTCGATTGCGGACACTTTAGATTACTTTTTAGGCTTCTAACGGCGTAAGCGTTCCAGAAAGGGCCGTACGAGTACATTAGCGTCATTATCCCAACAAATTTGTTGCTAGCTCCGCTATTTCAGCCAGTGCCGTACAACTCGTCCATTTCTGGGCCAATATAGAACGTACCGTTATATCTTAATTTCCGTCGATTTGTTGTCGTCTTTTTCGGTATTTCTGAATACTAACAGCTTCAGACCTTCAGTTTAATCCATAAAATTGATATCATTTTTGAGCGTGCCTGCTAACTTTAAGAGACCACAACTCCGTTTCCAGAAGGTCTTGTACGATTCCTACCGTTTTCAAGATAGGTGGAAGAAGAGAATAACGATGTCTATCGTGAACACTGCCTTTAATGAGTCATAACTCTGTTAATAGGGGGTATTGCACGGTTTCAGAGATACCACTGTGATCAGCGTGCGAGTCTCTCCAAGACCAGCACAAAAACTGAAAAATTATTTTCTGGGGGCACTGTTCCTTTAATCTCAGCACACACAAAATCTGTTAGGATTGAAAGGAGATTTGAACCCTCTAATAAGAGCAAAATGATGTCATTCGCTGATATTCCAAAAAAATCACATTTGGGTTTGAAAAAACTTGTGAAAAAAAACTGAAACTCGTTATACAGGGTAGAGAAGTCAGCAACTGCAGACCTTTCTACCTCGTAGAACGAGCCCGGTCCCAAAAGATTGAATGAAGCAGACACGCTCAAAGAAGTTGCTTAGGTACGTTACTGGGGTGTATGGTCCCCAGTAGAGCGCTCACGCCGTTGAAAGCGTCAAAAACGAGTCAAAACTACTAAATTTGAGCACGTCGAAGTCGAAAAAATTCGTTAGCTCCGCCCTCCTACAAGAAATTTTCGTTTGAACACGATATCTTTGGCTAGTTTTTGATGCTTCCAACGAGGTCAGCGTTCTGGTACAAGCTGTAAAAGTCTATCGGCTTCGATATCCGAGCTGTTTTAAAGGGTAATATTCGCTGCTTCAACTGCGCGCGGTGCAACTCGTCCACTTTCACCCCATACCAAAAACAATCTTTACTCTTCTATCTGCATTCAGTTTTCGTTAGTTTTATCGTTAACTTTCCATACAATCAGCTCCAAACCTTCGATTTATGCCATAAAAATAATACTATGTTTGAGTGCGTCTGCTGCCTTTGAATTTATGTAAGTACCATGGGCAAGATCAAGCTTATTAGTATTTCTTTTGCCATCGATCACTTTTCAAAAAAAAACAACAAAATGCCCAGAATCTTTTTTGGGGAAATGATCGATAATTGGCAGAATAAACGTCGTCCCTTCATCATTCAGTTAGCGAGCCGCACTCAGATTTTCAAAGCAGATCATAGGGAAGCAGCACTTTATGCGCGACGAAAGCAACTGAAAATGCCTTTTTGGCAAGAAGTCTGTATTAGCGAGAAGGTAAATCAACATTTTACATGATAGAAAAACTTTGCTGTTGGAAAGAAAGATTCCCAAAGAAAAAAGAAAACTCTTAACCAGGCAAGGTAAATTGGCGTAATCCAGCACCCCAATTACACCCATTTTCTACGTCTTTCAAGTAACTCTTCCTTTACATTTACCTCGAATATGACGAGATCAATCCCTCTTTCTCAAGTTCTATGTTTACCAGGCTGTTTCTTTCTTGTCCAATTGTGAACATTCTTGTTCATAGACGGCCATTTCGCATTTCTTTCACCTACACATCCTTCCTTATTTTATCGCCCTACAATTCCTGTCATAAGTATACACCTTGACAAACCTTCAGGAAAATACGTGTTTCTCTCGCAAATATTTGGTTCCTCAAATGGCATCAATAGACCAGCCGAAATCGTGCAACATCCAATCATGCCAAAAGATTCCTGTTTCCCTCGTGAAAATTCATAGTTCCCCGAAAGTGCCGGCTATTCGCAGCGGACCGTCTTGTCTCCTAGGCTCCGATCACTACCCAATCCCTAATTTTTAATAGAAAAGACGACAGTCTGCCCTATCGTGAACGCTGCTTTTAGGTGAAGCGGTCACGACCAAATGCAGCTCAACAATTCTTCCTGCAAACTATCTCATATATATTCGAAGCTATTTTTTCCAGTGATTGTTGAACTAAAGTGCTAAAAGCAATTATGAGTGGAGGACGAAAATGAGCGCTCTCATGACTTGCTCCCAAAGCCCCAATTTTTCGAAGCCCCGGTTTTTCGATTAACAAGGATTTCACCACCGAAAATCGCTGATGGTGAACTGCTCGAAAAGCTTCTATCAATTTTGAAACGCAAACCAAAAAGCCGTAATAAGTCACAGGCCACCCTTTGAGGTGACCAGCTGGAGTTGGTAGTCGCGACAATAGAACGAGTAAAAACGCCTTTTCCTGAAAACAAAGAAGAAAAATTTCTATGATACTTGATAATGCATGTTAAAGGCCGTAACAATCAGTTGAGAAAAAAGCAACGAGTCATTTAGTGGCCTGGTGATGTTCATATCCGTTGAGTGCGACTTCTTGGAGTGAGCAGCTGCCAGCATTTTCGGAGGACGCGCAAAGGTTGGTGACTCTCTCATAAGGAGACGACCGAAAAAAGGGAAGAAATCGTCTCGTTCTAGATCTTTTCCCACCACATTTTCTCAGGTGGTCCCGCTAGCATTGTGTTTTTTCTTCCCTGATCCGAAAATTACAGGTGGCACTCTCGATGAGAGCTGCCCAACCGCATTCAAACACATTTGGAAACCAAGGAGATCAACACTTTCTGTCGGTAAGAAGTTTGCCTACCAAGAGCCGGTCAACGAATCCGTTCCGCAGTGTAAACTCTCTTCAGCCGGCGAAAAAAAGTTACCGGAAAAGTTCAATGAGGCGTGGTATACTCCAAATATTTCGGCGAAGAGTCTGCGCACGAGCTACAGTCGAATCGATACTTCGCTTTCCTTGTTTTACGGATCGATTGAATTCCCGCCACGATGGAAATTGTTCGATACGATGTATTGTATCATATCTCAAGAAAGACGCGATGTTATATCGCTATCTTGTGAGCGGAGCGGTGGTTTCTCCATTTCTACTATTGTGTGTGGAGATTGCCAGGATCTCGCAGTCTTTCCGCCATAGCTCCGTACTCTTATCGGCACTATCCAAGACGGGAGGGGGGGGGCGCTCAGGATTCAAGTCAGAAATGAAGTGATCCACCGATCGGTAACGCTACCAGTCGAAGTCTTTCTATAGAATTTCAATAGCAACATTGCTTGACAGAGCAATATCAAGCATTTTTCATAGGGTTTTTTGTTCATTTCTATGGGTAAATCTTGGGTGCCCCCCCCGTCTAGGATAGAGCCCTCTTATCATCTCAGCCCTACCAGAAACCGAAGGGATTTTATCCATGAACAATCGTGGGGTATTCTCTCTGAGAGCCTGGGCTTGAGGTTTTGTATGACCTTGCGGTTGAAACGCGGCACTAAGGACCTTCACATCAAGTTGCTCCCTTCGAGTCGGAATACTTGCAGGTTTCCCCTACTGCTGCATAGGGTAGCAAGATAGGTTTTTATGCCCCACTAGTTGCACCAGCATGCTGCTTCCTAACGGAGCTTTCCCACTCCAATTCTTGCCCAAGGTGCTTCAGTTTTCGCTCCAAACTTCTGCGCTTCAATAGTGCCACACTTTTGCTGTCGATAACACTCACCAAAAGGTCACGAAGAACCTCATTCCACAAGTACCAGAGTGAATGGCTTCCAAGGAGCATGATAATCCATCAACCGACATTATAACACGGCTATAAATGAGGTGGAGGTGTGTTTATTTACACTTATCATGTCTATTGGGTTACGGTGGATGAAATCTGCGGTTTGAGTTTTATAATTTTGTCATGAACATCGATAAAGTGATGTCACGTGAGATTTCTGCGCCGCGGCTACCCCCCCCCATCCAGTGATCGACGATATACATGTGTTATCACTTCGACAGTCATGTTTTAACGTTAGGAGCCGATCGGGTCCCCGAAGTTCTACACCGCTGTTCGGGGGGCACTCAGAACTGAAGTGAAGAATGGAGCGATACCGCTTTCAGAAATCGATGTCATTCCTTGGGATTTCTAGAAGATAACGGGCTGTAGTAAACCCCCTCAAAATGAAGTTAAGATGGTCTTAAACGATCGTATGAAGAAATGTTGGAATGATCTGTAAGATTATCTTGATGATATGGTGAAGGATATGAATCTCATCTGTAAGCGCATCATTCAGATGATGAACATTTTTAAGATGATGCTAATTTCATCAGGTTAGCTGAACTTCTACAGATCATCTGGACAGAGAAAACCGAGAGAGCACGCACTCCCGCAGAAGCTCGTCTTATCTTTAAGAGTAACCCCGGAGCGCCTCTTATTCTTCAGATGAAATACCAGTTATCATTATCAGCTATCACAAAACAACAAACATCTCATTTCATTCATTGGGAACGAAAGCATGGATTTGGTCGATTAGAGAATGACCACCTGCAAAATGAGGTCCGGCTTTTCTTATTCTCACACGTATAATCATGTGTTATCATATCATGAATATGCGAGGACGACCGCTTTAGGGCGAATCACCGCTAATGAAATGAATACGGGCCTAAGATCAGCGACCAGTTGTGACTGATAGCGATAATTATGAATCAATACGGAATTAAGATAATCTGAAACTTGTCTGGAAGAATATCGGACCATCTTATCGGAATAATATCAGATCATCTGATAGGGGTGGTTTACTACAGCCCAACGAGTGATAACGTTATCACATTTTCGATGACGTAAGAATTTTCCGTTTTCATGGATGAAACTTGAGTGCCCCTCCCCCCGAATTAGTTTTGCTCCCCTGCCCCCCCCCCGACCAGGAAAGCAAAACCGCAGACCAGAATATCGGAAGCCTTGGGATGGCATGTTGTCTATGTTTCGCCCTCTCTCCGCACAAGCATGCGAGGGAGCAGAGTGAATTTGGCTTGAAACCAGAGGATAGCTAGAAGCGGAGCTCGAAGCGACTGGCATGGAGGTCGTAATGTGCCCTGTTCGCAACCTTATCCGTTTTCACATTGAAAATTCAAGAAAAGTTTTTCAACTTAAATCCTATTGATAAAATTGAGCTATCCCGAAGTCTCATGTGTACTTGTTGGTTTCTTCTAAGATCAATTGAGACCTTCTTTGAAAATCACCTTTTATTGGCAATAGTTCGGTGTATAACACCTTATCAAGCCTGTAATGTTTCAAATATGCAGCAAGTATCTACTCAGAACGTCGGAGGGCCGCGCCCCCGTACCCACCACTCAGCGAGGCGGGGCCCTCTCCGCGCCTGGCGCCCTACAGGTCCCCGCCCCAGCCCCATGACTCATTATTGCCGCGACGCCCGGACATCAGAGCAAAAGGGCGCGGGGCCCGGGCAGATCATCTCCACGTTGTCATCGCTTCAATGATTGACTCCTTCTATAATGATATCCGGGAACCACCTCTCCCACACCCTGGGCGAGGTGCTATACCCTTCTCCAAAATTTTCCAAACCCCACGATGGGTGTCCCCTTCAAGTCTAATCATTACCCCGCATAGTGCGCGATGATGTAAGTACTTACACAGTGTTGCCTGCAGGTAAGTCACCATAAAATTTTGCTCCGTATGTGGCACGGGATTGATTCTGGCGTTCAACGTATCATGCGATTTGCCCGAGCGAACATGTTTTCCTCTGTTCTGAATTTTCTCTGCAGGACCAAGCTAACGAAATTTGGTGGCGCCCCCGCCCCGCGCCTATTGATTCTCCTCTCGCAAAACATGGCCCCCGCCGCTCGCCCTTGGTCGGAAATTCCCGGGGGCACGGCCCTCCGACGCTCTGAGTAGCAGGGTGGTAGAAAACAATGCAAAGTACTATCCAAGCGAGTCGCAAAGCCGATTAGTGCGGTCTACAAAAACCCTTTTTGAAGTTGGCAAAATCAACGGCGCTGACAAGCTCACCCTCTACGAGATCCCGATTCTATTGGATAAAGCAGCAGTTCTGGTGTGTGCAAATGTTAAGGGTTTCCTCAATGGATACTGTCATGTGATAAGGCGCATTGCATCTATCATCTCATCCCTGTTGTTGATTTGGGGAGCCAGGTGCTTTATCTCCGGTGCTTCCAGTCTTTTCCTTTCCTGAGGAGCTTCCACTGAGCAGTGTAGAACTGTTGCTTTCAAATGCGGAGGGCTTTACAAGGCATGGTAAAGTAAACGATGTCTTGAAAAACCATTATTGGGGTACGCGTTTGGGTTTCTGATAGCTCTTTGGTGTTCATCAAGCCGCTTGTATCTCAGGAAGTCGGAGCTCGCCAATCGCGCCCATTTCGGGCCTCGCTCGCCACCCGCTCACCTCTCATTTGAAAGCGCTCGCCACCCGCTACCCCCTCTTCCTCGCTCGCGTCTGCGTGCGTCTCCTTCTCCCCACACTTTTGCTGTCTCTGCGATCGCTCCGAACAAGCGCACGAGGGAACAGAGTAAATTTGGCTCGGAACCAGAGGATAAGTGCACAAATAAGCATAAGCTAAGTTGTGTTCAGACGAGTCGGTCTTCTGACGGACAACTCGTCCATCGAGCTCACTTCAGAAGTTTCAACCCCTCCCCGAAATCCACGAGCAGCCCACGCACTGGACGAGTTACACTCCGCAGCCGCAGTGAAGGTTACCGGCGAGTAAATATTCATAGCCGCTGAACCTGCCTACCCACCTCATAGTGTGCCACTGACCCCCGGAGAAGAGCGGCTTGCGGATAAGATCTCCCCGCTCTTCGATTTTATGTACATATCACTATAAATAGATTATCGTGAACTAAAAAACGAGAAAAGCGAGTGGGGTTCGGGGAAGGCCCACGCTGTGGTGAAATGGAGGGGGGGGGGTAGATGCATGGTCAGGCCCTGCTATGACGAAAGGAAGGTGACGAAAGGTTCAAAACTCTGATGTTTCCGAAGAAGCTAACTGATTATTGAAACAGTTCAATACCTGAACTCTCCAAACTTGGAACGGTTTAATAATTGAACTCCCCAAATGATTACAATATTCGAAATAAAGAATTAGTGAATTTCCGGAGTGAACTCCATATACAAGAAAAGAGCTCCTTGGCTATGCTTTTGTTCCGTTTTCCTCCTCTGCAGCTCGCCACGAAGATATTTTCAGTAGAAAAAAATCTGTTACATCACTGGCTGGATAATTTGAATATTTGATCGATATGAGCACCCTGGTTTCCGTTGAGATTTAGAAAAATGTGATCTCGTTAATGAGAAATATGGCTCTATTTGTTATAATTCAATCAGAAGAAACACTCGAAGTTCTGAGATTTCTTTATTAATTCAAAACTGACTGTAAAAAATCATTCTTGAAAATCCTGGACTCTCTGAAATTTTTAAAAATATGTAGTGTTACTATGGAAAATAACCGGTGCCATCGCAGCAGAGGAGGGGGAGGGAGGCCCTATGATATCGCACATGGACACGCCCATTTTTTATGCCGCAACGAGTTTTTTGATTTTGGAGTGGCAGAAAAACCCTGGGTTATTGTTTAAATTGCGCGGCGGCACGGAAAAATGAGCGTGGCCAAGTGCTTAACCACAACCCCCCCCTGCAGACGAAAATTCCGGATAAACGAAGCGAAAGTTCAAGAATGGCATGAATTTCAAGCGGAAGCCACATTCAATAGGTCGCCACCCGCTATCTTTCCGTCGGCGACCAGCGCTAGGCGAGCGCGCCGACGTGGTGTTGCGAGCGCGCCACCGTAATGTGGCGAGCGGGTGGCGAGCGCCAGCATGCCAGTGCTCGCCACACGCTACCATTCCGCTCGCGGGCCGCGCGAGGCGCTGCGCGCCGCCGGACTTTTGGTTAGCGGGTGGCGAGAGCCAACTTTCTGAGATAATGGCCTCATAGTCTAGCCAACGTAACTTTTCCCACAGCCTTCACGTGTGACAACATACACAGTACCACCTAGTTGGCAGATTTTCCGTTCTGTGCAGTATAAACAGTTGCGTCTACCACACTTCTCTTCGTACATCCTTGATGACGTCAGGATTTCCTTCATATTAGGTGGTGGACGCAAAACAAGCTTCACAGGCAGGCACGATGTTGCTCAAGATCCTGGCATGACCGTCATTCATATAAGGGAGCACTAAGGAGATTCCCTCCGCCACGTAGACGGAACACCACGAACTCGGTTCTGTTGATGTGTATCTGTTTTCATCTAGAATTCTAACAATTTCGCCGTTCATCTCCAGAGATTCTCGAGAGCACAATTTCTGTTTCGTCTTCATCAGATTCCTTACAAAGTTCTTCTTCATGGAAAGTGGGTGTGCACTGCGAGAATGAAGCATGATGTTTTTTGACACGGGCTTCCTGTACCATATGTACTCCTTGATGCCATGCCTGATTCAGACCTCAGCGCTGAGAAATGTTAGGAATCCATTTTCACTAGGGAACTCTGCTGTGAACTGAATGTTCGCATCGTACGAAATCAAATTCCTGAGCATGGTGTGTAGACCGGGAGCAGCGGATCCTATGACAAACACATCGTCAAAATAGCGCTTCTAGAATAAGATCAACGTGTCCAAAGATCTTCTCTCTATTTCATTAAAGGCAGTGTTCACGATGATTTTCGTTCCTGAGTTTTCCACTCAAAACGATGGTTTGGTCACCAAGAATTACCAAAATTATGAAGAAACGGCGAGAAACGCACTAAAACGCTTTATTTCAGTTAGATTATTTCCTGGTCTGGACTAGTTGTCCGGTTGTATGATCATGTTATCGGTGGTTGTCACGGGTGAAAAATGGGGTTAATCGGAAACGGAAGAACATTTTTTTGCAAAACAGTATTAGTTAGGGTGCGAAGCAAAGAACTGAGCAGCAGTAAGTGAAGAATTTCAGTGCACGGACCCACAAGAGATTTCAGTGCCACCACAAACAGTTCCAGTGAGAGTAAAAAGGCGGGGTGAGAGTAAAGGATTTCGTGCCCTTCTGATGCGCTTTTCTCGATTTCTTCGTCATTTCAGTTCTGCCCGGAGGCAAAACAATCGATTTATCCATTTATCTCAAAATTGAAGATTATCGTGAACACTGCCTTTAAAGGCAGTGTTCTCGATGATTTTCGTTCCCGAGTTTTCCACTCAAAACAATGCGTTGGCAACCAAGTGTTGCGAAAAATACGAAGAAACGGCGGGAAACGAACTAAAACGTCTTATTTCAGTGACATTATTCCCTGTCCTCGACTAGTTGTCCGATTGGATGAACATGTAACCGATGGTTGCCACTGGTGAAAAATGGGGCTAATCAAAAATGGAAAAATATTTTAGGCATAACAGTACTAGTTAGGGTCCGAAGGAAAGAGCGGAGCAACAGAGAGTAGCGAGTTGCAAAAGACGGGTCCACAAAAGATTTCATTGTCACAACGAACAGTTCCAGTGAGAGTAAAAAGGTGGGGTGAGAGTAAAGGATTTGGTGCCCTTCTGGGCCGTTTTTCTCGATTTCTTCGTCATTTCAGTTCTACCCAGGTGCCAAACAATCGATGTAGCAAATAATTTAAAAATTGAAGATTATCGTGAACACTGCCTTTAAAGGCAGCATACACGCTCGTAAACGTGATTGAGATAACTATGGAAATAGAGTGGTATGGCCCAGATTACAACGCCTACTCATTTTGAAGTGTCAAAACCGACCCACAATGCCGCTACATGAGTTAGAAGTTGGCTCCGCCCTGTATTCTCACGCCCCCTGTATTTGTCCTTTTCCTGCAACGCAAGGTTGCTGGGTCATATTCACCGGTGGTACTGTTGGTAGATTGCCTAACAAGTGAACCACACACGTCACTGTCGTCGAAGATGACCCAACAACCCTTCGTTGGACGAAAAGGGCAAATACAGGGGGCGTGAAAATACAGGGCGGGGCCAACTTCTAACTCATGTAGCGGCATGGTGGGTCGTTTTTCACACTTCAAATTGCGTAGGCATTATGTTGTAAGCCATACGGCTCGATTCACGTTGTTATCCCAACCACGTTTACGAGCGTGTATGCTGCCTTTAGGGTACACAACAGCTAACAATGGTGCGATTCTTGATCCCATGGCTAGGCCACGTTACTGACAATAAAACTCTCCGTCGAACTGGAAGATAATGTATTTTTGTTTTTCACCTTCATCAACATCAAGCAAGTTTGTTCCTTCGGTGAATTTATGAGTTTTCACCATTGCATAGTATGTTGGGATTGTGGATGATGTCGGTGCATAACGCTTCACCGTATACGAATCCATTATCTTGCTCAATATTCGTTGAACGGTCTGTCGGAGCTCATTGGTACACCTTCAAAATTACGTCGAGTTGATCTTTCATATACTTCTGTATCAGACAAAGATTTTTGGCTAAATCGTTTATCCAAGGCCTGCGTCATCACCACAAAGTCGCCTCCTCTATCGCTTATACTGTAGCGGAGTTCGTTGCGTAGAGAGAGGAGTTTTCTCAGCCCTCGTTTTTCGGCTTCTCTGAATTTGTTGCTCGACCCATCTCCCTTTCTGGTCTATAAGCTCCGTCCAGATCAAGCTTTAGCTTAGCCAAAGCAGGCTCTAGCGACGTGGCTTGTTTGGGTGATGTAATAGATGTTCGGGGGAAAGGCATGGAAGCGGTAAAGGAATGTATTCGATCCATAACGGTATGGCTTGAATTTTCACGCCATCGAAGCTTATACGCGAATTTGTAAAAGCCGCACATCGCTGAGTTGTGGACTCCTCTAGTAATTCCGGTAGCGATAGCAAAAGATAGTCCGAGATTTAACACCCTATTATTTAATAATTACTGCAATCCCTGCCCTACTGAGGAGCCCCGGGGAGTGTAGTTTTCACTCGATCTTTCTTAAGTTTCTGCGGTTTCCGCCCTCCAAAGCCAAACCGACGTATCTCGGTTTGGAGCGCGGTATTTTCGAGGGCTCGCTGCAGTGCAATTTTGAGTATTACCCTCAAGTATCTATGGGGCCAAATAGACTCCTGCCGCTGAAAGGCGCGGCAGTATGCATTGGAGGTGAATCGATCGAGCGGCGCCGCATGAACGATACTTCTCCATCGCATGCTTCCGCGGGTTTCGGCGACGGGAGTCTATTCGGACCCTTGAAAGCACAGAACACCCAGAAAGCTGTGTTTCAGTTTTTAAGTTGATCTTGGAGAGAGTCACACGCTGATCACAGGGGTATCTCTGAAATCTTCCAAGACCCCCTAGGAACAGAATTATGGCTTCTTGGCCTATATTTTGATGGGGAGAAATTGGTGGACGAGTTGTCTCAAGCCTGTACACAGCGTATCATAAAGATAGGTCACCCCCTGATTTTGTCTATCTCGTGTTTGTTGAGCAAGATAGATCTTTTTCGTCAATACTACTGTGATCAAGAAGCAAAATAACCCCTCTATACCTATTTTGGGTTAGATCGAATGTTTGTGCACTTTTCTAGAATAAATGAATATTTTAAATCGCGTATCAAGAAGATAGGACACCCCTGGGTTAAAGACAGCATACACGCTCGTAAACGTGATTGAGATAACCACGGAAATAGAGTGGTATGGCCCAGATTACAACGCCTACGCATTCTGAAGTGTCAAAAACGACTCACAATGCCGCCACATGAGTTAGAAGTTGGCCCCGCCCTGTATTTTCACGCCCCTTTTATTTGCCCTTTTCCTGCAACGCAAGGTTGCTGGGTGATATTCACCGTTGGTATGTTGGAAGATTGCCTAACAAGTGAACCACACACTTCACTGGCGGCGAAGATGGCCCAACAACCCTACGTTGGAGGAAAAGGGCAAATACAGCGGGGCGTGAAAATACAGGGCGGGGCCAACTTCTAACTCATGTAGCGGCATTGTGGGTCGTTCTTGACACTTCAAAATGCGTAGGCATGATGTTGTAAGCCATACGGATCGATTCGCATTGTTATCCCAACCACGCTTATGAGCGCGTATGCTGCCTTTAAAGGCAAAGTTCACGATAAAAATCGTTTTTCTGTTCTCCCACCTATCTTGGAAACGGCTCCATACTGATTCCAATGATGTCTCTGAAATCGCGCAAGACCTTCTGGGAACGGAGTTATGGTCCCTCAAAAACTTAGCTAAGGAAACATGGTGGACGAGTTGTCCGAGGCTTGTAACTTCCGTCTTTTGCAGCCAATGTATGCGAGCTAACCTGAGTAAAGAGAGAAATTGAGAATGAAGGGAAGAACGGGGCTAATGATTGGAAATCATCGCTCATCTCACGGTCTCTAGCATTCATTTGTATACGTCGGTGGGCGTGTGTTGCGCTTTTTGGGTTTGCCTTGTGGTCGAAGTGGCAACTTCCGGTTCTTTTGGAGCTTTTCCTGGCTCGTTTTGATGCGTTCTTTCGAGGTCAACGTTACAGTGTGCCCCTCCACTACCCATTCCTAGTGGAAACTGAAGAACATTTTTTATCGTGAACACTGCCTTTAAATCTGATTTCCCGTTCGATAAAATGGTGTGATAACAAACCTAATGGCCGATAAGCCTTCTTCGCACCTCTTCTGCAGCAAATATTCAATTTCGTATACTTTCGACCAATCTGATCTGCCTTTGCAAGCCGATTTTGCTCCATTTCTCGGTTATTGCCTGTTGGAGCGCAGAAATCGAGAGAAATCGCCGGCCATTGGCTCAGATCCGACGAACTAAAATATTCCGGAGAGTTTCTATTTTGGTAAGATCAGGACTGTAGACCACCCACTCTGGACAAGACAGTTATTGCCGAACAAAGAAGCCGACCGGAAAACTGCTCACGTGAACTTTCTGGTTGTCCTGCTCGATTTGTCGGCCGATAACATGGGGAAATGAATGTAGGTGTTACTCTGATATGCTCTGGTACTCACTGGAGATCATCCGACTGCTGCACTCCAGACCATCAGACTTATCGAGATTCAAATTCTTCTCGTCAAAAACCAGTGCCTATACACAAACACACACAGTAGGTCTCCACTTTAGCCTTCGGACCTGCGCTCGCGGATCTTTCTTAAAGGCAGTGTCCGCGATAAAAACCATGTCTGATTTTTTGGTGGAGATCGGCAGCTGCGGTGCCTAGCGCAATCCAAACGTTGAAAAAAACTAAGAAGAATGAGCTTAGAACGGTCCCCGACGGCCCCAAAGTTGGATACCCGTCAGTTCGTCACACCCAGATGCACTTTCCACGCCCACCGACGTGAGTAAATGAATGCTCGAGATTGTGAGATGAGTGATGATTTCCGATCAATAGCCCCGTTCTTCCCTTCATTCTCAACTTCTCTCTCTACTCAGGTCAGCTCGCATACATCGGCTGCAAAAGACGGAAGTCACAAGCCTCGGACAACTTGTCCACCATGTTTCCTTAGTTCAATCTTTGAGGGACCATAACTCCATTTCCAGAAGGTCTTGTACGATTACAGAGACATCATTGGAATCAGCATGGAGCCGTTTTCAAGATAGGCGGGAAAACAAAAAAACGATTTCCATCGTGAACACTGCCTTTAACCTGTTAGAGCATTTGCCCGTCAAAAACGTCTACAGCTTGAGTTCGCCAGCAGTCGGATGATCTCCAGTGAGTACTAAAGGATATCAAAGTAACACCTACTTTCATTTTCCCATGTTATCGGCCGACAAAGTTGCAACTTCAAGCAAGACAACCAGAAAGTTCACGTGAGCAGGTCCCCGATCGGCTTCTCTGCTCGGCAATAACTATCTTGTCCGGAGTGGCTAGTCTACACTCATTATCTCAACAAAATGAAGAATCTCTGGAATATTTTACTTTGTCGGATCTGAGCCAGAGACCGGCGATTTCTCTCGATTTCCGCGCTTCAATAGTGAAAAACCGAGAAATTGAGCAAAATCTACTTGCAAAGGCAGATCAGCTTGGTCAAAAGTATACGAAATTGAGTATTTGTTGCAGTAAAGGTGCTAAGAAGGCCTATTGGCCATTAGATTTGTGATCACACAATTTTATCGAACAAGAAATCTGATTTGACCCAGGAGTGTCCTATCTTTTTGATAAACGATTTAAAACATGAATTTATTCTAGAAAAGTGCACAAACTATCGATCTAACCCAAAAGAGCTATACGGAGTTTATATCACATCCTGACCACAAAAGTATTGACGAAAAAGATCGATCTTGTCCAACAAATACGAGACCGACAACTTCAGGGGGTGTCCTATCTTTATGATACGCAGAGTATTTCTCTTCATTCGCAATCGTTGCGCGAGAGCTAGCCAGCCTATGGAGACAGTCCCGCAATGGACTGAAGAACAAAGACTCGTTGGGAATTCATTCATCCACCTTGCCGCTAAAATCTGGCAGGGGTTGTGGCCCGTGGTGGTGAGCCAAGGAGGTCGGGCCTGTGGTAGTCGATGATATCTCGCTTACTGGAAAGAATTGAGATCTCGCACTTAGTACGTGTTATACAGGAGGGGTGTGCTACACAATCAAATAACAATCGCGAAATTCATATCTGAAGGTGCACTGTGCCTTCAAGTAGAGGAGTTTCCGGGCGATCTTATCGCAGTTCGTAGAGGATAGAGCTAGGATGAAAACAAAACCTTCGGGACCTCAGTGTTGTCATTTCAAAAGAAAAAGCGGCGTTGTCCCGTTCCGGAGAAAGGCGCGGTTCTGGACAACGAGAAAACGGATACTGGGCAACTTTCTCCAGAACTTTGAGGTTAGGGTAGGGATGTTAGGTATCAGTTTCAACAGAATTTCACGGAGATGCCAAATCTTTTTTTAGAATGATGAAAATCTAAAATTTTAAGGGGAAACGTACGTTGTCCCGTCTACGAGTGCTATTACATCGTTATGTAAAGAGACGTTCTTCACTGTTATAGAGCTGATATTGTTCCCTATTACAACATTTTCGTAATTTAACTTTGTCGGTAGCTTTTTCTCCATTGAAAACACCCCCTATATTCTATTTCTGGCCCAAAATTTATACGTCCTCCCCTAAAAACTTCTAATTTTTGAAAATTCTCACGTACCCCCGTTGTCCGGCCGGATAACATCCGCCTGATCCTGTGTGATCTGCATCGATCTATCGTGTGCAGACGCATCCTAAGTGGGCATTTTGCCAGAGTTCCCAACACCCCCCCCCGAAATCAGCTGTTACTCGCACTGTTTCAACAACCTTCTCCCTTTCTCGACGTGGTTCCTCCGCATTTTTTTACTTTTTTGATCCCTTAAAGGCAGTGTTCACGATGATTTTTTATTTTGAGATTATACGCTATATTGATTAAGTGGCCCCCGGGTAGAACTAAAATGACGTAGAAATTGAGAAAAACGCACCAGAAGTACACGCGATCCTTAAAGGAAGTGGTCGCGATAAAATATGCTTGTCTTTTTTTTTCCTCTCTAAACCCTTTTCTGGGTTTAGAGTAGTAGGACCAATGAGAAAAAATCGCGAAAAAACCGCTGTTTCGGGCCAAATTTGAAGCCTAAACTTTCTTGTCTTTTGATGGTGGACGAGCCCACTCCACATCATCGGCAGCGATGATCTCTGATATCAAGAACATCAGCTGGCTTGAAATTGAATTTCAATCAATGAACGTTACCCTTCGGACTCATCTAGTCAAAAACATTGACTGAAGTGCTTGCTTTCATTGGTCAACTCTTTTCATTACGTAAATTTGAATTTATTTCTTCCTCTGAATGTCGATGATTTTTGACTGCTCGGCATGAGGCTGCGATCTTTTTTTTTGCGGCGCTGTGCACGTGTGCACGAACTAGCATCTTTGGGCCCTAGAAACTCTAATTCTAGCCCGTTTTTCACCGCGCTACCTTCATAGTTTTTCAGCTGTTTTCTATCTAAGCTGATTTTTATAGTTTTTTAGATAACGTTTTTCATCGCCCCATTGCCTTTAAGTATCACCCCGCCTCTTAAGTATCACAGGAAGTGTTTGTTGTGGCAATGAAATCTTTCGTGGACCCGTCCTTTGCAATAATTATCTACTCTCTCTTGCTCCGTTCCTTCCTTACAAGGCCCTAGGACCCAAACTAAACCTGCTTTCATAAAATATTCTTCTATTTTCGATTGACCCAATCTTCCACCGGTGACAACCACCATGAACATGTTCATCAAACCGGAAAACTAGTCCATGTTGTAGAATAGTGCCACTGAAATACGACGTTTTAATGCGTTTCTCGCCGATTCTTCGTAATTTTGGTAACACTTGGAGGCCAACGCATTGTTTTATGTGAAAAACTCGGGAACGAAAATCATCGTGAGCACTGCCTTTAATTATTCGCATGTATCGTTCCTCCCTCCCTCTTCAATCCGGCGTCATATTCAACAGTTCTAGTTTCGTCTTTGTAATGTTACAGTAAATATATCATTTCCATGATGTTCCTGCTGTAACGCTTCGATTTGAAATTTCGTCTTGAAATGCGGCTGGCCCGCTACCATGTTTCATTTTGAAAAAAAAATGCCTACGGCTAACTTCCAATATACTTTCTCAAAATTCAACCGTGGTTCATTTTGGCACTTTCTGCCCCAGTGATTTTTTATTCATTTACAAAAATTACTGGAAAGTGAACGTTGCTATATGCGATGAAAACGTGGAAAGAAGTTAGGGGAGGGGAGGGCCACTCAAGAATTATCCGAAGAATTGCAAAGAAACTGATTAATGAGGACAGCGCCGAAACTCGCCTATTTCATGTACCTGAGCCGTACTTTGGTGGGATCTCATACTTTCGGCGGAATTCCCCAACTCGTTGCAAATGTTGCGAGGATAAAATATGGACCAGTGTTCAGGGAAGAAGACAGTATTTTGTGATAGCATTCAGCAAATTGAAAAGTTGTTTGGCTGATAATTGGGAGCACACAGCTATTCCACGGAAATTTCGAAAAAAATATCAAATTTTGCTTATTCAAATTTTGCGGAAAAGAAAACGGCATGGGTGAGTCTCGCGCTTGCGAGCGCAAACCTCTAGCGGAGCGATCGACTCTTCCTTTCTCGAAAGTCGATTTCTGAAAATTTAGCTTCCTGACAAAAGTACCGATTAATGGTCAGAAAAAGTTTCAAAAATGTCTTGAACTATCTTTAAAAGATTATTTGGCGTAAAATAGCCTGGAGTAATAAAAAAGCTAGGAAATGAAGTGAAATAACCTGAAATGCGATTTGGTGGTCGACAATTTCACAAGCTTCTCCTTTAAACTCATCAAAATGATATCAAACGCAATATGGAATGGAGCGTCGCGTTCACATAGCTTGACCCATGCTGATTCCCTTATTACAGCTTTCAAAAATTGCTTAATGTTTCCGTTGCGCGCTTGAATTCGTTTTGATAAGTCTAACGGAGAAGCTTGAGGAATGGTCGACCACCAAATCGGATTTTAGGTCATTTCACTTCATATCCTAGCCTTTTTATTACTCCAGGCTATTTTACGCCAAATAATTTTTTAAAGATATTTCAAGACATTTTTGAAACTTTTTTTGACCATTACCAAATCGTTACTTCTGCCAGGAAGCTAAATTTTGAGACATGTCACATAATTTTCCTGAAGGTTCCCTTTCTGACTTCAATTTTGCTCAACGATTTCCATTTCGGTTTGATGAAACATCCAACAGACGATATTGTCCTATGAGTACAATTTTTGAAACCTATAACCCAAAACCATAAAAAATCCCACTCATTGCCGCATTTTGTGCAACATGTACGAACTCGATATTATTGATCATAAATATTTGATCTTGCTTGATGAGAAGAATTTCCCAAACCAATGACTCAACAATCAAAAATCATTGCGGCATTTTGTGCAACATTGGAAAAAATCAATATTATTGATTGGTATTTAACGATAATGACAGATGAGCAAAATTTCTCAACCAAGGAAACCAATCCCACCACCAATCACCACTCCTCGCCGCATTTTGTACGAAAAGCGATAATATTGATTATCGATCGATGACGTGTCACGAGTACGAATTCTGACAAAAACAGTAATTACCTCCGACGGCTTGTGGTAATTGGCTGCAGATTCACCCACACACTACGGTCTCCACAGCCGTAGCAGAAAAAGCAGTTTTCGGGCTCCACGGCCTCTGGTATGTAAACCCACGATTTTGAGGTACCCTTCAAAGTTAAGGTATCGAGTTTAAATTGAAATAGGAGCGACCTGCATCGATTTCCAGCCTCCTGTCCGAAAATGAGCTTCCTAGATCAATTTTTGGTGTACCAACAAGATCGTGTAACATCGGCGTGGATCGCGAAGAGACTTCACGTTCACTGTTGAAGGTT
Organism: Aplectana chamaeleonis; assembly: GCA_029168955.1. Classification (NCBI taxonomy): domain Eukaryota; kingdom Metazoa; phylum Nematoda; class Chromadorea; order Rhabditida; family Cosmocercidae; genus Aplectana; species Aplectana chamaeleonis. Next base: position 55,162 of record JAPDOI010001524.1, read on the forward strand.
GGCGCAAACTCCGTGCACCTATGATATAGCATATGACACCGAGTTTGCGCCAACCTTCAACAGTGGACGCAAAGTCTCTTCACGATCCATGCCGACGTTACGCCGTCTAAAAAAAAGAGATTAACAACAGAAACGCGCGGTCTTTCACTTTTTACTCGGAAACCAGTGAACCACTCCAAACCATTTTTGGATGATATTACCAACTTTTTACGCTCTATTCAATGCAATTTAGCTCTGATTTTCAAGTTCACTCTAAACTGAGATTTCGAAAAAAGGGGTTGAGCGCGGGCCCGATTCAAAACCAAATCTGGTGCGCGCTTCGCGCGCACCACAATCAAAGGAATTTCGGTCGAAAAAACAGTTTTCAAAGGGGTGTTTGCGTTTTTTTGTTCAACACAGCTGTTATACAGGGTGCCGAAGATTTCACCATAGATGGAAAATTCAGAAACGAAATTCGTCGTGGACGATGCCTTTAGGTTATTGACTAAGAATGATTGCTATGAAGTTCTCGCCCTGCATCTCAAGAGAATCTCTCACGTATCGCCGCGACGGCAGTATGATCCCGGCCTGAGACTGCCCTCCACTCTCGAATCAAAACAATAAGAAGCAGTTCAGTTTGAAGAAAAATCTATAAAATTAATAAAAGACTACTATAACGAGAAGAATTAGCCAAAAAGTTATCGAGAAAACCCTAAAGATAAGATGCTCCAGAACAAGTTTGAGCTGTGAAGTGTTTCCTTCAAACACTGAAAAAGAGATAAAAAATACTCGGACTGAATTTTCAGACCGAACTGCACCACTCTCGGCGTTTTCCGTTGGTTCGCGTCCAAACCCAGACAACACCACCACCACAACCGCACCGAAGCGATCACATAGCTCCTGCTCCTTCAGCGAAGAACAGCGACCAACGACGTAATCGCTACTTCAGAACAGATCGCGGCGATGAAAACTCCGCGTCAACGCGATCAGCCAATGTTACAGTGAAGAAACAGGTCGGTCATCTTCAAAGTAATCACTAAAAACTCATCGCGACGTTTTAGAACAAGGTCCGCTTTCACAAGTACAGCTACAGCCGGAACTGATCGTGTTGATACTTCGCGCTCCTTATTGTGCGTTGGCGCAAACTCGGCGCACGCATGTTATAACATATGCCCACCGAGCTTGCGCCAACGCAGAACAAGAAACGTAAAGCATAAGTACGATCCGTGCCAACTGCACATTTTGCGTTTTGTCTGCGCTTCAGAGCCGCACAGTGCCGATCTTTTGCCATCCTCTCCTGATTCGAACAAAACTATGAAGGGCGGTTCGCACGTTCTTTGTAGCTGTTAACAAAACCATTTCATATGTTCCGGGGGAAGAACAGAATGTCTTAACCTGAATGTCTCGGACAGCACACAAGGAGGCAGAAAATTTTAAAGGCAGTGTCCACGATAATCTTCAATTTTGCGATTACTCGCTATATCGATAAAGTGGCCTCCGGGTAGAACTAAAATGACGTAGAAATTGAGAAAAACGCATCAGAAGTACACGAAATCCTTAAGTATCGCCCCGCCTCTTAAGTATCACAGGAAGTGTTTGTTGTGACAATGAGATCTTTTGTGGACCCGCCCTTTGCTATTCTCTACTCTCTATTGCTCCATTTTTTTCCTTAGGGTCCTGAATAATCCTGCTTTGCATAAAAATTTTCTTCTATTTTCGATTGACCCAATTTCCACCGGCGACAACCACCATGAACATGTTCATCCAACCGGACATCTAGTCCATGTTGTAGAATACTGTCACTGAAATGCGACTTTTTGGTGCTTTTCTCGCCGTTTCTTCGTAATTTTGGGGACACTTGGAGGCCAACGCATTGTTTGTGAAAAACTTGGTGACGAAAATCATCGTGAACACTGCCTTTAATCGAAGCTAGAGCCAAAGTGTACAAAGCTAACCAGATAAAATAAGCTTGACGATGTCTGGGATAGCAGCACAAGTTCATTTATCACCTCAGCACGTCGCGTCATCCTCTGTCGCCTTCGTTGGGGGCGAATGAAGTGATGGTCAACTCGAGGCGCAGAATAGTAGAGGGCTATTCATACTCCTCAACGGCACGCGCGTGACGAGCGGGCGTGGCGTATGAAAACCTTCAACGCGCGTGACGGGCGTAGGATGACTATGAATACTCCAGCGGCAAAGATATAGCGGAGACATTTAATGATGGCCTGAGCTGTGTCGTCCGAGGAAATTCTATACACGTGTTCTCCATCGTAGTAGCAGAGAATATTACTAATTTTAATATGATGAAACGAAATGAAATTGATGTATGCTCAGGCAAACTGGGGCGTCGGAACAGGTTCATAAGTTGTCATCTCATAAACCGTTCCATGTTGACAAGTCAAATCGCGCGTATTGTCAGCCTGAGACCTGCCCGTTCCCCAGCAACCTCCACCTGTTGTCGGGCTGTTGACAACTCGATGTGTCGCGTTTATCGGCCTATTTAGCAGCAGTTCACATCCTACAGGACTGTTTCATCTAGCTTGGGAACTAAGGTTTCCGTTTTCGATCTAGTCTGACGCGTGCACCAGGCGGCTGGCCCTGCAGGGTTGGCGGCTGGCCCTGCAGGGTTGGCGGCCTCACTGAAAGATGGGGTTTCGATTCGCGCGGGGTGATCTACCGTAGCAGCCCCGTCCATTCACCAGACTAAAATGATTGCGCGAACTCTACTTTGCACCGAAACGCGTCGCGATCGGACCACCGACACGCGTCGCCGTGGTCGCCCAGCCTCCACTGGGGTCACCACCGGATAGGCAGGACCTCCAGATGCTGGGCGGGGCCAATGTACCACAAGCTTGGGTAATTGAACCGGCTGCGCTCTCATCATTCACAGCATGCCTGAAAAATGCGTCGTATACTCCCCTTGTATCTAGAGCGCTAGCTGTGCTACAGCTCGACATCGACGAGATGATAACTCGCAGCCGTAATTGCAGTGCAACAGCTCGACATCGACCAGAGCATAACTCGCGGCCATGACCCCGCCGAATATATCGGCACGTTGGCCAGCGGTGACTCATGGTGGGCGGATCAGCCTATTGTCGACGCCCAAATTCGCCAGAGTAAGTAATGATACAAACTCAGGCAAACTGGGGCGTCGACAACAGGTTGATAAGTTGTCATCTCATAAGCCGCTCCCTGTTGACAAGTCAAATCGCGCGTATTGTCAGCCTGAGACCTGCCTGTTGCTCAGCGACGTCCGCCCCTTGTCGGGCTGTTGACAACTCGATGTGTCGCGTTTAGCGGCCTATTTAGCAGCAGTTCATATCCACAGGACTGTTTCATCTAGCTTGGGAACTAAGGTTTCCGTTTTCGATCTAGTCTGACGCGTGCACCAGGCGGCTGGCCCTGCAGGGTTGGCGGCCTCACTGAAAGATGGGGTTTCGATTCGCGCGGGGTGATCTACCGTAGCAGCCCCGTCCATTCACCAGACTAAAATGATTGCGCGAACTCTACTTTGCACCGAAACGCGTCGCGATCGGACCACCGACGCGCGTCGCGGCGGGGTCGCCGAGCCACCACTGGGGTCACCACCGGAAAAGCAGGACCTCCAGATGCTGGGCGGGGCCAATGTACCGCAAGCTTGGATAATTGAACCGGCTGCGCTCTCATCATTCACAGCATGCCTGAAAAATGCGTCGTATACTCCCCTTGTATCTAGAGCGCTAGCTGTGCTACAGCTCGACATCGACGAGACGATAACTCGCAGCCGTAATTGCAGTGCAACAGCTCGACATCGACCAGAGCATAACTCGCGGCCATGACCCCGCCGAATATATCGGCACGTTGGCCAGCGGTGACTCATGGTGGGCGGATCAACCTATTGTCGACGCCCCAATTCGCCAGAGTAAGTAATGATACAAACTCAGGCAAACTGGGGCGTCGACAACAGGTTGATAAGTTGTCATCTCATAAGCCGATCCCTGTTGACAAGTCAAATCGCGCGTATTGTCAGCCTGAGACCTGCCTGTTGCTCAGCGACGTCCGCCCCTTGTCGGGCTGTTGACAACTCGATGTGTCGCGTTTAGCGGCCTATTTAGCAGCAGTTCATATCCACAGGACTGTTTCATCTAGCTTGGGAACTAAGGTTTCCGTTTTCGATCTAGTCTGACGCGTGCACCAGGCGGCTGGCCCTGCAGGGTTGGCGGCCTCACTGAAAGATGGGGTTTCGATTCGCGCGGGGTGATCTACCGTAGCAGCCCCGTCCATTCACCAGACTAAAATGATTGCGCGAACTCTACTTTGCACCGAAACGCGTCGCGATCGGACCACCGACGCGCGTCGCGGCGGGGTCGCCGAGCCACCACTGGGGTCACCACCGGAAAAGCAGGACCTCCAGATGCTGGGCGGGGCCAATGTACCGCAAGCTTGGGTAATTGAACCGGCTGCGCTCTCATCATTCACAGCATGCCTGAAAAATGTGTCGTATACTCCCCTTGTATCTAGAGCGCTAGCTGTGCTACAGCTCGACATCGACGAGACGATAACTCGCAGCCGTAATTGCAGTGCAACAGCTCGACATCGACCAGAGCATAACTCGCGGCCATGACCCCGCCGAATATATCGGCACGTTGGCCAGCGGTGACTCATGGTGGGCGGATCAACCTATTGTCGACGCCCCAATTCGCCAGAGTAAGTAATGATACAAACTCAGGCAAACTGGGGCGTCGACAACAGGTTGATAAGTTGTCATCTCATAAGCCGCTCCCTGTTGACAAGTCAAATCGCGCGTATTGTCAGCCTGAGACCTGCCTGTTGCTCAGCGACGTCCGCCCCTTGTCGGGCTGTTGACAACTCGATGTGTCGCGTTTAGCGGCCTATTTAGCAGCAGTTCATATCCACAGGACTGTTTCATCTAGCTTGGGAACTAAGGTTTCCGTTTTCGATCTAGTCTGACGCGTGCACCAGGCGGGTGGCCCTGCAGGGTTGGCGGCCTCACTGAAAGATGGGGTTTCGATTCGCGCGGGGTGATCTACCGTAGCAGCCCCGTCCATTCACCAGACTAAAATGATTGCGCGAACTCTACTTTGCACCGAAACGCGTCGCGATCGGACCACCGACGCGCGTCGCGGCGGGGTCGCCGAGCCACCACTGGGGTCACCACCGGATAAGCAGGACCTCCAGATGCTGGGCGGGGCCAATGTACCGTAAGCTTGGGTAATTGAACCGGCTGCGCTCTCATCATTCACAGCATGCCTGAAAAATGCGCCGTATACTCCCCTTGTATCTAGAGCGCTAGCTGTGCTACAGCTCGACATCGACGAGATAACTCGCAGCCGTAATTGCAGTGCAACAGCTCGACATCTACCAGAGCATAACTCGCGGCCACGGCACCGCCAAATATCGGCGCTTTGGCCAGCGGTGACTCAAGGTGGGCGGATCAACCTGTTGTCGACGCCCCAATTTGCCAGAGAATGATGGATCATTCGGTACGGGCCCTGTCGCCACGGCAGAGCTGGGGGGGGGCGTGGCGTCAAGTCATCCATACTTCAAAGCCACGTCCACGCGTCGCGCGCTAGCGTTGTAGACAATGAATAGTCCCTAAAGAGGGTATCACTTCGGTCCACGTGACTTGCTAGCCGCAGTGTTATGCAGACACTCCAGCAAGCAGATGTGCGCCGTCCCATTGGCCCCTTCACCCTCCACATTTTCGCCAGCCCCTTTCATGGATTGACACCTTGAGACGACCACCCCAGATGGAAGGATGCAGAACCGCCGCGCAGATAGGGGGAGCAACCGTATGGTAACGATCCAGCCCACTGCCAGGCGGCCGAGGAGAAAATATTCTTTTTCCTGATTCTACATCAAGAGGCACCACAAGCCTGAGCGCGGGAGAGCGGTATGCTTCACGCTGTCTCCTCGATCTATTTGGATCCAGCGCAAGAGCGCCATTCCCTGTTTAGCAAACGAAAACCACATTTTCGCACACTATTGATTGTTTCAAAGCCCAAAATCCGCGGTCGAAGTATAGCGTCGTTCCGAAACCCGGCAACTGGTCTCAATTTCTTTCTTTGAATCACCCCTGATCTGGAGGTACGATACCGTGTTCATAGAAAATGCTGTCAGAAGGTGTACCATGACGCTGTGAAAAATGCTTCAACTTGAAGAAGGACCCATCGAGAGAAGCTGTCCACATCGGAGTGAAATTCCAGCCCGCGGTTGCAGAGATCCGCGGTTGCGACACGCAGTGCAATCAAAATTTTTCTTGAATCACGGGATCCCAACACGATAAGTCTTCGTCTAATCTTCAAGCAGCGGTTGTCTAGAAATGTGATTGCGCTGCCGACTACACGGCATCCGTCGCAACCCACCACTTGCGCCGAATCAGTAGTCGTGCACGAGACGGGCGCGCTGCCGCAGCCATACCAGCAGTAGTGGGACACACTGTATAATGCAGTAGAAAACATAAGAAGGAATACAAAGAGAATGTATAGGAATAAACCTAATCTGCTGGCTATTCCAGGCTTCGAATTGGGCGCATAAGACGAGAGACGAGATATTGTGTGAACTATTCCTTGAGAAGAACATTGACCTACGAAGCTCTCGGAAACTTGGCTGCGGTAGATATAGCAAAGTGATCACGGGGCACTTTGTTTCGAGCGGACAAGCAGTAAGTGGTTCAGAAGATTTCAGTGCATTCCAAAGTAGGTGACGCCTGTCATTTTCTCATCCTCCCACATTCCGCTATTGTGCACAGTCGAGCTTCTAGAGCCGTCATAACCGCATTGGTCTTTTCTTATTCCGTTTCCATCGATTAAGCCATGCTAGAGCGCAGAGAGCCCACTATAGTTATGTACAGGCCATAAAACGGCCAATGTCTCACCGTCGACTGCGTACCACGCGCTGCGCGACCGCACGCGCGTCGGAAGCAGACGGGTTTTGGCCGCCGCGCGACGAGTTTTGGCCGCCGCGCGACGTTTCGGCGCGATGCGCGGCGGCCGAAACTCGTCGCGCGGCGGCCAAAACTCGTCTGCTTCCGACGCACGTGCGGTCGCGCAGCGCGTGGTACGCAGTCGACGGTGAGACATTGGCCGTTTTATGGCCTGTACGAACGAAATTTCCGAAGCTTTTTCGAAAGTTTTTTTTTTCGAATTTTTTTCGTTTGTTTTCGTTTGTTCGAAAATTTGTCGAACAAATCCTTTCCAGTTTCTTTCGTTCGAAATTTCGTCGAACGAATTTTTTTTTCGATTTTCTTTCGTTCGCATTCTTTCAAACAAAAATTTTCCAATTTTCGGTCGAACAAGATAAGATTTTTCGGGGTTTTTTTGTGCAAAAATCGTTCGATTTTTGAGACGCTCTCAGGTTGCGCTATTTCGTTATTCCTCAGGCTGAACTGATCTGGGCGTGACCGAGCAACTCATTTCCTTTAATAAGTTGTGCTTGGATCCGGAGAATATAGAGCCTTTCTCGCTCACTTGAGTCCGGGCGGAGCAAGCAGCGGAGCGTTCGGTTATGGCAAAATATAACAGATTAGGCGAATTCTTCGATTAAGAGACTTCGACATGGTAAGCTCGATCAGCATCACATCGACCGGCTTCAAATGAGTGATTCAAATATTCCAAGCCAAATTTACTCTGTTCCCTTGCGCGGTTGTGCGGAGCGAGGACAGAGACAGCGAGAAAGTGTGAAGAGAAGGAGACGCAGCAGACGCGCAGACGCACGCGATGAACGGAAATAAATTTCACTCGGAAACAGAGAATTCATGTCTTCGACTAGAATGCTCGCCACATGAGTCGAAATCGAACACGTGTGGAAAATTGATTCTCTGACCGAGCATCGTAAATAGAGCGTCGAGTCCAGTTTCGAAAATAAAATCTGAAAATTTCAAAAAAAAAAGTTTTGAAAAAAAATTCAAAATTTCGCACACAGTAAAAAAAATCCGGGATCCTGAACGACTTCCGAAAAAAAATCGGAATTTCGATTAATTTCGAAATTCGCTTGTTCGACCTTCGATTTTTCGTAAGTTTTTCGAAATTCGTTCGTTCGGAAATTTTTTCGAATGACAAAAAAATCCAAAATTTCGAATGAATTTCGAAAAAATCAAATTTTTGATAAGTTTTGAGTTTTATCGGTTCGACATCCGAAATTTTGGAAGTTTTCCAAATTTTGTTCGTTCGACATTTTTTCGAACGATTTTTTTCACTTTTCGTTTGTTTGAAAAGATTTCGAGCAAAAAATTTTTCGATTTTCGATCGTTAAAAATTTTTCAAGCTTTTTTTCATTTTTTGCTCCTTCGGAACTTTCTTCGAACGATTTTTTTCATTTTTCGTTCGTTCGAAAACATTTCAAACTAAAAATTTCGATTCTCATTCGTTCGACATTCTTTTCGAAATTGTACAACTACAGAGCCTAAACTCTTACTCTGTGGTATTTGCCTGCACAATTAAAATGCACGCACTGCCGCATACCATAATCAAAAAATTGATTTAATAGCCACCACCATCGCCACTTTCCTTCCTAGCTTCATATTAACTCTGCGTCTCCGCCGCATCCTCCGCCTCTACCGCCGCGATGTTGGCCAAATTCACACCGCGGGTGGGGCAAAGGAGCAGTTCGGCTGGCACACGTGACGCGCGCGACGAAAAAGCGCTGCGCTCACGTTAACCGCGGTCCCCCCGAAGTAAAAGTGGTTGGCGATCGATTACTGCACCCCAACAACGACGTGAACGCAGCGGTTTTCCGTCGCGCGCGTAACGTGTGTCAGCCGAATTGCTCTCTGCGTTGTAGGACGGCCCACTTGATGGAAACAGAGCATAGATGTACTCTCAAGTGAAGTCAAATTGTTTTTCACACCTCTGCCTCAGCTGTCAATAATCTTTCAGCGGTGACTCCACGTCGCCCTCGAGGACAATCTCAGAAGGCCATTTGGGCTCTATGTAATGTAAGGCTCCGTATGTAGCGGTTAATCACGTTATCACGCATTTGTGGGGTAGAATCGAGCACAACTCGCTTCAAGCTCTTCGTCGAGTTGGGTAATGGTCGTTAGTTGGCAAAAATGCAAAGAGCTGGAAGAATGGGAGCGCGCTGAGGCAACGCGTCATTGGACGCTTCTCTGCGCCTCTGGTATGCTCGCCTCCCTGCCCCTTTGTCACGATAAGAATGTAACCCGTGGAGCTGATGAAACGATGTAGAGGCGTGTGGCCCAGTTGAACCTGGATTACTGCAATTGCGCAAAACTTCACAGAGCCCACCTTGAGAATACTGCCCATTATGCATTCCATCCGATGGTCAAAATCGCGTCAGATCGAATGCTCGGGTAATACCAATCCTACAAAACCGACTCATCGGATGAAACGGATGCTTGCTCAAAAAAATTCGGATAACGGATCCTACCCGTAACGAGAATTTTCCACCGGATCGGATATCCGATCGGATAATCCACCGATTTTTTTGGATGAAGAAAACCGGCTAAAATAGTTTTCAGTAGTATAGAGGCTTCAGCTCCATGTATTTGAGCGAATAGCACTCTATCACTATGTTTACTCTTCATTTATCACTTCGTGAACTTAACAAGCAAATCAGCGGCGGCAAATCACTGCTGGCTGCGTCGGAACTCTTCCGCCCCGTGGTTTTCACACGCGAGAAGCTCCGGTATCCTTCCTCTCTCAAAACCAAAAGAGGGCCTACAAAGAGTATCTACAACACGAAGTCAAGTTTTCAAGTTGAGTTTGAGTTAAACTCCGTATTCTGCCCAATCACGTGCGCCGCTCATCCCCTTTTCCCCGCCTCTGGCGGTTTGAATACATTCAGGCCACCACGCATAAATTGGGCGCCGACGAAGCCTCAATGCATGCATAGGCTTTAGAAAAGCGTAATTCCCGTGGTCCCTACGCAAGCGGGTGCGGAGCAGGGGTGAACGGCAAAGGAAATCAAAACTTCGGCAAACGGCGTCGGCAAACCCCAAAAATGACCGGCAAACGGCAAAATTTGTTTTGTGCTATTACCGTGCTTATCTGGGCCGAATTCCGGTCCGCAATTGCGTCTCGACACGCTTTGCGCCCGCACGCGCTCGAGTCATTCGAGTTTCCAGCGCCAAAGCCGACTCGATATGGCTTTTTTTGTGCAGTTTTCTCCAATTTTGTTTAGTTTACTGTTTCCAAAACCCACCTAGAGTCAACAGATCGGCGGCTACAGCTCTGGAAACTCTTCCGACTCGAAAGCGCGCGGCCGCAAAGCGTGTCAAGACGCAATTGCGGACCGGAATTTGGCCCAGAGAAGCACAGTATACACCAACATTTGCCTAGTCATGTCGCATTCCATGCAATATCTGCTAGCTACTTTGTGCCTGGCGTTTCAATACCCCGTATGATCATAGACTGAACTTCTCGGAACACGTTCAAAATGTCCAAAGCAAGGTCCACCTTCGCATTTTTCATTTGTTCAAGGCGCTTTCTACGAACAACACCAACGTACTCTTGAAAGCATACAAAACCTACATTCGGCCGTTAGTGGAGTGTGGAACAGCCCTTTTTAATCCTTGCAAAAGGAAAGATATCCTGAAGCTTGAAAAATGCCAGAATAGCTTCACTAGAAAGCTATTGATCAGGAAGAATGGATTTTTGTATAATAGAATTCCGAAATCGGTATTTCAACTTGCCTACGCTAGAATCAAGAAGGAAAGTTTTTGATGCTTGTATGGTCTACAAACTGATTAACGGTAAAATCAAGATAGGTTTCTAACAGTTCTTCTGCCTAAGGCGAACTAGAACGAAAGGTGAACAGTATAAAGTTTTCACTGCTAGAGCGCGATCTAACATAGCAGCTCATGCTTTTGCTATTGGAGCCGCCACTGTTTACGGCCAGTTGATGCAGAACACTGCACATTATACTTGTTCCGAATGAAATTCATTTCGAATATCCGACTTTTCGAATATAGTCGGATATCGCACTTTTTCGAATATTCGACTTTTCGACTGTAGTCGGATATCGCCCATTTTCGAATATTCGACTTTTCGACTATAGTCGGATATCGCACTTTTTCGAATATTCGACTTTTCGACTATAGTCGGATATCGTACTTTTTCGAATATTCGACTTTTCGACCATAGTCGGATATCGCACTTTTTCGAATATTCGACTTTTCGACTGTAGTCGGATATCGCCCATTTTCGAATATTCGACTTTTCGACAGTAGTCGGATATGAGACTTTTTCGAATATTCGACTTTTCGAATAAAAAGTCGACTTTTTTAACTGACTATGAAAATAATTGAAGTGCAAGTAACTGTTTTTTTTTCACATAAAAACACGTCGATTTCTCACTCATCCACTCGCGGGCGTTCTGACAGATTAAAGCATCACTTTTCAAACCAAAATCAGACCGATACTCAGACACTCTGACGGTTGTTCAGCGGGGTAAAAAGGCTTGTCGGTGCGACGGCGGGAGCCAAAATGGGGAGGAGTCGAATTGTCGGTTGTACCGCAGATAGAGAGAAATTCAATTCACGGAGACGGTTATTTGGCGGTGGAAAAGGGGTTGACGGTGCAACGGCGGGGACGTGCTCTACCGTCAAATATGTGACACGTTCCGCAACTCGGACCAAAAAGATGGGTGAGCCTTCATCAACATGTTTAGACAAAAGTATTAACATTGATAGGGTATAAAGGCTCCTCATCTCACCGTGAGCCTCAGTCAGCTTTTTGGAGTTGGACCTGGAAGGTGACCTCGAGTCACCTTCCGGAAGATCCACCGGATACCGGAGGATAATTTTTTTTTGTCGCCCGAGGGGAGGGGCCCCCACGGCTCGGGGGGTGGTACCCAACTGTAGGGCCATCTCCCCATGGTCCGCAGTAGTGCACCCCACCGTGGACCGTGGGATCACCTCTTTTGTGGGGACGCCAATAGGGATTTCCCCGGGGTCCCCTCTGCGGACCCGGGAATACCCAGGATGTATTGGAAAGCGCGTGACCGGAAATCTGGTTCGGTTGTACCGCGGTGTGATATCGGTTGATTGGCGCTGGAAGATCGGTTGTCCAGCAGATGCCCCAGCCGATCAACCGACGTTCCCCCGCCGAGTAACCGCCCATGAGTCTGTGCGGTTGTACGGAGGAACAGTATCCGTTATACGCGGGATGACCAGGGAGGGGCAACCGACATTCCCCCGCGGAATAACCGCTCACATGCCTGAGTATGGCTGCTTGGCGGATGTTTAGGCGTGCCTTATAGTATTTGCCACAGGTTTCGTGGTAACAGCTTATATCTGGCGGAGTTTCCGTAGCTATATGCTGCTAGCGTGCTATATTCTTCCATTTAGATGTGAAAAAGGCACTTCGCAATGAATAAAGTGTGCCCAAATGGAAATGGCGGCCCACGCGGCCGGCGTGCTTGGCAGGCGGCCGTCGCATGTGCCGCCCTCGGACGAGTGTTGGATTTCAAGGACGGCCGTCCCCTCTACCACCGTCTGCAGAGCAGATTGGTCGGCGCAGTGCTTGCTGCCAGCCGGTGCCGGCCCCGTTCGTAGTCGATGGCGGTGGGGACTTTTCGCATGCTCGTCCGAGAGCGGCAAACGCGACGGCCGCCTGCCAAGCACGCCGGCCGCATGGGCCGCCAATCTCATTCGGACGCACCTTACGTTCGCCGATCAGTCAGAGCTGTCCGATTTTCTTGTAAAGAAATTAGGTTGATTCTATATGTAACCTTGTTTTTGAAGTTGATTATTGCGGTAGAGAGCCTATCACATTTTGATTTGCTATGAAATGTCACATATTCAGAGTTCTACTTCCGTGAAGAAAAGAGCCTCTACAATTTGGGAAAAACGTAAAAACATAGAAGTTTCAAAAAAGTTGCTAAAAATAATTCTTCCTGGGAGAATCTGCTCTCTCTCGACGGGTTGCGAAATGCCTCACACGAGTACATTAGATTCCCGGGGCTTTGGAGGTATCTCGTCTAATTTTATCGCGAGAATTTACATAAACTACAGACATATTAGCCCCAGTTGGTGGAATTTTAGCTACGTCACCTTCAAGAACTATGGAAATTCTTGCCGAGAATGCGGGAAAAAGGGTGGAAGATTCTCGCCTTGATCGATCCACCCTGTCCTGATCAGTACTATAGGGCGATCTCCGCTGCGATCGACCGCACTGCCGTTTCTTCCCACGGCCTGCAGCGTCCCCGCGGTCAAATGTATCGTTGGCACGGTCTTCCAGAGAGCGGTTCGGGGTCACCCTCCACGATCAGCCACAGAGTATCGAGTAATCGACTCGCGAGAGGACTGGACCAGCACTACGAACGGCATCCATGCGTTCAGCGTAGCCAACGCGGGATGAGATCGCTGTTCAACACAGGCTGTCGCTAATCCCATAACATGGTTGAGCAGGCCGTTGCGGCCGGTGACCAAAATTTTACGACCCCTCTGTGGACCAAAATTTTTACAACCTCCCCCCCCCCTTCTTGGGATGAAAAAAATTTCACGACCAAAATCGTGGTCCCTATAATTAGTACTAAATATTTTTAATTTGACATCTTGAAGTCCACATAACTCGCTACCTTCGCAGAATTATTCCTTTTTTAAGCCAATCCTCGTTGGGACCGGCGTTGAGCCACAGATTCAACCCGGGGGTTACAGACGCAACGGTTATTTTTCATGGATAAAATTGAAAAAAATGAATTTACTTACCACTTACTAACTACGCGAATTACTATTCTTACCTCATTCTACCTTTCCAAGTGGTTGGAAGCTAAACGCCATTTTTCCGAAAATTTTACGAGCCCACTCCCCCCCCCTCAAATGTTCATTTTTGTTCAAAAATTACCGGAATTTTTACGACCTCACCCGTTGCGACCTGTCGCAAGCCTGCCCTACACTAGCCCATAAATTCTCGCAACAATTAAGGCGAGAATTCACGGGCTTAGCGACAGCGAGATCAAAATAGAGAATTTTGCCTTTGTTCTTGCGTGGAGTATGCTTAGAGCTTGCACCCTTACACCTTTGATGCAGTATATGCGGGCTTTAGCGAGCGTCGCGAGGACCCGAAAATTCCTGCACTACGGAATTAGAGAGCGTAACAGGCCGCTCCCTTGAAGGCACTTTGCTACCCACGGGCAGAGTTTTGAGCTGTTGAATACGAAAGGAAAACTTGACAGACGCACAGAAGGGTGCCCACAACGATCCATCGGTCGCACGAAAATATGTATGGTGCCTCTATAGTTTGGACACGCACCGTAGTCGTCCAACAAATAGCAGAAGTCTGTCAGCAACATCAATAAGGTTTCCTAAAAAAAAAACGCTCCCATCTGACCTACACCCACAAAGTTTCTTCCAAAAGCAAATATAAATAAAAATTGTGTTTAAATAATAACTAAAATCAAATACAGATTACCGGATGAGCGTAATTATTTTCGAGGAGTGTGATTGACAAGCAGTTTTTTTGCAGTGAGGTTGTAAGATCCGACTTTGCGACAGTATTCGGATTTTGAACTATTCGAATATCCGACGTTTCGACTGTAGTCGGATATCACCCTTTCGAATATTCGACTTTTCGACTGTAGTCGGATATCGCACTTTTTCGAATATTCGACTTTTCGACTGTAGTCGGATATCGGACTTTTTCGAATATTCGACTTTTCGAATGTAGTCGGATATCGCATTTTTTCGAATATTCGACTCTTCGACTGTAGTCGGATATCGCACTTTTTCGAATATTCGACTTTTCGAATAAAATGTCGACTTTTTTATCCGACTGAAACAGTCGGATACTCATCCGATTATTCGATTCGGAACAAGTATACTGCACATGTTGAAACATTTTTGGGTTTTAAGCGTTTTGCTGAAGCGAGGTTGCTCAGCAGTTAGTGTTACGTGGTTCACAGGTTTCTCAGAAAGCAAATAATTGGAATGGATTTTTTTCACTCGGCATTTCCCTATTGCATATCGTGTGATCCTTTCGCGGTTGCTTAGTATTATTGTAATTTTGTTTTCTTTTTTTTCTCACGACGTCTCATATGTCGTAATAAATCTAATCTAATCTAATCTTATAGGAAGAAAAATCCCTTATATCAAAAAATACTTGGAAGCCTCACATGATCAGGAGTCACTATCAAGATCAACAAGGCCGTAAGCTTATCCATGGCAGCAGATTTTTTTTAAATTCCTCCTCAATTGAAGTTTCCGTACAAACCAATGCCAGAGCTCTAAAAGATGGGTGTCTTTTTAGCAGTGCAAAGTGTGATAGATCAACAAAGGATATTTTTCTTAAAGGCAGCATACACGCTTGCAAGCATAGTCGAGATAACAGCATAATAGGTCCGCACGGCCCGTACTATGTCGTCAACGACGTTTGAAGCGCTGAAAACCGTTCAGGATGACAATATTTGACAACGTTTGAGCAATCTTGCCTTCCATGCCCGTATTTTCACACCCCTTCGAGTAACAGAATGAAAATCGATACTTGTGAAAACGTGTGATAATTGAGAATGATAGCACTATCAAATGGGAGTGCACGAGAGAAACAGCTTGGTTTACTTGAGTATAGCATGTCTGCATACCTATTTACTCCCGTCCACTTTCGAGAATGCCGCTGTACTTTATCTGACCTCTTGAAATGGAGGATTTTATCAGTGCACAAACATGTTATATTGAAGTAGATCGAGTTTTTTCTCTACTGCACTCCCTATTTATAGTGCTATCGTTCTAAGTTATCACATGTTTTCTCAAGTTTCGATTCTCATTCTCGTACTCGAATGGGAGTGAAAATACGGGCGTGGAAGGCAAGATTGCTCAAACATAGTCAAATATTGTCATCCTGGACAGTTTTCAGCGCTTCAAACGTCGTTGACGACATAGTACGGGCCGTGCGGACCTATCTATGCTGTTATCTCGACTATGCTTGATAGCGTGTATGCTGCCTTTAAAGGGGCTTGCGGCCCCAGCGTAATCGATTCGGGGATGATCATCAAACCGTAAGCAAGCTTGGTGCGATGGGAGTGTGCGATGACCCAAAGACCGTGGCCGATACAGGTACGATATTTATGTGAGAATACGTGATGATTGGTCCTTTGATGGCGAAAGACCACACCGCGATCAGCAGCGAGCGGTTTGGGTTATGACCGGAGTCACTCACTAGTGTGCGATGACCCAAAGACCGTGGCCGATACAGGTACGATATTTATGTGAGAATACGTGATGATTGGTCCTTTGATGGCGAAAGACCACACCGCGATCAGCAGCGAGCGGTTTGGGTTATGACCGGAGTCACTCACTTTTTTTTCTGTTAGAAGGAAATATTAGGCCGAAGGTTCTCAATGTTGCTCTCTTCAAACTACGATTGAATGGTTTCGCTTGTGAGGCTACAGGAAGCGAGTGAGACTAGTCTACACTGCGTTTCATAACTATAGGTCCACCCAAGAATTTCGAGTTTCCGGGCTCGCCGTACATTTTGGTGGTCTGTGGGCGTTCCCATCGGAATCTTCACCCTTTAAAACCCCGATAAAAATCCTCCTGCCCATCCATGATTTTTTATTAGGTTTCCGTGAATAATAGACACAATTGTGACCGTTTCAAAACTATAGGTCCATCGAAGGAAAATTACCGTTTCTTTGCTAGTACAAATGAAACTGGAAAACAGGGGTTATATACGGACTCCCTTAACGTCGTGCTAGGTATGCCTCGTGGAAATCGCCTGTCTTCGGATGGACAATCTCAAACGGAAGCGCTCAACGCGGCTGGATGGTCAAGAAGGAGGATTGCGGAGCATCTTGGACGATCGCACAATTGTATCAACAACTACCTACGGGATCCTGAGCGATATCGGACGGAGAACCCTGGAGGGCGTCCGAGACTGCTTTCGGAGCATGATGAAAATAGAATCAGACGCCTTCTATCGAACTCAACGATGAGCCTCAACTGCTTGCGCAGCGAACTTTCGCTTTCGACGAGCAAAAGTACGGTTTGGAGGGCAGTTTAGTCGCAAGAAAAACCTCAGTAGAAAATTAATGAAGCGTGTGCCAAGAGTGACGGAACGGCACAAGGCGACCCGCGTTCAGTTTGCTACCAAAAACATCACAACGGATTGGTCAAATGTAAGGCGATTTTGCTCAAACGCTGCTCCGTGGCCCCAATCATTCCAAACGCTTCAGATGATCTGGAGCGACGAAAATAGTTCAATCTGGACGGACCGGATGGTGGAAGAGGTAACTGGCGTGATCTACGGAAGCCACCGCGTGTCTTCTCTCGACGCAACTTTGGTGGTGGATCGCTCATGGTTTGGGGTGCATTCTGTGGATCTGGTCAACTCGAGCTTGCATTCGTTTCATGCCGTGTGGACTCCGAGGACTACCAGAAGGTTCCAGAGGATCGTCTTCTGCCGTTTATCCGACGGCATCGTAGCCAGGCCTTCACTTTTATGCACGACAACGCTGCTATCCATGCTAGTCGGTCGACGTCAGCATGGCTTGCAAGGAGCAAAGTAGAGGCTCTCGGTTGAGCTGCGTGTTCACCTGATCTCAACCCTATGGAGAACCTCTGGGCCATCATTGTGCACAAGATTTGCAATGACGCTAATCAGTACGCAACAATCGACGAGCTGAAGGAGTCGATCGCAAACGCCTGGGTATCAGTGCAACCCACCGTGATCAAAAATCTGGTCCAGAGCATGCCGAAGCGATTAGTTGAAGTTCTTTTTAATCAAGGAGGACAGAAAAGTTACAAGATCGTTGATTTTTGTTGTTTGTCGCAATAAAACTTTGATTTCTTTTAGTGGACCTATAGTTTTGAAACGGGTGTTTTTCAATCTTCGAGCTCTTAAAAATCGTACCAAATCTGAGTTCGCGTCTACGGTTCTTCATAGAGGTTTTCGAGGGCGTTGATTTCATAGGTGACCACTGCAGAACATTTGAGTGAGAGCGAAACACAAAATTACAGATATATATATATATATATATATATATATATATATATATATATATATATATATATATATATATATATATATATATATATATATATATATATATATATATATATATATATATATATATATATATATATATATATATATATATATATATATATATATATATATATATTCAGCTACCTATTCTTCTGGACATGTGGAATAAAAGTTCTTCTGATGATTCCACGTATCGCCTTATTGGGTCTTCGAATGATCATCAGAGTGGCCGTAGCAATAGCTACATTTGGAATAAATACATGTGTGGAAAAATTTGGAAGAAGATCAACTACTCCGCAAGACGTTCACATCAAACAACTTTGAAAGCATTATAACGATTCGTCATAACACATATTCTATACTATTGTGGCACTGATTATCATGTGGCGGCGGGAGTATAGACGATAAATCGCCTACATTATAGATTATATGATTTGTCCTACTCATTTGTTATGGTTCTTTGCTATTGGTTTCATGCCGTATAATGTTATGGGAATAGAATAGAAGCCATGATTTTATGTTGTGAAAAAAGAAAAGATATAATGATATAATGTTATGGGAATAGAGACATTCGATGATGTTATGTTTTGACAGCAAGAGAACTCCTGTATTGAAGAATAGTATAAAAGTCCGCATGTGTATTAAATATATCTTGAATTGTGCATTGGCTTCAATAAAGGGCTTAGTCCAGCAGCCCATCGACAACAGCAGCAACTTCTACTATTCGTATAGCATATGCGCGCAGACGCACGCGATAAGCGGAAATAAATGCGGCTCCGAATTAGAGGATACTCACTGAATCATAAAATTCCGCAGAGCTTTATACTTATCCAAAGGTTTCCCGCCTTGGGGTACCACAAATTTTCAAGCTCGACGAAGGGAGCTGCACGAATTTCCAAGCTGAAAGGAGGGGAGCCGCATCTCTCACGGACTAATAACAGCGCCATGCCTTACCCTGGTGATTTGAGAACTTCCGTCGAGGACTAAAAATTGGAGTTAGCGCGAAAAGGAGGGCATTCAAGCTGTTATGACGGCTTGTTCGAACTGCAAACACCTCTGACTGCTTCAAAGTCAAATCCAAAGCTTAACTACGCCCAGTAATTATTCAAAAAAGATCTTGGTTATTGTTATATGGTCGATCACTGATCGAGAGAGCGCCGCGTCTAACACATGTGGCACGCACGCAAGCGAGAAGGTAATGATCCTATCACTACCTCCTCGCTTGCGTGCGTGCCCCATGTGTTCGACGCGGCGATCTCTCGAGCAGTGATCGACGATACTTACTTATAGGTAGCCATAAAGATGATAAACACTCAAAAAGTAACCGAAGAATTCCGCAGCAAATTTCTTCCAAGGGAAATCGAATGCTGGAAGCGACTCAACCACCCACATTTGGTTCGTATTCTCGGTCACTACGAGGCTATGCAGCATGTATTCCTCACAATGGAGTATGCGAAAGGAGGCGACATGGTGAGCTCCCTGACCGGAATCGTATTTATCAGGGTTTCTGTTAGTTTCTCCTCAAAACTGAAGTATAAAGCAGGTTTCGGGGAGAATAGCTTCTTACTTTCAGCTGCAGCACGTGCAAAGAAAAGGGCCTGTGAAGGAACATCAAGCCATGATTTGGATGTCCCAAGTGATCTCCGCTGTACACTACATGCATACGGTAAGAATAATGGAAATCGAGAAGTTTCCGGAAATTATAGGCAAGTCATGAAAGAATCATTTCAAACTAAAGCACTTCGACAGTGGAGTGCGGTGGTACCTCACCAACAGATTGAGAACCATTCATCACAATGGACTAGCGAATTTCAAAATGCGAAGCTTTTACTGATTGTCACAGACTCACAGACTTCACCTTTCGAAACTCAAACTTCAGGTTAATTTTTAACTCTAAGATAGAAAAGACCATCAATTTAGATGCTCGACTGTTTTTAGCCTTTTGCGCCTCTCGGGTTTTCAACCTGGTAGACCCTTATGACCTTGCTACGCGACGAAGTCGCCGTTTTGAAAGCCCAAAAATTTTGCCGAGGGAAATGTATTCGCTACTTCTTTTTGGTTGTAGTTTTAATATACTTCTTCAACATTCGTACAGAAAAAATGGGTCCCCAGCGCAATACAACGAATGATCGCGTTGCAGAATGGACAAACCTATGTAAGGTTCACCTCTTTAAAACGGTTGTAGAAATTGCTCAGACACTATACATATACAACATCCTTATAGAAACGAAATTAAGGTCTGCACTTGCGGACAACCGCTGATGCGGCACGCTGCTTGAAAATAGTCTCAAAGTCCCGGCACGATTTCCCGCGCATTCTTTTCTTTTTGATATCGTTCTTTAACCAATCACGCTAGTGTGCAGCCCTCAATCCGAAGTAGTGACCGTTCGCTGAAAAACTCTCTTTCCCGTGCCTAGCCCGCGTAAGACCGAACCATGCTTACCACAACACGCGAAGCATTGTTTATTTATCATTCATATCGACCGATAATCAAAATGTCTTTTACAGTCGAGGCAGATGGCCCTGGTACTTTTGTTTCCTTATCGCGCGTTGGCGCAAACTCAGGGCACGTAAGCTATGAAATGCGCCGAGTTTGCGCCAACCCACAATGGAGATTCAATGTATCAGTGCGATTCGTGCGAACTGTACGCCGACTCGCAGCCGAGCCCCGCGCAAGGTATAAATCTGGCGTAAAGCTAACGATCCAGTTCAAATCGTGTGCTACCTTCCGACTTCAGAATGGGATGTGTATAAGGGGAGATGTCATATTTCAGTAAATACTCGCTCGGGCTTTCGAGGTCTTTTATGGGGAGCGACCTCTAGTCGATCTGGAAATAGTGACCGATGGTCATTATCTTGATCTCTCGCAAGCTCCCCGATGTTGGACGGTGATGTCCACCGGTGAGCGAATTGGACCCAGTCCACAGCGATAGTTGCTTCCTCGTAGCATACGGCGGCGAGTTGCCCTTATTCACTGTAGCGAGCCGCGGTTGTAAGCGTCCTCTGTATTGCGAACCCTTATGCACAGACCTCCCATTCGACCCACATACGGGCTGTTCGCTACTTGTCCAGATGCCGGCAGTCCTCTAATTGCCCTAGGGCTAGCCCTAGGACAGCTGGCGGGAGCAGCCAGGGACGACCAACATCTGGGTGTATCGATATCTGCGAGCTTGTCTAAAACCCAACATTATATGGAAGCTCAAGAGCAGCATACACGCCCGCAACAATGGTTAAATAGCGACGTTAGAAGACTCGCACGGCTTGTAATCGAGCGCTTACGCCATTGAAAGCGTCAAAAACCAGCCAAAATGACAGTACTTCAACACTCAATTCGAGTGTTTCATTTAGGCGCAGAAAAAAAGTGGGCTGAATCCCAACGCTTTGGTGGCTCATGATGGCTCAAATAACGTAATTTTGGCCGGTTTTTTGACGCTTCAAACGGCGTAAGTGTCCTGGTGTAGGCTGTCGAAGTTTATTAGCTTCGCAAAATCAATTACTTGTGCGAGCCTCAATGCTCCCTTTTATTCTGAGGCCATCGTTATACCCCAAGAGAGACCTTTCGCGGTCGCAGAGCACTGCTACGTCGCTGCCGCTGAGGGCCAGCCGTCGCTGTCGCTCACGGCCAAAAACACCCGACAAGGTACTGGATTTGGCTGGGTCGCTGTCGCTGACACCCGTCGCAGTGCACTGCACTGCGACGGACAGCCGCGACAGCGACCGATTACCGCACGGTTTCCACATTTCAGGCATAACATCCCCTTTCGAGCCAGCGACCGCGAGAGGTGCTGCAAACTGTTCTTGCGACAGCATTTTTCTACTGTGTGGGCCTGGTCCCGGCACGATTCGTAACAGTTGACCGCACCTGTAGCGGGCACAAACTTTTTGTATAACAATGGCCTGACTTCGTGTGGACCTTAACTAATCTATGCTAGTTACTCTTCGATTTTGGGTCATGCAACCGTGATTCAGTCAAGAATTGTGTTCTTGTCGTCCGCAGTGAGGGCCGGAACGGAGAAAAAACTGATAGTTGTCCCAACAAAGTTTCTACGGCAGGCCCGTCGCCATCAGACACAGGCTTAGGAGATTGGTAAGGTATCCCAATGACTATAACTCAATCATATTTCTTCAGCGTGGAATTGTACACCGCGACCTCAAGCTGGAAAACATTGTTATCTTTCCAGAGGAGGGCATCATTAAGATCAGTGATTTTGGATTTGCGAGAAGTGTTAGTGTTAGTGTCAAGGAAAAGCTATCCTTTTAAAGAATTTTGCATCAAATCATGAGAAACTGCAGGTGAATCGAGCTGACGCTCTCTCTGAAACGTACTGTGGATCAAAGTCGTATTCAGCACCAGAAATACTCAAGGGAGAGCCGTATGATCCATACAAATCCGATGTCTGGTGAGCTGCGTGATTAAATTTCATTTTTCTTCAGTGAAAGGAGCTAGTAAGTTGCACGAGTAAGAGAAGGTATCCAAAAGGGGTTCGAGTTAAAAGCACAACTAAGGAGATTTGTGACAAAATTCGAAACACCACAACAACACCAGAAACATTTCTATGAATAGGGATCAATGCGTTAGGGTAGAACTGGTAAATGAGGACATTATTTGAACTACATCTGATCGTCTATTAGGTCTTCTTATTGACTACGTTGCGTATTATCGTGAACTCCACAAAACGCGATCCTCTAGTTGTGAACATTTTGGGAAACGCATTCCGCGGAGTTGACAGAGATAGTGTCAAGGTGCTTCAGTGCATTTTTTCGCCATTTCTTTGTCATGTTTACAATAAAAGAGGTCAAACAGATTGTTTCAATGAAAAACATGGGAGTGGAAACTATTGAGAACACCACCTTTGGACTATAGCGCCACAGTCATCGGAAAGCTTTATTAAAGGCAGTGGCCACAATGAAAAACGTTATCGAAAAAACCACAAAAATCAACTTAGATCAAAAACAGCTGAAAAACTATGAAGGTAGCGCGGTGAAAAACGGGCTAGAATTAAAGTTTCTAGGACCCAAAGAAGCCACTTCGTGCACATGTGCACAGCGCCGACCAAAAAGATCGCAGTCTTATGCTGAGCAGTCAAAAATCATCGCCATTAAGAGGAAGAAATAAATGCAAATTTATCTAATAAAAAAAGTTGAACAATGAAAGCAAGCACTTCTGTCAATGTTTTTGACAAGATGAGTAATGTTCATTGGTTGAAATTCAATTTCAAACCAGCTGATGTTTTCTGTATTAGAGATCATCGATGACGATGATGTGGAGTGGGCTCGTCCACCATCAAAAGACAAGAAAGTTCAGACTTCAAATTTGGCCCGGAGCAGCGGTTTTTTCGCGGTTTTTTTTCTTACATGTCCTACTACTCGAAACCCAGAAAAGGGTTCAGAGAGAAAAAGACGATAAGCATATTTGATCGCGACCACTGCCTTTAAGCTTAGCCACGTAAAAGGAACCGCTCCAATCAAAGCAGCTAGTGTGGCATGGTCGCTCACAGAGCCAGTCCTCACGATGGATCTCGATCTGTGGTTTTTAACAAGATATGAAAGGTTTAGCACCATAAAAATATCTGAGCCTGAGAAATTAGCGAAAATGATCGAGAACCGCCCTTCTCTGACAGAAATTGGTCGCGTTTTCCGAAGACAGCATACCCTATAGTGAAAAAATTTGAAAAAGTAGAGTCAGTGAAGGGCAGGGATTTGAGTTTAAAATTGTCCACAGACGTATTCCCAACTCTCACTATTCGAAACAAAGGATGGGATATGGAGTGTTTCAGGTCAGTTGGAGTGATAGCGTTTGTAATCGTGACAGACTGCATGCCCTACTGTGAGAAACGCCCGAATCCGCAAATTGTCGAATCACAAAGGTAAGGTCTCTTCATCAACCATTTGACTAATTGGAAGCGGTCGATCTGTCTCAAATCTCCATCTAATACAACATCAGAAATCGACCAAACTCGGTTCGATGAATGTTTTAGACGTATCAGAGTTGCCTCACAGTCGAGTCTTCTTACAATTCAGATTCTCAAGCTAGCCTTTTATCATTTTTTTTACCGTGATAGTTTTGTCGAGAAACCACTGTAACGTCACCATACCTACTCCCTCATGCATCGGCGCCCGTAGAGAACGCATGGAAATAACCGTAAAAGTTGAAGACTACTGCGACAGCGCCAGGCAGCGTCTATACGTCGCGAAAATGCGCACTTCCTCGCTATCACATGCTGTCGAGCCCTCCTCGACGCCTATCCACGTTATAGCTCCAGTACGACATGGGCGCTCCTTTTGCTTCTTGTAGAAGCCTAAGAAGAAATGCAGAATGACAGCGCCGAACCAGAGCAAGTGTAATTCATACCTACTCAGGCACAAAGTACAGGCGCACCACGGGTGAAAAGAGCTTGCCGGTGCAACCGCGGAAGTCATTCTTACAAAAACTAAATTTATCGGTGCTACCGCGTATATAGGGGAAAATTCATACCCACCTCTTTGCCCGCGCGGGCCGCTCTGGTGGAGAGGGAAGTGAGGAGTATGAATAGCCCCTTCCTGGTATAGAAGGCTCCACATCTCACCGCGTGCTTCAGTCAGCACTTAAGTGCCCCTCTATAGGGAGATCCTCACGGGACGTCCCCTAATGTGGTATGCCCCCGGTGTCCCCTCTGCGCATCCAGAAACGCAAAGGATATTCTGCAAAACGAGAGCGGCGAGTGGGATAGGTACTTATCAGTCGCTCCGCGGTGTGAAATCGGTTGAATGGCGAAGGACTTCCGTTCGAATGGTGGTGGAACAACGGTTGAATGGCGGAACGTCTTGTCGGTTCCACTGATAATTCCCCGCGAAACAGCCGTGCCTGTGTCTGAGTAATGAGTCGAGACACCACCAGCGTGATCGACAATCAAATCATATGCCAACGATGAGCATCGTTTCGCGTAATCGCACGCCCTTGCAAGGAGTGGTCGCTGCCCCACGAGTGTGCCCCCACCCACATCACCAGAGGTTTGATCCGCGTCAACCGCATGTGCAGGCGTTGATGAAGAAGATACTCATCTTCTCAATACTCAAGTTCTACCCCTGTTCCATAGCTTGCTAGTAAGGAAGGACGCTAAAAGTGAGGACAGGATCATGATTTCTTGGTGAACAATACAACATTTTTCAGACTTCGAGCCTACGAGTATCCCGCCAAGCTGCATCTGTCGCCCGAGTGTCGATTCTCGATTGACACAATGATGACATTTTCATGGCGAGATCGGCCGAATATCTCCATGTGTGGCTGCCTGCCGTGGTTTCCCTCTCATCTGTCAAATAATTCTCACGGGTTGAAGTCGTCGCATCCTCTGTTGCCGTGAGAGCAGCTCTTGATCGATAGCGGTTGATTTCAGTTTTACTATTTCGAAGAGAGATTACGCAAAATTTGCTGATTGGTTGCTTTCGATAAGAATAAAAAGTATGTCAGCACCGTCATAGAAATTGATCTGTGTTTACCTCATCAAGATATCTATGATGCTGTTGTTTCACATTCGGCAGCGACTCTATAAGGTCTCGGAATCGACCCAACTCAAATTCCGCAGCTCGACCTGAAGACAAAAGACAGGTCAGCGCTTCAGCCTCACCAAGCATTGAGTAGCTCATACTTCTCTTCGTTTGTTCCATTAGGTTTAATCACTCCCCATGCGGATTTGACCACGTGCTGAGAAAAGCAACATTCTACAGCATCCAAAAAGCAGTGAGATGTCAAGGATGGATGGATGAATCCGGGGTTAGCAAAGGAAAATTGTAATAGATATATTTTATTTGGAAAATATGGAACAACTTTGCTGAATAACAATGTGACAAACCAATCCAAACAGAAAACAAGGCGAATGCTACATGATCAACAACAAATTCAACAATAACTTCTTCAACAAAAGCATTTAGCGATAGTACCTACATAGCTTCAGATGGCCACGAACGGTATTTATTCATCCATATCCTCGCTCTCAAGCAAACTGCCCTGCCCCAAAGATCGACCAACCTAAAACCAATTTTTCTTCAGCGAGAAGTAGTTGACTTCTGAAGGCAGCATACACGCTCGTTAACGTGGTTGAGAAAACTACGGAAATGGAATGGTATGGCCCAGAGCATTTTGAAGCGTTAAAAACGACCCACATTGCCGCTACACGAGTAAGGAGTTGGCCTCGTCCCGAATTTCTCCGCTCCCTGTACTTGCCCTCCTCCCCCAGAACAGGAGTGCGCGGCCATTCCAACCGTCGAAGACGTGTATGGGGAACCAGATACATCGACGACGGTGAAAATGGCCCAGCACCCCTGTTCTGGAGGAGGGCGGTAAGTACAGAGGGTTGAAAATACATGACGGAGCGCACTTCTTACTCGTGTAATGGCAATGTGGGTCGTTTTTCACGCTTCAAAATGCGTAGGCGTTGTGTTCTGAGCCATACCATTCCATTTCCGTAGTTAACTCAACCACATTTACGAGCGTGTGCGCTGTCTTTAATGAATGCAAGAACAAACCCTTGGATTGTAGGTCCATTTTGGAAACACTCTCCTGTACAGAGACATCATCACAGAATCAGCAGCGTTCAATTGTTGATCAAATCGGCATTTCATATGACCATGTGTTCCTAGAAGGAACTGACTGATAACCAGGGAATACAGTGTAATTCATCCACAGTTGCACATCTGCATTTGGAGTAGAAGCGGTCCAATGGTAATCGATATGCATAAGAGACCCCGCCATAGTCGTTTGATCGGATGCAGCTGCCGAGATGTTGTACGTTCGTGCCGTGGAAGTGTGGAGTAAAGAAGATAGCCTCCGTGCAAACCGACGTCATCCCCTCCACGAAGAGGGTTTTCGTCATGGGAGAGGTGCTGGCCGGCCGCGTCTCTCCTTCGGATTCTCCTGCTAAGGGCCGGCGTGGAGAGGACTCCTAGACCCGCTCAGAAGAAGAAGTACCCAAGTGCCACATGCGACAGAGATGTCACTTGGAATGAGACCAGCGTCCAATGCTGTGGATGCCAAAGGTGGGTGCACTTCTCTTGTTTGGGTCTCAGTTCTGTGAGGCATCATAACTCTTCTTTTCGCTGTGTTATATGCTCTTCACCTTCTAACTCTGATTCCTCCAACTCCAATCGCCCCCTTTCCATATTAAATATCAATCTCAACCGCCTTCGTGCCAAGCTTTCTCAGCTCTCTCTCTCTTTGCACGTACTTACCATCCAGACGTGATCATGGTTCAAGAAGCCAAGCTCTCTCCATCACCTACCCGTCCTCATCCTAATATCCCGCGCTATACTGCCTTCCATGCTCCAAGGTCAGCTCTTGGCGGAGGAATTTTAACCTTTTTTAATCTTCTCTCCCCTCCCACCTCATACCCAACACCCCCCACAGATGGTACTCTCGAGTGCCTTCCAATCCAACTCCCTCTCAAAAGACCTATTTCTCTCTTCAACATATATATTCCACCCAATACCTCATGCCCCTCATCTTACAATCCCATTCCACTCCTTAAGCAGCTTTACGACTGCTCCCCCTCATCTACGGTAGTTTTCGCGGGCGATTTCAACGCTCACACTTTTTGCTCGTCTCTTGGCTCTGATGCTAGATCAAATGACTTCGAAGACTGGGCAGAGGAATGCGACCTGGGGTGCGTTCCAAGAAGATTTCCACGGGAGGAAAAATGAATCTGATAAGAGCCGACCAATGATGGATTGAGAGACCGCATGAAATGAGCCTATCTGTTAGATTATCATTCGTTATATCTTATCAGACCCATTTTCCTCCCATGGAAATCTTCTTGGAACGCACCCCTGGTCATCTTAAACGATGATCAGCCCACTCGTCTCCCTACCAACGGGCAATCCTCCAGCCCAGACATATCTCTAGTCTCATTCAACCTCTCTAACTCTTGCTCATGGTCCACCTCAACAACTCTGTTAAGTGATAATGTCCCTTTCTACATCCATATCGATCTCTCCAATTCTCTCGCTCCCTATTCTGGTGTTCGTCAACATTCTTATCTTAATTTAGGCCGAGCAGACTGGCGCCTGTTCAGTGAAGTTGCGCTTCACCTAGCGGCCGATTACCCTTGGAATGGCGACGTGCACCAGAAAGAGTGCTATTTATCTGACGCGTTCCGCAGAGCCATGAAAGCGGCTATTCCTGTCGGCCGCGTTGAGACGTTCTATCCGAATGTCACAAGGGAGATCCTCGATAAGATCAGGACAAGAGATGACAGGAGAGCGGTCAACCATCTGGACCCCGTCGTTGCTGAGCTTGAAGATGAGATCAAAAAGGATCTAGACGGGCACAAGAAAGAAGAGTGGGAAAAGTTCACTGGACAGCTGGATTTCAAGACGGACAGTGCAGCTACCTGGAAGAATTTACGGAAGCTCTCGGGTGAGAGCTCGCCTGCTACCGTCTCCACAATAGAATTCGACAACGGCGTATTAAAATCAGGAAAGGAAGCCGCTTATGCGCTCGGGAAAAGTTTTTTCATCATCAGTGCAAAGCGTGGTCCGCAGAACAGAGTGACTGTACGAGAGCTGTGCCGCCTCCCGCTTATGAGCACGGCCGGTGTTCACTACGTTGAGGAGGTTATGAAAGATATGCGGAACTCCAAAGCGGTCGGTCCTGACGGAATATGCCCTGCTGTTTTGAAGAAGTTACCAACTGAAATCCTTCCGCTTCTCACTGACTTGATAAACACCTTGTTCAGTACGTGCACTATCCCGCAGAATTGGAAATAAGCCAACGTGGTGCCGCTGCCCAATCCTGGCAAGCCCGAAGCTTCAGTCAAGGGATATCGCCCCGTTAGTTTGCTGTCCTCTTTTGCCAAAGTAGCCGAAAAACTGATCGTAAAGGACCTTGCAGAGTATAATGAGAACCAGGTGTTTCAGCACGGATTCAGAAAGCTGCATTCCACCACGACAGCTCTGCTGGAAATTACAAGCTTTGCCATCGATGGGTTCAATGCCGAGAAGCCACAGAGAACTGTGGCTGTTGCCTTAGATCTCACCAAGGCATTTGACACAGTAAACCATGGAGTACTATCAAGCAACTTGCTGGAATCATCAATACCGCCGTGGCAGGAATGCTGGATATCGGCATTCATCAAGGGCAGACGAGCCAGAGTTATCTTCTAGAACCATATCTCCAATAGTATTCCTATAGCAGCTGAAGTTCCGCAGGGCGGTGTCCTATCGCCAGCCCTCTTCAGTCTGTACCTCGAGAATATGCCTGAGCCGCCACAGGATATCAAGGTTGTCGCGCATGCAGATGAAATTACTATCATGTGTCGAGTTCGAAACATACAGGTGGCCGCCAATAAGATCAATGAGTACCTGATTGCACCGAAGAGCTTTTTCGACGAGAAGATGCTGAAGATCTCTGCATCCAAGTCGTCAGTGTCCGTTCTCACCACGGAACCTTCCGAGCACAGCGCTCATCCGCACGTGGAGTGGGATGGAGACCGTCTATCTGTAGCGCGATTTCCAAAACTGCTCGGTCTTGTGCTCGATCCGTCGCTCAAGTTTCATAAGAATACTGAGCAGAATCAGGCGGTCGTCAAAGCCAAGCTCAATGTACTCAAGGCCCTGGGCGGTACCTCATGGGGAAGCAGCAAGGAAACTATACTCACTACGTATAAGACGATCCTCCAGCCCGCACTGGAGTACGCCGCACCGGTTTCGCAGCATATAGTCTCAGATCCCTCTTGGACGAGGATGCTACGAGTACAGAATGCCGGCTGCCGAGATGTCGTAAGTTCGTGCCGTGGCCGTGTGGAGGAAGCAACATCAACTCCGTGCAAACCGACATCAACCCCTCCACGAAGAGGGTTTTTGCTATGGGAGAGATGCTGGCTGGCCTCAGCTCTCCTAAGGATTCTCCTACAAAGGGCCGGCGTGGAGAGGAATCCTGGACCCGCTCAGAAGTACCCATGCGCCACGTGCGGCAAGGATGTCACATGGAGTAAAACAAGCGTCCAGTGCTTCGGATGCCAAAGGTGGGTGCATCTCTTCTGTTCGGGTCTCAGTTCTGTGAGGCATCATAACTCTGCTTTTCGCTGTGTCCTATGCTCCTCACCTTCCAACTCTGATTCCTCTACCTCCAATCGCCCACTTTCTATTGTACATATAAATCTCAATGGCCTTCGTGCCAAACTATCTGAGCTCTCTCTCTTTGCTCGTACTCACCATCCAGATGTTATAATGGTTCAGGAAACCAAACTTTCCCCCTCTGCTACCTCTTCTCACCCAAATATCCCTGGCTATACTTCATACCATGCTCCAAGATCGTCTTTCGGTGGAGGAGTTTCTACTTTTGTACTATCCACTCTTCCTTCTCATCTAATTCCCAATGTCCCTACCGACGGTACTCTCGAGTTCGTCCCCATCCATCTCCCACTCAAAACTCCCCTATCTCTCTTCAACATCTACATTCCCCCAACTACATCTTGTCCCGCAACCTATAGTCCTATCCCTCTTCTAAAACAACTCAACGACTGCGCCCTCTCACCCTCAGTCGTCTTCGCGGGCGACTTCAATGCTCATACCTTTTGCTCTTCACTTGACTCTGATGTTAGAGGAGAGGACGTCGAGGAATGGGCGGAGGAGTGCGACCTGGTTATCCTAAACGATGATCAGCCCACTCGCCTTCCTTCCATCGGCCGATCTTCTAGCCCAGACATTTCGCTCGTTTCCTCCAATCTTTCTAGTGCTTGCTCGTGGTCCACTTCTACAACTCTGTCCAGTGATCACATTCCCATTTTCGTCCATATCGATCTCTCAAATTCTCTAGCCCCTTATTCTGGTATTCGTCACCGTTCTTATCTCAATTTAGGCCTTGCAGACTGGATCCTATTCAGAGGTTGCACTTCACCGAGCGGCTGAATATCCATGGAATGGCGATGTGCACCAGAAAGAGCGTCACATATCTGACGCTATCCGGAAGGCTATGAAAGCGGCCATACCAGAAGGACGCGTGAAAACGTTTTACCCTAATGTCACCAGGGAAATACTTCAGAAAATCAGGACAAGAGATGAAAAGAGATCTGCCAACCATCTGGACCCGGAGGTCACTGAACTTGACGACGAGATTAGAAAAGACGTACAGGCACAAGAAAGACGAGTGGCAGAAGTTCACTGAAAAATTGAACTTCAAGCGAGATGGTGCTGCTACATGGGAAATCCTGAGAAAACTCTCCGGAAAAACCACACCCGCCACCGTATCTACTATCGAGTTTGAGAACAATGTATTCAAGTCAGGACAAGATGCCGCTTACGCTCTGGGCAAGAGCTTCTTCATAACATGTGCGAAGCGTGGCCCGCAAAACCGAGTGACAGTAAGGGAGCTGTGCCGCCTTCCGCTTATGGGCACGGCTGATGCCTTCACTCCTGCGCAGGTGGAGAAGATTATAAAGGAAATGCGTAATTCCAAAGCCATTGGACCTGACGGAATCTGTCCAGCAGTCCTAAAGAAGCTCCCCAGTGAATTTCTCTCGCTGCTCACTGATTTAATGAACACATCATTCCGAACCTGCACACTGCCACAAAACTGGAAAACAGCAAATGTCATTCCTCTGCCTAAGCCCGGTAAATCGCTGTCATCAGCGAAAGGATACAGGCCAATAAGCCTTCTGTCACCTCTAGCCAAGGTTGCTGAAAAGCTTGTCGTCAATGATTTGGCTCAGCATAATGAGAAACAACATCACCAGCACGGCTTTAGGAAGCTACATTCCACCACGACGGCGCTTTTGGAGATCGTTGGCTATGCCATCGACGGCTTCAACATGAGGAAACCCTCAGGACCGTTGCTGTAGCCCTGGACTTGACAAAAGCATTCGACAGTGTTAACCTGGGTATTCTATCGGATAACATACTGAAGTCCTCTATTCCACCGTGGCAGAAGCGTTGGATAACAGCATTCGTCAAGGGCCGTCGAGCAAAAGTTATGTTTCAAAATCATGTCTCTAAAAGTATCCCCATAGCTGCCGGTGTTCCGCAAGGCGGAGTCTTATCGCCCGCTCTGTTTAATCTGTACTTAGAGGACATTCCGGCACCTCCCCAGGACATTAAAGTTGTCGCCTACGCTGATGATATGACCATCATGTGCCAAAACCGCGACATACAAGTGGCCGCGAGCAGGATCAACGAGTACCTGGTGGATTTGAAAAGCCATTTCGATAACAAGATGCTCATTGTCTCAGCTGCCAAGTCTTCAGTATCAGTTTTCACAACGGACCCCAAAGAGCACAGCGCCCATCCCGATGTCAGCTGGGGTAGAGATCGCCTGCCTGCTGCTCGCTTCGTCAAACTACTCGGCCTTATACTCGATCCGTCGCTGAAGTTCCACAAGAACACCGAGCAAAAGCAAGCAATTGTAAGAGCTAAACTCAATGTGCTAAGGGCACTGGGAGGTACATCGTGGGGCAGCAGTAAGGAAACTATTCTGACCACGTATAAGGCTATACTGCAGCCCGCCCTAGAGTATGCGGCACCGGTTTGGCAGCACTTAGTGTCGGACTCATCCTGGACTAAGGTGCAGCGTGTACAAAACGCTGCTCTTCGGATCGCAACCGGATGTGCTAGGAGTTCGCCAATCGAGCATTTACACGCCGAGACACGGGTGCTACCAGTAAAGGAGCACTGTCAGCTCCAGGCCCAGCAGCTGTACATTAACATCGTCAAGCAGCCCAACCACCCATCTACTTGAACCTGTAAGAGAGAGAGGCATCAGAAAACCTTTCGCCGATGCTCCAGATAAAGTCGATCTGCAAAGATGGCACGATTCATATCAAGAACGCCTCCGTCTGTTGCGCGAGGAGCACACCCATTTTGTCAGATTGTATCTGGAAAGAGCGGCTGTTAATCCTATTCTGGGTACTGTGCCGCCTCGAGTTTCTGAGTCTGAGTCTCAGCTTAGTAGACGTGCCAGATGCACTCTAGCCTCGTTGCGCTGTGGGCACTCAACGTTCCTGAAGTCCTACGTGAACAGGATCGACAATAGCACTCCTGACGTTTGCCCGGACTGTGGTGGTCCTGGCCACAATACGCAACACTTATTCAACTGTCCAAAAAACCCTACAACATTGACTACAATAGACCTTTGGACGAATCCAACGCTGGTCGCCCAGTTTCTGAACCTATAGCAATTACTCTCTTCGTGGCTGCAAAGAAGAAGAAGAAGAAGACAGAATGCCGCTCTTAGCATCGCCACCAGTTGTGCCAGGAGTTCCCCAGTCGAGCACTTGCATGCTGAAGCACGTTTACTACCAGTGAAGGAGCACTGTCAGCTGCAAGCCCAATAATTCCGTATCAATATTATAAAACAACCAAACCATCCGTCATGGAGAGTGCTTGATCCCGTTAGAGAGAGAGAGAGAGAGAGTTAAAAGACAACCATTTGCCGAGGCTCCAAGCAAGGTCAACTTGCAGAGATGGCACGACTCACAGCAGGAACGACTCCGTCTTCTGTGCGAGGAGCACACCAAGTGTGTACGGTGTCATCTTGAGAAGGCGGCGGTGAATCCTATACTAGAAGTACCGCCCCAGGTCTGCAAATCCGAGACTCAACTCGGAAGAAGGGCTAGATGCACACTCGCATCGCTGCGGTCACTCGACAATGCTCATGTCCTACGTCAGCAAGATTGGCAGCAACAAATCTGTTTGTCCGCACTGCGGTACTATCGGCCATGATACAGCAAATTTATTCAACTGTCCGGTGAGACCTACCACGCTGACCACAATGGATCTATGGACGAATCGACTACTGGTCGCCCAGTTTCTCCGCCTATGACAAAACCCTTGATGTGGCTGCAAAGAAGAAGAAGAACGGATGCAGCTGTGGCGCTCGATAAGCGTCTACTTCAAGCAAATCGGGTGCAAAAATGGATCCGAGATGCTCAACCTAAGCGTGGTGGATCTGTGGAGTCGACTACCAAAATCAAGGAGACTCTTCAAACGGTTATCATCAACTCCATGAGGAGTTTTTTTCTGTATGGCTGGCTGCCGCATTCTACTACTACGAGCTGGCATTGAGAGGAACCCAGGACCGCGCAGCAAGACTCCGCGATATCCCTGTTGTCACTGTGGATTATCGGCTCAACACGCAAGCGTTCAGTGCGGTGGTTGCCTTGACAGGGTACACCTCAAATGTTCGGGGTTAGCTAGCTATAATGACTACAATAATGGTTACTGTTGCATATCTTGCTCTAATTTTCCCCTAGTGTTCCTGATCATAGTCTGGACATTTTTTAACTTAACATTAAAGGCAGTGGTCGCGATGAAATATGCTTGTCTTATTTTCCTCTCTAAACCTTTTTCTGAGTTTCGAGTAGTAGGACCTATAAGAAAAATCGCGAAAAACCGCTGTTTTGGGCCGAATTTGAAGCTTGAACATTTTCTATGGCGTCCGGCGCACTCCCACATGGGTTCCGCACACGTTTTATGACGTCCGGCGCACTCTAACACGGGTCCCGCACCTTTTTCATATCGTCTGGCGCACGCCTACGTGGGTGCCGTACACTTTCTGTGGCGTCCGGCGCACTCTTACATGGGTCCCGCACACTTTATATGGCGTCCGGCGCACTCTTACATGGGTCCCGTGCACTTTCCATGGCGTCCGGCGCACTCTTACATGGGTCCCGCACATTTTTATGGCGTCCGGGGCACTCTTACATGGGTCCCGCACACTTTATATGGCGTCCGGCGCACTCTTACATGGGTCCCGTACACTTTATCTGGCGTCGGACTTTTACATGGGTCCCGCACATTTTATATGGCGTCCGGGGCACTCTTACATGGGTCCCGCACACTTTATATGACGTCCGGCGCACTCTAACATGGGTCCCGCACATTTTCCATGGCGTCCGGCGCACGTCTACGTGGGTCTCGTACACTTTCTGTGGAGTCCGGCGTACTCTTACATGGGTCCCGTACACTTTCTATGGCGTCGAACGCACTCTTACATGGGTCCCGCGCACTTTGTATGGCGTCCGGCGCACTCTAACATGGGTCCCGCGCATTTTCTATGGCGTCCGCCGCACTCCCACATGGGTCCATTACACTTTCTATGACGTCGGACTTACTCTTACATGGGTCGCGCACATTTCAAATGGCGTCCGGCGCACGTCTACGTGGGTCCCGTACACTTTCTGTGGAGTCCGGCGTACTCTTACATGGGTCGCGCACATTTCAAATGGCGTCCGGGGCACTCCTATATGGGTCCCGTACACTTTCTATGGCGTTCGGCGCACTCTTACATGGGTCCCGCACACTTTATATGGCGTCCGGCGCTCTTGCATGGGTCACGTACACTTTATTTGGCGTCGGACTTACTCTTACATTGGTCCCGCACACTTTATATGGCGCCCGGCGCACTCTAACATGGGTCTCGCACACTTTATATGGCGTTCGGCGCTCTTACATGGGTTCCGAACACTTTCTATGGCGTCCGGCGCATTCTTACATGGGTCCCGCCAATTAACTTATGCGTCCGGCGCACTCCTAATTGGGTCCCACATACGTCAAGAGGACTGCCACTGGGGCCCATACACTTTTTTCGTCGTGCCGCACTCTTGAATGGGTCCCATACACTTTCTACGGCGCTCGGCGCACTGCCATTGGGGTCCTGCATATTTTTCTCGGCGTTCGGCGCCCTTTTATGAGTCCCGCACATTTTCTTAGGCGTCCGGCGCACTCCCGCTGATGTCCCGCTGACTTTCTACGACGTCCCGTTCGGTTGTTTCGGGCGTAACCCTTCTAAAACAGAAAAGTCTGCAATTACAGAATGCACACCTTAGACGGACGGACGGACGGACGGACACCACTCTCCTTTATTACTATGGAACTCTGTTTCATTCCAAATGAACTCATGCTTTCGGTTATCACAGCGCGGAGCGGTGACTTTTTTGTCGGAACCTCCTTATCACTAATTATATTTCACCGAGGCCCACCGCTCCGCTGCTGGTGATAATCGAAATCATCAGGTCACTAGGGATGTACCAGAGCTTAGTGATTCTCGACAGTCAGGGACAGCATGGCTTATCATATACTATCCACTACAGCCACTCATTGCGTGTATTTCATGGTTATCGGCAGTCTGCGATAGCATGACTTATCATCTTCTATCAACAACGTGTTTGGTATACCTCATGATCCTCAGCAGTCTGGCAGCAAAATCCGTCATCTTTTTAGCGTCATGATATCAGTGCACATGTGCCTTTCATGAATTAACATGAATGAATGGATGAATCACTAGATTTGTCTCTTAATAGTGATATCGCACCACTCTCAGGCTCACGTAGCAAATTGTGCACAAATTATCGTAAGGCTATATGGGCCCTGTTTAAAGAGGTGTTACTCATCCGGGTAGCACACTATCTCCTCACCTGCTCTGTACATGAGAAAGAGAAGTTCGTCTTTAATGCCATCTGCAAGGCCTCTAGAGCAGCTATTCCGACAGGACCTGTGAGAACGTTTCACCCTTATGTTCCGAAGGAAATTATGGAGCTGATCGAACTATGCGATGAGAAGCGACGAGCTGGTCCTGCTGACTCGAACATTCAGTAACTGTCTGACGAGATCACTACCTTGCTCAACATGCAAAAGCAAAAGCGATGGCAGGAGTTCACTGAGTCAATAAACTTCAAGACTGGCGGCTGCCGTGATGTCGTACGTTCGTGCCGTGGCAGTGTGGAGGAAAGAAGACCACCTCCGTGCAAACCGACGTCAATCCCTCCGCGGAGAGGGTTTTTGTCATCGGAGAGGTGCTGGCTGGCCGCAGCTCTCCTGGAGATCCTACTGCAAAGAGCCGGCGTCGAGAGGAACCCAGGACCCGCGAAGAAGAAGAAGAACCAATGTGCCACATGCGACAGAGATGTCACTTGGTATGGAACCAGCCTCCAATGTTTTGGATGCCAAAGGTGGGTGCACTTCTCTTGTTAGGGTCTAAATTCTGTGAGGCACCACGATTCTTCCTTTCGTTGTATTGTGTGCTCCGCCTCCAGTAACTCCAATTCCTCATCTACCAACCGCCCCCTCTTTATTGTACATATCAATCTCAACGGCCTTCGCGCCAAGCTTTCTGAATTATCTCTCTTCGCCCGTACTCATCACCCGGATGTTATCATGGATCAGGAAACCAAACTCTCTCCCTCTGCTACCTCTCGACATCCAAACATCCCGGGCTATACTGCATATCATAATCCTAGCTCTTATGGAGGATCGCCTACTCGTTGGCAAGAGCGTACGCTGAAGAAGAAGTCGTCTACAATGCCGTCATCCTTCCGAAGTCAAAGATCCTCGACCATAACTCCCAGATTTCACTCTTTCACGAGTCCTGGAGCCAATTTTTTCGTTCGCGGATCAGCATAAACCGGCACTGCTGATCCGCTGTCTACTTATTCGTGCCGGAATCGAAGCAAACCCTGGACCCCCTCGCTGTATCCGTTGGCCCTGCACCCAGTGTGGTACCTCAGCCGCAGCAGGGAGCGTCCAATGTATCAAGTGCAGGAAATGAACTCACGTGAAGAAATGTTCCGGTCTCAAGTCTTTCAAGGGTGCGGACAGCTCATACGTGTGCCCAAACTGCGTCATCGTGCCAACATCTCAACCGCAACAATCGAAACCCGACTGTTTGAAGGTGATTCAATGGAATATTAATGGTTTACGCAACAAATCGGTGGAACTAGAGGCTCTTGCACACCGTATAGGGGCCGAAATAGTGGGACTTCAAGAAACCAAACTGGATCCGAGTCAAGGAGCACCCACTGTTCGAGGCTATACATGCCCGAGAAAGGACAGAACGAGCTCCGGAGGAGGAGTGGCTTTTCTGGTCCGAAGCGACTTACAGTGCAGTGTGATCACTCCAGGTACCAGCGATGGCACGACGGAGTGCATCTCCATAGCTGTGGAAACTAGGGCTGGATCACTTCAAATTCACAACATCTTCTCTCCGCCAAGACCCACATGCCCACCCTCATACGAGCTGTCGATCGCCCAATTCTTGACTTGTGTGAAACCCACGATCGTCATGGGAGATGTCAATGCGCAGAGTCCTCTATCGTCGGAGGGTGAGGAAGACCAACGCGGACAGGACTTGGAGGAGGAGATAGCGCAATCCAATTTTGTGATTCTGAACGAAGCCGCACACCCAACAAGGAAACCGACATATGGAAGACCCTCGTCACCAGACCTTTCGCTGTGCTCGCAGGATTTAGCATCGTCAGCACTGTGGGACACCATTAACACAGAGTAAAGTGACCACCTCCCTATCTTGATGGAGTTCAGAAACGAGGCCCTGATATCTTCCTCGCCGAGGACCACTTTCGTGAACTTCAAGAAGGCGAATTGGCCTAAATTTCGGTCGGTGCTGGAACAACAGTCGGCTGATTTCGATTTTCGGACTAACCCACTGGGAATGGATAGATTCCTTACAGCAGCTATAAGAGCAGCGACTTTACAATCCATCCCTAGGGTTAGGCGTAAAGCGTTCATGCCGGGCCTGTCGGACACCGCTAAGGACCTCATTTGTGAAAGAGACGCGATTCGAAGAACGGATCCCATCCACATCCGGGTTTCCGAGCTGAACAAGGAAATCACAGATGAAGTAAGGAAGGACCGGCAGCAGACGTGGAGAGCATTCTTGGAAGGCATTGATCATCGTACGAACTCCTCCAAGCTATGGACAACCATGAAAGCTTTGGATGGCCGTTCAGCTAAACCAAATCCCCTCCAGCTTCTTCATAAAGGCGAGCCTGTTAACAACAAGAAGGCAGCCAACCTTCTATGCAAACAATTCAGTTCGCCATGCCCTCATAGAAGCCTGAAGTCGTCAAGAAGGACTGTCAGATGGATCAAGAACTTTTCGAGAGACGACGTTCCCGTTATCACGACCACCCTCATTGACGCCGCCTTGAAGAGATGCAAGCCGTCTAGAGCGCTAGATACAAGTGGAGTGGCCCCTATCACGCTCAAACATTCAGGATCAGTTTTTCGTGAGTGCCTGAGAGCGCTCTTCAACAGAACTCTATCAACTGGACTGATTCCGGCGTCGTGGAAGGAGGCAAGAATCTTCCCACTTCTGAAGCCCGGAAAACCTGCAGAGGATTTGAACAGCTACAGGCCCATTTCGATCATTTCATCTATGGCACGCACCTTTGAAAGAACTATTCTTCCTACACTGGAGACGCACCTGCAAATCCCTGGATGGCAGAATGGTTTTCGAAAAGGCTTCTCCACCATCACAGCTTTGGTCGAACTTACGGGATTCATTACGGACGGACTTAATGAGAAGAGACCGCCAAGCCGTTCAAACATGGTCGCACTCGACCTAAAGAAGGCCTATGACACTGTCGTCATCTCCATTCTCTGTCAGAAGCTTGCAGAGTCATCCCTACCGAGAGGACTTGCGCGCTGGATCTCCAGCTACCTGAAAGGGAGAACGATACGGACAGAGTTCAGAGGCCGGATGTCAAACGTAAGATTGGTGCGCTCCGGGGTACCGCAAGGCGCAGTGCTCTCTCCGCTTCTTTTTTCTTACTACATCGCCGATCTTCCAGCCCCCCCTCCCAGAAGCACGCCTTATCGGATATGCGGATGATTTAACACTGGTTACATCAGATCCTGATGTGGAAACCTGCGAAAAACGTCTG
This sequence comes from Aplectana chamaeleonis, assembly GCA_029168955.1. Taxonomy (NCBI): domain Eukaryota; kingdom Metazoa; phylum Nematoda; class Chromadorea; order Rhabditida; family Cosmocercidae; genus Aplectana; species Aplectana chamaeleonis. The sequence goes on from JAPDOI010001524.1 coordinate 94,721, forward strand.
AACGACTATCTCCCTAAGCTGACAAAGGCTCTAGAAGATCTCCAACTGCAACTTTCGATTCAAAAGACTACTGTCTCTCTTCTCACAACACATTCTGCTCAAGCGAGATACGTGCCGAAAGTCTTTATAAATGGAACGCAAATCACGCACGAAAGAAATCCGACGATCCTCGGCTATCACTTTGATACGATGATGACGGGACAACTTCATGCGGAAGCTGTTCGCAAGAAGACGGCTAAAAGAACGAACCTCCTGAAAGGGTTGGCGGGAAGGAATTGGGGACAAAGCAAAGAGCTGCTCACACTGACCTACCGTGCCATTGGACAATCTTTGATGTCCTACGCGGCTCCAGCCTGGAGCCCGCTCATTGCATCTTCTCACTGGGTTCGGTTGCAAGCTTGTCAAAACACAGCTTTGAGGACCGCGACGGGAAGCCTGGAAATGGCAAGCACAACTCATCTGAGTAGCGAGACAGGAATCATGCCAGTTCGAGCTCATAATGAGATGCTGACACTCCAATATTGAACGGTTGCGACACTCGACCCTGGACACCCGTCGCACGACATGATGAAGGAGCCAGAACCACCTAGACAGATTAGGAAACACGTCAGAACTGTCAAACCAATGTTGGCGAAGCCTGGAACAGCAGAGAGCATTCGCAATGAAGTTCACACGGAGTTTGTAAAAGAGTTTTTGGGTAATCTGAACTCTCCCTCGCTGAGTGGACCACCGCCGAAGATATCCAAGGAGGAGGAGACGTTGTCAAGACCTAGCCGAGTAGCGCTGTCTCAGCTCCGAAGTGGTTTCTACTCAAAATCGCAATGGTACCTCCATAAGATAGCAGCTGATAATCCACTTTGTCCGGAATGCAGACTGGAGGAACCTACAGTACCCCACATGTTCTCATGCTCGGAAAAGCCAACGCACCTTACAATAGAAGATCTCTGGCTCAAACCAGTGGAAGTCGCCAATTTCCTGTCACTTTGATCATGCGATGATGATTTTGAAGTGTAAAAAAAATTTTTAAAAAAGTAAAAAAACAATAAAAAAAACCAAAAAAAGAGGGTTGAAAAACGCCCCACTCAGGGATGCTCCAAAGAAGAGGATCCTAGAAAACTTGCTTCGATTATGCCGTCTACGTACCGGAAGTTTGGATCCAGGATCAATGGTTATGGTGGAAGATGGGCAACAACAACAACATCATAATCCTAGGTCATCTCAGGGAGGCGGAGTCTCTACTTTTGTTCTGTCCTCTCTTCCCTCTCACATCATTCCAAACACTCCAGTGGATGGCACTCTCCAGTACATCCCCATCCATCTACCTCTAAAAACTCCACTTTCTCTTTTCAATATATAGATTCCTCCTACATCGTGTCCACCAACCTACAACCCTATCCCTCTACTCAGGCAGCTTTATGACTGCTCTCTATCTCCCTCAATTGTCTTTGCGGGTGACTTCAATGCTCACACGTTCTGCTCGTCGCTCGATTCTGATGCTAGAGGAAACGACGTCGAAGAATGGGCGGATGAGTGCGACCTGGTTATCCTTAACGATGACCAGCCCACTCGTCTCCCTGCCTACGGTCGATCCTCCAGCCCAGACATCTCCCTTGTCTCTTCTAATCTCTCTAATGCCTGCTCTTGGTCTACATCCACAACTCTTTCCAGTGATCACATTCCGGTCTTTGTCAATATCGATCTCTCTAACTCTCTTGCTTCCTATACAGGTGTTCGTCATCGTTCTTATCTCAATTTAGGCCTTGCAGACTGGAGCCTGTTCAGGGAGGTTGCACTTCGCCAAGCGGCCGAATATCCGTGGAATGGCAATGTACACCAGAAGGAGCGCCACCTCTCTGATGCCATCCGGAAGGCGATGAAAGCTGCGATCCCTGAAGGTCGTGTCATGACCTTCTTTCCCAATGTCATCAGGGAGACACTGCAGAAGATAAGGACAAGGGACGCAAAGAGAGCTGCTAATCATCTTGACCCAGACATTGCCGAGCTGGATAATGAGATCAGGATGGACCTTGATAGGCAAAAGAAAGAATCTTGGGAAAAGTTCACTGAGAAGATGAACTTCAGGAGTGATGCTGCAGCAACGTGGAAGGCTTTGAAAAGGATCTCCGGAAAGTTCACCTCCACCAACAATTCCACGATTGAATTCGACGGCGGAGTCTTCAAGTCAGGGAAAGAGGCCGCAAATACTCTTGGGAAGCATTTTTTTTATAACTAGAACAAAAAGAGAGAAGCAGAATAGAATAACTGTTCGGGAACTCTGTAAATTGCCACTCATGGCTGAAGATGAGGCAGTCACGCCCGCTCAGGTCGAGAAGGTGATCAAGGAAATGAGTAATTCGAAGGCAGTAGGGCCAGATGGTTTGAGCCCAGCAGTTCTAAAGAGACTGCCCAGTGAACTACTACCCCTGCTCGATGACGTCATTAATACATCGTTTCGCACCTGTACATTACCTCAAGATTGGAAAATAGCACTCGTCATCCCATTGCCGAAGCCGGGTAAATCACCATCCACGGCAAAAGGTTACAGGCCAATCAGTCTTCTCTCACCTATTGCCAAAGTTGCGGAAAAACTGGCTGTGGAGGAGCTTGCCGAACATAATAGCAAACAAAAGCATCAACATGGTTTCCGCAAGCTACATTCCACTACTACGTCCCTGCTGGAAATTGTGAGGTATGTTTTGGACGGCTTGATTGCCATAAAACCTCAGCGAACCGTAGGCGTAGCCCTCGACCTAACGAAGGCTTTTGACACTGTAAACTTGGGCATTTTGTCGGAGAGCCTGTTAAGGTCTACCATTCCGCCCTGGCAGAAACGGTGGATAACCGCATTCACCAAAGGACGTCAGGCAAATGTGCTATTTTAAGGGCACGTCTCCAATAGCATCCCAATTGCCGCCGGCGTACCTCAAGGAGGAGTTCTATCGCCTGCTCTTTTCAGTCTGTATATTGAAGATCTACCCGTTCCATCCCAAGACATCAAGGTCGTAGCATATGCAGATGATATTACTATACTATGCCGGGATCGCGACATAAATGTCGCTGCCAGTAAGATCAATGACTACTTGATCGAGTTGAAATGTTTTCTCGATAGCAAGATGCTTACGGTCTCTGCCGCTAAATCATCCGTCACCGTCTTTTCCACTGATCCTGCGGAGCACAGAGCTCATCCCATGGTGAAATGGGAGGAAACTCGCCTGCCGGCCGCCCGATTCCCTAAGCTGCTCGGACTCCTGTTGGAACCTTCGTTGAGGTTTCATAAGAACACTGAGCAGAAGCAAGCTGCAGTGAAAACAAGACTTAACGTCCTACGTGCTCTCGGCGGAACGTCCTGGGGGTGCAGTAAAGAAACGATCCTGGCCTCGTACAAGGCCATCGTACAGCCCGCCCTGGAGTATGCTGCACCAGTCTGGCAGCATATCGTGTCGGACACATCCTGGTCCAAGCTGCAGCGCATTCAAAATGGAGCATTGCGAATCGCAACAGGCTGTTCTAAAAGCTCTCCAGTGCTGCCGAGATGTCGTACGTTCACGCCGTGGCAGTGTGGAGGAAAGAAGATCACCTCTATGCAAACCGACGTCACCCCCTCCGCGAAGAGGGTTTTTGTCATGGGAGAGGTGCTGGCCGGCCGCAGCTCTCCTTCGGATTCTCCTACAAAGGGCCGGCGTGGAGAGGAATCCTGGACCCGCTCAGAAGTACCTATGCGCCACGTGCGGCAAGGATGTTACCAGGAGACATACCAGCGTCCAGTGCTTCGGATGCCAAAGGTGGGTGCATCTCTCCTGTTCGGGTCTCAGTTCTGTGAAGCATTATAACTCTGCTTTTCGCTGTGTTTTATGCTCTTCACCTACCAACTCTGATTCCTCTTCCTCAAATCGCCCCTTTCCATTGTACATATCAATCTCAACGGCCTTCGTACTAAACTTTCTGAGCTCTCTCTCTTCGCACGTACTTACCATCCAGACGTGATCATGGTTCAAGAAACCAAGCTCTCTCCATCCCCTACCTATCCTCATCCTAATATCCCGGGCTACACTGCCTTCCATGCTCCAAGGTCAGCTCTTGGCGGAGGAGTTTCAACCTTTGTTTTATCCTCTCCCCTCCCACCTCATACCAAACACCCCCACGGATGGTACTCTCGAGTACCTTCCAATCCATCTCCCTCTTAAAACACCCCTTTCTCTTTTCAACATATATATTCCCCCTACCACCTCATGCCCCTCCTCCTACAATCCCATTCCTCTTCTCAAACAACTCAACGATTATTCCCTCTCATCATCAGTTGTTTTCGCGGGCGACTTTAATGCCCACACCTTCTGCTCGTCCCTTGGTTCTGATGCTAGAGGAGAAGAAGTCGAAGAATGGGCTGAGGAGTGCGACCTGGTCATCTTAAACGATGATCAGCCCACTCGTCTCCCTGCCAACGGCCGATCTTCTAGCCCAGACATAACCCTTATCTCGTCCAACCTTTCCAACGCTTGCTCATGGTCTACCTCAACAACATTGTCTAGTGATCATGTTCCCGTCTTTGTGCACATCGATCTCTCAAATTCTCTTGCTCCTTATTCTGGTGTTCGTCAACGTTCTTATCTCAATTTAGGCCAAGCAGACTGGTGCCTGTTCAGTGAGGTTGCGCTACGCCTAGCGGCTGATTACCCGTGGAATGGCAATGTGCACCAGAAGGAGCATCACTTATCTGATGCAATTCGCAGGGCCATGAAGGCGGCTATCCCTGTTGGCCGAGTTAAGACGTTCTATCCAAACGTCACCAGAGAAATTCTTGAGAAAATCAGGACTAGAGATGCCAGAAGAGCAGCTGACCATCTAGACCCTGTCGTCGCTCAGCTGGATGGTGAGATCAGAAAAGATCTCGACCAGCACAAGAAAGAACAGTGGGAAAAATTCACAGAACAGTTGAATTTCAAGACGGACAGTGGAGCTACTTGGAAGGTTCTTCGGAAACTATCGGGAAGGAGCTCGCCAGCCACCATCTCCACTATTGAGTTCGGTAATAACGTTTTCAAGTCAGGAAAGGAAGCCGCCCACTCTCTCGGTAAAAGTTTCTTTGTCACGAGTACAAGGCGAGGTCCGCAAAATAGAGTGACAGTAAGAGAGCTGTGCCGCCTCCCGCTCATGAGCACGGCCGATGCGTTCACTGTGACGCAAGTAGAGAAGATTATAAAGGACATGCGGAACTCCAAAGCTGTCGGTCCGGACGGCATTTGTCCTGCTGTACTGAAGAAACTCCCGACTGAGATCCTTCCGCTCATCGTTGATATGATTAACACTTCGTTCAGCTCTTGCACTATTCCGCAAAACTGGAAGACAGCCAACGTCATCCCGTTGCCCAAGCCTGGCAAACCTCAGTCATCAGTAAAGGGATATCGTCCCATTAGCTTGATGTCACCTTTCGCCAAGGTGGCCGAAAAGCTCATTGTCAAGGATCTAGCGGAGCACAACGAGAAGCAGTTGTTTCAACATGGGTTCAGGAGGCTACATTCCACAACTACGGCGTTGCTAGAAATTACCAGCTATGCTATCGACGGGTTCAACTTTAACAAGCCATTGAGAACTGTAGCTGTTGCGTTGGATCTCACCAAGGCATTTGATACGGTTAACCTTGGAGTCCTGTCAAGCAACATTCTGGAGTCGTCAATACCATCTTGGCAGAAGCGCTGGATATCGGCCTTTATTAAAGGTCGGCGGGCAAGAGTCATGTTTCAGAACCATGTCTCCAACAGTATTCCTATGGCAGCTGGAGTCCCTCAGGGCGGAGTTCTATCGCCAGCCCTCTTCAATCTGTACCTCGGAGATATGCCTGAGCCTCCACAGGACATCAAGGTCGTCGCGTATGCCGATGACATAACAATCATGTGTCGAGATCGGGACTTACAGGTGGCCGCCAATAAGATCAACGAGTACCTGATCACACTAAAGGGCTTTTTCGACCGCAAGATGCTAAGTATCTCTGCAGCCAAGTCGTCAGTGTCCGTTCTCACGACGGACCCATCCGAGCACAGCGCTCATCCGGATGTCGTGTGGGATGGAGACCGTTTGCCTGCTGCTCGCTTTCCAAAGCTGCTCGGTCTTGTGCTCGATCCGTCACTCAAGTTTCATAAGAATACCGAGCAGAAGCAGGCAGTCGTTAAAGCTAAGCTCAACGTTCTCAGGGCCCTGGGCGGCACTTCGTGGGGTAGCAGCAAGGAGACTATACTCACAACGTATAAGGCAATTCTGCAGCCCGCCCTGGAGTACGCCGCACCGGTTTGGCAGCATCTCGTCTCAGAATCCTCCTGGACAAAGATGCAACGAGTACAAAATGCTGCTCTCCGTATCGCCACCGGATGTGCAAGGAGTTCCCCAATCGAGCACCTGCATGCTGAGACCCGTCTATTACCAGTGAAGGAGCACTGTCAGCTCCAGGCCCAGCAATTCCGCATTAACATTATAAAGCAACCAAATCACCCGTCGTGGAGAGTGCTAAACCCCGTGAGAGAGAGAAGTATAAGAAAGCCATTCGCCGATGCTCCAAACAAAGTCAATTTGCAAAGATGGCACGACTCACAGCAAGAACGACTCCGTCTTTGCGCGAGGAGCACACCAAGTTCGTACGGTGTCATCTTGTGAAGGTGGCCATAAATCCTATATTAGGAGATATACCGCCCCCCGTCTGCACCTCAGAGTCTCAACTCGGAAGAAGGGCGAGATGCACGCTCGCATCATTACGCTGTGGTCACTCTACAATGCTAATGTCTTATGTCAGCAAGATTGACAGCAGCAAATCTGATGTGTGCCCGGACTGCGGTATCGTCGGCCATGATACCGCACATTTATTCAACTGTCCGGAGAGACCTACCACGCTGACACTAATGGACCTATGGACGAATCCACTACTGGTCGCCCAGTTCCTCCGCCTATGACAAAACCCTCTATGTGGCTGCAAAGAAGAAGAAGAAGAAGCTCTCCAGTAGAGCACCTACACGCCGAAGCTCGCATCCTGCCAGTTAAGGACCATTGCCAACTCCACGCACAACAGCTGTACATAAACATTCTGAAGCAGCCAAATCATCCGTCGCGAAGAGTAGGCGTGCCAGGTGCACCCTTGCCTCGTTGCGCTGCGGGCACTCCCCCATGCTTATGTCTTATTTACATAAGCTCGATAGCAGCAGACCTGACGAGTGCCCGGATTGTGGTAATAAAGGGCATACTACTGCGCGCCTTTTCAACTGCCCGATGAGACCGACATCGTTAACACCAGTAGATCTGTGGAAGAATCCGACGCTTGTGGCTCAGTTCCTCAATCTATGACAGGACCCTCTCTGTGGCTGCAGGAGAAGAAGAAGAAGAACAAGACTGGCGCCAAGAAAACATGGAGTGTTCTCAAGAAGCTTCCAGGAAAAGAAAATATCAACGGACCGAAACAAGCTGGAGATTCGAGTCTGGGATATGGTGCTGCCTGTCGGCTTGGGAAGCTCTTTGCCTCGGCGACGTCGCGCCGTGATCATTCCCACAGGCGAACTCTCCGGTCCATAAGGAAACAGTCTTGACGATACACCAGCGATGACTGCTTCAGATGTGTCTCCCCTCATCAAATCGTTGAAGAACTCCAGGGCTGAGGGACTCCACGGCATCTCGGCTATCCACCTGAAGCACCAGCCGGACCAGTTCCCCGAGTTGCTCCGCGATCTCGTCTACTCGTCGTTCAGTACTGGTGTGATTCCCACGAGGTGGAAGCAAGCCATCGTCCTACCGATCCCGGAGCCTGGTAGGCCTGAGGACAAGGCAGCTTCTCATCGACCCATTTCCCTTTTGTCCCCATCGCTAAATTAGCGGAGAAGATCATCTGCCCGCATCTCCAAACTGCACTCAAACATAACGTGATGCAATTTACACGAATAGCAATTTTCAGGATGTTCAAAAAAAATTTCGGATTGAACTTAAAACGTTTTTATAGGGGTAGTTTTGGGATGCTAATTGCGAATATGAGGTCCATCTGAAAATATTTGTAAAATTCCGTCTGATTTGGTCCGAAGCTTCAAAATGTGGGAAATTTTGATGGGAAAACGCGACTTTTGACGATTTCGAGAAGGCTACGATCGAATCGTCCTAAAACTTCTACCTAAGAATTAATTGTGCTGCCTAACAAAAATCTGCACTCGGTTGATCGATTTTGCTTGGAGTACGCTGTGCAACGGTTGGTATACAGTAGCTCGGTCAACGTCTCAGACTTGACCCACAATTTCTCCGTGGTAGTTATTTGGGACGCTGAACACGAATTTGAGGTTCATTTCCCGATTTTCGAAAGTTTAAGGTGAGTAACTCTGGTTAAAATGCATTATGCCTATCGTAACTTGCAGTAACCCTAAGTCTGACGCCAAACAGACCACAGATTCGGGTTCAGCGCCCTAATTAACCCCCAGTGGGAAGTTTTGAGCCGAATCCAGAAATTTTTTTCTGAGCACCCAAAAACTTGATTGATGGGGGATAGGGGTACACTTACCTTTTTGTGAAGCAAGGAAAATGCCGTTTTTGGAGCCATTTAGGGGATTTCAAGCACGGATCATTTATGTATTGTGACAGACCTACAGCAAGAAAGGAAAAACCCAGCTGGAACCACGCTCGTTCATGAATTCCAGCCCTGTTGTGGCCGGACTAAGCACGCCTGAGCCGTCCGTGGCCTTCCCAGTCGATACGCAGCTAATACATTGCTAACTCAGGTTGAAACCCTCCCTCCCCCGATGTAGCCGGCTTGAGCCCATCTAGTAAGGTGGAGGGGGACGCGGTTGCAACACTCTATTGATTGGCATACAGCCGACCACAAGGAACGGCGCAGGACGGCCTAGGATTACTACAAGCGACACAGGACGGCGTAGAATCACTAAGGAAGGCTTTTCGGCCTTCATCCGACTATGGCGAAAGCCTGATGGATACAACTGCTCCCGATCAACAGGTGGCGTGTGTCCATGAGTTTTGTGTATACTAATCTCCAACTGACTGTTTCTACTTCGAATGTGGATACGAAACACTTGGTGGACTACAGTATATGCTTAAATTCATCCGATTATCCCTTGCAACCAATCGGGGGGATTTCTTCATGCGTGATGCCACTGACCTGTTCATTTTTTCTCTTGATTGCTCAATAGGTCTACGGGCCAGAAACAAGTTCTGATACGAGGTACCAAACAAGTGAACCTCACTATGAGAGAATAATAAAATGGCATTGTACACCAGAAGGAGCGCCACCTCTCTGATGCCATCCGGAAGGCGATGAAAGCTGCGGTCCCTGAAGTTCGTGTGAAGACCTTCTTTCCCAATGTTACCAGGGAGAAACTGCAGAAGATAAGGACAAGGGACGCAAAGAAAGCTGCTGATCATATTGGCACAGACATTGCCGAGCAGGATAATGAGATCAGGATGGACCATGACAGGCACAAGAAAGAATCTTGGGAAAAGTTCACTGAGAAGATGAACTTCAGGAGTGATGCTGCAGCAACTTGGGAAGCATTGAGAAGGATCTCCGGAAGGTACACCTCCTCCAAAAATTCCACGATTGAATACGACGGCGGAGTCTTCAAACCAGGGAAAGAGGCCGCAAATGCTCTTGGAAAGAATTTTTTCATCACTAGAACAAAACGAGAGAAATAGAATAACTGTAGAGGAACTCTGTAAACTGCCACTCATGGCTGAAGATAATGCAGTCACACCTGCACAGGATGAGAAGGTGATTAGGGAGATGAGTAAATCGAAGACAGTAGGACCAGATGGTTTGAGCCCAGCGGTCCTGAAGAGGCTGCCCAGTGAACTTCCGCCCCTTCTCGCTGACGTCATTAGTACATCGTTTCGTACCTGTACATTACCTCAAGATCGGACAGTTGCATGGGTTATACCAGTGTCTAAGCCGGGTAAATCAGCATCTACGGCGAATGGCTGTCGACCAATCAGCATTCTCTCACCTATCGCCAAAATTGCTGAGAAAATGGCTGTGGAGGAGCTTGCCGAACATAATAACAAACAAAAGCATCAACATGGTTTCCGTAAACTACATTCCACCACTACGGCCCTGCTGGAAATTGTGATCTATATTCTGGACGGCTTGATTGCCAGGAAACCTCAGCGAACCGAAGGGGTAGCTCTCGACCTAACGAAGGCTTTTGACACTGTAAACCTGGGCATATTGTCGGAGAGCCTGTTAGGGTCTACCATTCCGCCCTGACAGAAGCGGTGGATAACCGCATTCTTCTTCTTCTTCTTTGCAGCCACATAGAGGGTTTTGTCATAGGCGGAGGAACTGGGCGACCAGTAGTGGATTCGTCCATAGGTCCATTGGTGTCAGCGTGGTAGGTCTCTCCGGACAGTTGAATAAATGTGCGGTATCATGGCCGACGATACCGCAGTCCGGGCACACATCAGATTTGCTGCTGTCAATCTTGCTGACATAAGACATTAGTATTGTAGAGTGACCACAGCGTAATGATGCGAGCGTGCATCTCGCCCTTCTTCCGAGTTGAGACTCTGAGGTGCAGACGGGGCGGTATATCTCCCTAGTATAGGATTTATGGCCACCTTCACAAGATGACACTGTACGAACTTGGTGTGCTCCTCGCGCAAAAGACGGAGTCGTTCTTGCTGCGAGTCGTGCATCTTTGCAAATTGACTTTGTTTGGAGCATCGGCGAATGGCTTTCTTATACTTCTCTCTCACGGGGTTTAGCACTCTCCACGACGGGTGATTTGGTTGTTTTATAATGTTAATGCGGAATTGCTGGGCCTGGAGCTGACAGTGCTCCTTCACTGGTAATAGACGGGTCTCAGCATGCAGGTGCTCGATTGGGAACCTTGCGCATCCGGTGGCGATACGGAGAGCAGCATTTTGTACTCGTTGCATCTTTGTCCAGGAGGATTCTGGAAACGAGATGCTGCCAAACCGGTGCGGCGTACTCCAGGGCGGGCTGCAGAATTGCCTTTATACGTTGTGAGTATAGTCTCCTTGCTGCTACCCCACGAAGTGCCGCCCAGGGCCCTGAGAACGTTGAGCTTAGCTTTAACGACTGCCTGCTTCTGCTCGGCATTCTTATGAAACTTGAGTGACGGATCGAGCACAAGACCGAGCAGCTGGAAAGCGAGCAGCAGGGGCAAACTGTCTCCATCCCACACGACATCCGGATGAGCGCTGTGTTCGGATGGGTCCGTCGAGAACGGACACTGACGACTTGGCTGCAGAGATACTTAGCATCTTGCGGTCGAAAAGCCTTTAGTGTGATCAGGTACTCGTTGATCTTATTGGCGGCCACCTGTAAATCCCGATCTCGACACATGATTGTTATGTCATCGGCATACGCGACGACCTTTGATGTCCTGTGGAGGCTCAGGCATATCTCCGAGGTACAGATTGAAGAGGGCTGGCGATAGAACTCCGCCCCCGAGGGACTCCAGCTGCCATAGGAATACTGTTGGAGACATGGTTCTGGAAACATGACTTCTTGCCCGCCGACCTTTAATAAAGGCCGATATCCAGCGCTTCTGCCAAGATGGTATTGACGACTCCAGAATGTTGCTTGACAGGACTCCAAGGTTAACCGTATCAAATGCCTTGGTGAGATCCAACGCAACAGCTACAGTTCTCAATGGCTTGTTAAAGTTGAACCCGTCGATAGCATAGCTGGTAACTTCTAGCAACGCCGTAGTTGTGGAATGTAGCCTCCTGAACCCATGTTGAAACAACTGCTTCTCGTTGTGCTCCGCTAGATCCTGACAATGAGCTTTTCGGCCACCTTGGCGAAAGGTGACATCAAGCCAATGGGACGATATCCCTTTACTGATGACTGAGGGTTGCCAGGCTTGGGCAACGGGATGACGTTGGCTGTCTTCCAGTTTTGCGGAATAGTGCAAGAGCTAAACGAAGTGTTAATCATATCAACGATGAGCGGAAGGATCTCAGTCGGGAGTTTCTTCAGTACAGCAGGACAAATGCCGTCCGGACCGACAGCTTTGGAGTTCCGCATGTCCTTTATAATCTTCTACTTGCGCCACAGTGAACGCGTCGGCCGTGCCATGAGCGGGAGGCGGCACAGCTCTTACTGTCACTCTATTTTGCGGACCTCGCCTTGTACTCGTGACAAAGAAACTTTTACCGAGAGAGTAGGCGGCTTCCTTTCCTGACTTGAAAACGTTATTACCGAACTCAATAGTGGAGATGGTGGCTGGCGAGCTCTTTCCCGATAGTTTCCGGAAGAACCTTCCAAGTAGCTCCACTGTCCGTCTTGAAATTCAACTGTTCTGTGAATTTTTCCCACTGTTCTTTTCTTGTGCTGGTCGAGATCTTTTCTGATCTCACCATCCAGCTGAGCGACGACAGGGTCTAGATGGTCAACTGCTCTTCTGGCATCTCTAGTCCTGATTTTCTCAAGAATTTCTCTGGTTACGTTTGGATAGAACGTCTTAACTCGGCCAACAGGATAGCCGCCTTCATGGCCCTGCGAATTGCATCAGATAAGTGATGCTCCTTCTGGTGCACATTGCCATTCCACGGGTAATCAGCCGCCAGGGCGTAGCGCAACCTCACCTGAACAGGCACCAGTCTGCTTGGCCTAAATTGAGATAAGAACGTTGACGAACACCAGAATAAGGAGCAAGAGAATTTGAGAGATCGATGTGCACAAAGACGGGAACATGATCACTAGACAATGTTGTTGAGGTAGACCCATGAGCAAGCGTTGGAAAGGTTGGACGAGATAAGAGTTATGTCTGGGTTAGAAGATCGGCCGTTGGCAGGAGACGAGTGGGCTGATCATCGTTTAAGATGACCAGGTCGCACTCCTCAGCCCATTTCTTCGACTTCTTCCTCCCCTAGCATCAGAACCAAGGGACGAGCAGAAGGTGTGGGCATTAAAGTCGTCCCGCGAAAAACAACTGATGATGAGGAATAACTCATTGAGTTGTTTGAGAAGAGGAATGGATTGTAGGAGGAGGGGCATGAGGTGGTAGGGGGAATATATATGTTGAAAAGAGAAAGGGGTGTTTTAAGAGGGAGATGGATTGAAGGTACTGAGAGTACCATCCGTGGGGGGTGTTTGGTATGAGGTGGAGGGGGAGAGAGGATAAACAAAGGTTGAAACTCCTCCGCCAAGAGCTGACCTTTGAGCATGGAAGGCAGTGTAGCCCGGGATATTAGGATGAGGATAGGTAGGGATGGAGAGAGCTTGGTTTCTTGAACCATGATCACGTCTGGATGGTAAGTACAATGTGCGAAGAGAGAGAGCTCAGAAAGTTTAGTACGAAGGCCGTTGAGATTGATATGTACAATGGAAAGGGGGGCGATTTGAGGAAGAGGAATCAGAGTTGGTAGGTGAAGAGCATAAAACACAGCGAAAAGCAGAGTTATAATGCCTCACAGAACTGAGACCCGGAACAGGAGAGATGCACCCACCTTTGGCATCCGGAGCACTGGACGCTGGTATGTCTCCTGGTAACATCCTTGCCGCACGTGGCGCATAGGTACTTCTGAGTGGGTCCAGGATTCCTCTCCACGCCGGCCCTTTGCAGGAGAATCCGAAGGAGAGCTGCGGCCGGCCAGCACCCCTCCCATGACAAAACCCTCTTCGCGGAGTGGGGTGACGTCGGTTTGCATAGAGGTGATCTTCTTCCTCCACACCGCCACGGCGTGAACGTACGACATCTCGGCAGCATAACCGCATTCACCAAAGGACGTCGGGCAAACGTGCTATTTCAAGGACACGTCTCAATAGCATCCCCATTGCCGCCGGCGTACGTCAAGGAAGAGTTCTATCGCCTGCTCTCTATAGTCTGTATATTGAAGATCAACCCGTTCCATCTCAAGACATCAAGGTCGTTGCATATGCGGATGATATCACTATTCTATGCCAGGATCGCGACTTAAATGTAGCTGCCAGCAAGATCAATGAGTACTTGATCGATTTAAGATGTTTTCTCGATAATAAAATGCTCATGGTCTTTGCCGCTAAATCATCAGTCACCGTCTTTTCCACTGATCCTGCGGAGCACGGAGCCCATTCCATGGTTAAATGGGACGAAACTCGCTTGCCGGCCGCCAAAAAAAACGAAAAAACTCCACATGGAGTGATTGATGCTCGTTTGATGAGCCTTCAAACGTAGACTCCACAGATCCACCACGCATAGGTTGAACATCTTGGATCCTTCCAAAAAGTATTCGACCCCGTGAGAGAGAGGGGTATAAGAAAGCCGCTTGCTGATTCTCCCACGAAAATCAATATACAGAGATGGACCAACGCACAACAAGAGCGCCTCCGTCTCTTACGTGCCGGAGCCGTATGCACATCTCCCCCCGAACGCCCCTGTCCCCGCGAAGACCATCCATGATTGGCAAATTTCGTCTGAGAACCAATCTCCGAGTAGCTTCGCGGGGACGAGGACGTTCGGGGAGAGATGTGCATACGGCCCCTGAGCATATCCGATTCGCCAAGGATCACTTATGCGAGGCCGCCGTAAACTCCCAATCTGGGAGTCGTGCCGCCGACAGAGGTCAGCAAAACCGAGATGGAACTCGGTAGGCGTGGCAGGTGCACCCTTGCCTCGTTGCGCTGCGGGTACTCCCCCTCCCTTATGTCTTACTTACATAAGTTCGATAGCAGCAGATCTGACGAGTGCCCGGATTGTGGTAATAAAAGGCATACTACTGCGCACCTTTTCAACTGCCCGATGAGACCGACATCGTTAAAGACAATAGATCTTTGGACGAATCCTACGCTTGTGGCTCAGTTCCTCAATCTATGACAGGACCCTCTCTGTGGCTGCAGAAGAAGAAGAAGAATAAATGAATGCAAATGTTCACTAACCTAAAGCTTCCTTGATATGCCCTCGTCGACCACTTGGTGTGTACAATTCAACAGGCTTGAACCATTCAATATCCTCTGAACGGATAAACTAAAGCGATTGCCCATATGTGCGAGAATCGAAGTTCAATGTCTCGTGTTGGATTATTCCATTCAGAGCATTAATTCCGAGTTTTTCATAACAAGGAAGGTTTGGTGTCCTGCATGACAACCCCGACTGTTGGTGTCTGAACATGAAAGAATTGACCGCCATCAATAATCAAGCAAACACCGGGTCTTCATTTGTTCACAGCGATGGGTAGACTGGGTTTGCCGGACAAGCCGAGCTTGCGAAAACGCCAGTTCGCTGCCGTTTTTTTCGATTTCTGGACCGTTTTCAATGGTAAGATGAAACCCACTCCTTCAGCTAAAAAAGTGTCCTATCAGGTAGACCCCTCACCTCTATTGAAGAACATGTACCGACAGACCACGGATCGTTTGTTGATCTTGAATGGATGCCCTGACAGCACAATCCTTTTCAAAATGATCCTGTCAGGGTTAATATCAAGAAGAGATCCTGTGGCAACCAGTTCCTGTGAAAGCAACAACTCAAAACATCAGAGTTAAAGAGAAGATATTCAATAATACCTCAGAGCCGGCTTTGCCTTCACGGAAAACTAGAACCGACGCTGGTGGAAATGTGATCGGGGCGAAAACAGTGGCCACGCAACAAGCATCAGTTGGCAAGAAGCGCTCCATCTTGAACGCAAATAATCCTTTTCCAACACCAAAACAATTTCAAATGTATAAAAACGTATCTAAAGTACGTAGACGCCCACCTTAAATTTGTCTCCATTGGTATGCTGGCTAAAGACAGGACAAGCTTCAAATTTGCGAAAACCAACACTGAATATCAACTTCTGAAACACTATAACGCGTAAGATGGAGAATACTACAAGAATTGGCTAGAAATTTTGCTGGGAACAAAAAAAATTGGTAACACTTCCAGTCGTGACTTCGAACATTCACCTAGTGCTGTTTTTGTTAGATACTAGCTTGTTCTTAGTGGTAATCACGCTCAGACTTTATTTTCAAAAAATGGTCTGAGTGAATTTCTGAAATTCTTACTGTCATCAAAACTGCGATGTCAACTCTGATACAGAGTTAAGGAACTCTGTCTCTATAAATTTCATCGATATTTCTCCTCAAGAGAAAAAAAAAACACAAAAACTTTGGAAATCTTGGGAGCGAACTCAGTTGAACCGTTAATTATATTGACTATAATCCCTGCCATTAAGAAAATAATGGAAGATGCAGGAAAGGAAGTTCATACACTCCGTTATCTTCACTGCAGGAGTTTTACCAAGCAAATTTGTCGAGTCTTTCTTGAGGAACACAACTGTCGAGAAGGGGCGCAAATAGAGCCATCGATCGAATAGAGTAGACAAAAAAGAGACGAGAGGTTAACAAGCGTAGGGTGAATGAAAGGAGGAGGATAGTCAAGAAACCGGAAAACGGCAGGTCAAAATTAAGGTGAGAAAGATTGATAAATTCGGAAATAATTGTTCAACAACCGCTGGCATGGGACAAGAATGAGGACTAGAGTGTAGCATACTCACAATCAGACAAAAAGCCGCTCAACGTCCAGCTGGGAAGCTGGCTTCCTTAGCGGGATAGAGGCAGTGGAGCCTGAAATTCAGAGTTTTGTCGCCTGCAGTAGGGGGCTGAAACGAGCGCAGTATTAACTGTAGCAGGCGAGCAGCTGCCGGCACGCGACGCGGCCAGTGCGTGCACCTAGCGCCAACTGGGGCCGCCGTTGGTCGGAAGGCGCCTCCAGCGGTTGCGGGGGGACAAGTACCACAAACTTGGGATACTGAACCGACGACATTACCGACAACGGAGTCCTGGCTCAGAAAAGCGTCGTATGCTTCCCTTGGGAATGGGCGTCGAGCCTAATTTTGGGGGCACGCTTCACAAACGATAGACAATATCTCGCTCTTCTCCCCCGCGATCTGCACGCTGTCGTGTCTAGATGGCGAGCACGTGCTTATCGCGTGACTCTGGGGAAATCGGCAAACCGACGTGGGCGTCGAGCTCATTTTTTTCTGCGTAGCTCAGGAGTTTGAATACTCTGTTTACGATTGAATGTGAAGTGTATAAAAACATTTTTTTGCATACAGGGCACAGATAAAATTGTGTGCCGCGCTTTTGTGTATACGAAGAATGATTATATTTCAGAATGATTGAGAAAAAAAAACTCAGCGAAGCAAGTTGAAATTTTTTTTTGAAGAAATGAAGCGTGACTGAACCGACCTGTTTGTTCATGATTGGAATCTTGCAAGAAGGATGCTTCCGAATAACAAAGTTCAATACAGACATTCGTTGTTCATGAGGCAAAAGCTGATACAAGACTAAGGGAGTAGAGCTGTTCCATTGCTCTGAAAATGCCAATGTGTACTTTTCAAACTAGTACCACATCTATTTGTAATCAATAGTATCTGTGAGCAAGCTGAGGTATGAGGCATCTTTATGGGGCCCATAGGGCCGCATTTTTTGCGACGGGGTCGACTGCGGCGCGGTCGCGGCGCGCTTCTACTGGCGCATCGCCAGAGCACGGTTTCCGTCCTTACTTTCAGTCATAGCGGTGTACTTGTCAGTGGAAAGCAGTTCCGAACAGTAGCAATAACTTTATAGATGAAGAATCATGAAATTTTGGCACAAATTACGTCACAATCTCAATATGACAGAACGAGAACTGAATGAAAGAGCTAATCAAAATGGAATTCAAAGAGCTCTAGATACCAATTTGTTCCTTGCTTGCGTTAAGTGTCTGCTAGTCGTGAGCGTAGTATAAGCTAGCAAAAAGTCGAATACACTTCAAAAATAGCGAAATAGTCGGGCTTGAGCTGAAAGGCAGGGTCCAGAAGCCCGCTGGCAATATTCTTGTCGGATTAGCGGCCGACTATATGAACTTTTTATTCGGGAAAATCTACAATCCCAACGGTATAGTATCAAAATGTTTCACACTCCTAACATGTAAAAAGCTTCGAATTGAATTTTCTACTTTGCTCGGGGAATTTTCGCAAGCGATCTCCATCACTGCTTGAAAAACCTTGACTAGGTTATATTCCTGTGGTTTGTACAACGAATTTCTCATAATTTCCTGTAACCTCGTTCTTCTAGAAACACATGTTTTTTTTTGTTCCAGAATAGACTATCCCTCTTGGAAAAAATTCCGAGAATTTCTACCAACCCCGTTAGCAAGCTATCCAGTCCTGCTCGACCCTGTTGACAGGAGCTTTTTGTAGTTGTAAGGATATTGCGGTATAGATGCAGAACGTTTCTCAATTTTTTCCATAGCTTTCAGTCTCGGAGTGGGCGAAATTTTGGCGTACACACAGAACAATCTTCGGGGACATTTTGGACTCTCGATGAGAACTCGCCATTAAGAAGGCTTTATTTAAATCCTATGAAAGGTAGTCTGAGTTTTATATTCACTACAGACTTTGGTTTACTGTGAAGTTTAACCATTTCCCCTAAAGTGACGTTTGGATCCAGCAGTAAGAAGCTTCACTGCATACATGGGAAGACTACTATAGCCCTTGTAAGATGCCTTCAATTGCACCTACGAGGTATCTGATCTGCACTCGATCTCAACATTTGGAAAAATCTGTCTCTGAATGGTTAGATGTATTGGAAACATCCGGTTTGAGAGCATTTTTAGTTCCCGCGAGGTAAGCCTTTGACCCATTTCATCGCGACTGTTTGCAGACACCCTTGAAACGAGCGAAACCAATGTTAGATGTTTCATTTATGACAGCTCTGTACAAGTTGTTGATGTTCAAAAAGGAATATATGCTAATATTTTTTCACGACTCTTCCTTTTACCATGAGGAACGTGGGCGGAAACCGTGCTCTGGCGAAGCACCAGTAGGAGCGTGCCGCGACAGCGCCGCAGTCTACCCCGTCGCAAAAAATGGGGCCCTTTCACAGTCCTCACGCGGTAGACTGTGAAAGCTCTCACAGAGCGGCACGCGCGCGCCGCCTATCCTTCGCTACCGTATACGCAGATTCAAGTCAGGAATTTCTGTGCATGTCACAGTTGAGGCCCAACTTTAACCCGCACAGCCCTGGAGCTGCCGCCGGAGACCGGGTATAGCACGAGGTATGAAGAAGGCCAATTTGCTCAACCCCCCCCCCAGGAGCGTGATTTGGTCAAATTTTTTAGCGGTTTTTCCAGACCCAAAGGGGCAAGACTTGGCTTTTGTTTGAAAAAAAAATAAAGAAGAATTTTGGGAACGAGTCATAAGAACTGGAGGTATAATCGAATTCTTCGTACGAAAAAAAAACTGATTCTTAATAATGTATACCCCCATTAAAATTGCCCACTTGGTCTCCCGGCGGTGTGCAGACCTCCAACCCTGTGCAGCTCAGAACCCCCATTGGAGCTCCGCACCCCGCGCCGGATCCTGGCCGGAGAATTCATAGCTGTTTCCCGCGCGGCGAGAACTTTCATAGTCCTTCGTTCATTCCGCGCTTACGGTGATTTTTAAGATTTTCTGTCTAGGCAAAATAAATCCTCCTGATTTTGAAAGCGAAAAAAACCCTATGTGGTGTATATGGTGGGTGAAAAATCAGAAGCGCACGAAAACGCCAGACACGCTGCTAATGAAATATTGCTTAACCGACCAGGAAATGGCTAAACAACGGAATATTTGAACAATGGCCTGAGGTTGAGTAAATCTTCAAGAGGCGGCGCGAAGTACTAAAGGTTTCGGCCCAGGAAAAAGACATTTTGGGTAGAGATTGTGAGAAATTCGGTCCAGAAACAAAAATTTGGGTGAGAGATTTGTAATGATGTCTGAGAATTACGGCTACCAGGGAATGGCAGAGTAACTCCGCTAGGTTCCACACAACGGACCGCTTTACCCTGAAGGCCGTACTTCAAATAACTGAAAACTTCAAGTACTCGTTCAACAGTGTAATGACAACTAACTCACGAGCAAAGGTGACTGGAACCCGATCAACCTGCAGCGTCACATACTGCCCAGGGGAAACACAAGACGACGCATCACAGTCTCCGATTTCGCCCAGAACAGTTTTCCTAGTTTTCTTGAAGTTTTGAAATTGAAAAATTCTAGAGTAGTCCGAAGGCAAATTTTCCTTCGGATCCCATGGAGAAGTTCTGAAAGAGAATTGCGGACAATCGTTGGAGAGAGCTGATACCACGCGAGGCCGGAGATTGCATCTGAATCTGCCTCGCCCCGGTGAATGACATTTGGAAGACGAAATAAACAACCTAAAACTCTTCAATCCGCGATACTTTTGGAACCGAATTCTGGCCAAATCGTTGATAGGAGTATCGACTTCATCAGGAAACTGCGCATTCTCCCGCTCTTGACGATATTTTTCCACCTAATGGAAGAAGAACATCATGATGAACTCTTGAACTTGTAAGTTGCGCATATCTCAGCGAACCTCGTCAAAGTTAGTAGCTTCATCTCCATCGTCAAGCTCCGACATAATTTCATCGGTTTCTTCCATATTCTCATCCTCCCCTTCACCATCTGAAGGCATCTGCATCTCCACTTCTTCCATCTGATCACCCTCTTCCTCCTAGAACGTATGCAATGAATGAAATGAGTCTGGAAGGTGAATGACAGAAATGCCCACATCATCAACGCTCTCCTCGCCATCATCGGACTCGTCGTCATCAACAATCCAAGCAGCTTGATACGATGAAGTTCCTTTGGGAACTTTGCGGACTCTCGCTTCCACTTTCACTTAGAATGATCAAATGTTGGATAGAAAACATGATGCAAAATCAAAAGTGGACTGACTTTCCGCCTCGGGGGCCGCGTCAAACTCGTCAGGCCATGTCTGCTCAGCATCCATAGGATCGGGAACGATTTCGGACTGTAGGGATTCACGACGTGATTCATCAGCCACAACTAACACTTTGGGAGTGGATTCCTCACTGTCAGAGACTTTCTCGTTCTGAGAACCACTTCTAACAGACATTCGGATAAGAAAGTTATACAAATGGGAAACAGTACCTACCTGCTTTAAGAGATGGGGATCAGTCCCACCCAATATGCGCCCTATCTGGAAATCTCCCCATCCTTGAATATGAACCAAGTGGTTCACATTCCATGGTGGACCACGAAGATAGCCGCTGGCCAGCAGAGAGCATATACCAGACTGAAATGCACGAACAGAACTGCGAAAAAAGATGTGAGAAATCTTTCACGCACATTGTCGTTAGCGATTTCCAACTTTTCGATGAGAATATGTGGACGACGTTTCTGCAGCAACATCTTACTCTTCTTCATGTCAATAAAATGTCGGAGCAGCAGAACTCTTTCAGCTTCGGTATCACAACAAAACAATTTGGAAGTCGCCAAATTCCTGCAAAAAAAAAATCACGCACTCACAGACATTTGTGTCTAGATATCTGGAAAACACTACGTTTGTTTAGATGTAAGCCATAGCATTAAACTTCCAATAACTTACGCTTCGGCGATTAAAGATGTCGCAAGTTTTCTAGCATCTTCACGCTTCTTTCCGGCTGGAAATCGGGCAAGGTTAGGCGCAGCGTTAGCTATGGAGGGAAGACCTGAAACAAGAGCAGAACTGGGCGCAAAAAAATTTCAAAGCTAGAAGTACTCCGCCAACGCGTAGCTAGATGCCTCACACGGGAACCAGATATGCCCAGGGTTTCGGAGGCATCTAGTCTCATTTTGACACGAGAATTTACGTAAGTTACGGAAAGTTTAGCCTCAGTTGGTGAAATTTTAGCTACAGCACCCGCAAATTCTACGTAAATTCTGGCTACAGCATTCGCAAATTCTACTCTTATTCTCGTTGCAGCACTCGGTCGATCGACCCATCCAGCCTTGGTCCGTACTAGAAAGGCGATCCCCGCTGCGATCAAGCGCGTCGCCGCTTCTTCCCCACGGTCTGCACTATCCCAGCGGCCAAAATTATCCCTAGCAAGGGCTTCTAGAGAGCGACACGGGTCACCCTCCACGACCACCCTCAGAGTGTCAAGTTATCCATGGGTTGACTTGGCCAACACTTTTCGAACCGCATCCCTGCTTTCCGCGTAGCCAACGCGTGTTTGGGATTGCATTTCAACACAGAATGTCGCTAAATCCGTAGATTCTCGCTACAAAATTATAGCGAGAATATACGGGTTTAGCGTCACAGAGATCAATGTTTCGAATTTAGCCTTCGTTTTTACGTAGATTACGCGCAGAATTTGCACCCTTGTAGGCTCGACACAAGAATATGCGGGTTTTAGCTATCGTAGCCAAAACCCCTAGTTTAGCGCTACATGGAATGGGGCGGCGATTCAGGCCGCGCCCTCGGAGGCATCTAGCTACGCGTTGGCAGAGAAGAAAATGCAAAATTGCTTACACATTCTGAGCGATCACATGAGTAATTCCCGAATCACACTGCGTGCCTTACCCTGCAGGCAACTCTTTTCAATGCTGACCAGAGAAGGCCAAACCTTTTTCGAGATCGCCGAAATTTCCGTAAAAAGTATGGAGGCAAAATAACAAACCATGTGCTTTGATAATTGTGAGAAGTAATTCGTCTTTTTCAGTCAACTGGTCGTCTATTGGCCATAAGAAACATACGACATCTGACACCTGATAAAAAGATCATCCGAAGTGTAAAGCCAAAAAGGAAGTCAGAAAGCATACCTTGATGCAGTCTAAAACGTCATCAAGCTTATTGGAATCGGGAGTAAGCAAACCGACTCTTGACTTAAACCGAGGAATGCTGAAAGCAGTCAATAAAGAGACCAACCAAAAGATACTGCCTTATTCTGGCTAAGCAAGGACGCGCATTAGAAAATCCTTCCCTTGTCAAGACACCTGCTATTTTTTTATTGCAATATAAACCCTTCCAATAGATCGATTGTAGTACGTAGGGTTTACCACTCTCAAATTTGGACAAAAAATATCGCACCTTTCGTTCTGGAGAGAACATGAAGAAGCCCCAGATAACGGAGAGGCTAGTTTGCTGTTCAAATGGAAAGGGCTGTCGAGAGACCAGCGGGGGTTGAATCCGTCCTTAGCAAAATCACAACTCCCTCATTTTAGGGCCGGAATTTCCAGAAATGTACAGTTATTTTTATGATACCCCAACAAAATTTTTGCGAATCCCCAAAACTTCCAAATTTCATTTTTGGGAAAATACTTTTACGACGCCCACTCCCATCCCATTGTGTCCGGGCACAACCCCGCTGAGCAGTGTCGCTGGGTCAAAAACAGGATCAAGCAGGGTTGCGAAATCTTGCAAAGGGGGATGGGGAGTCGCCGAAATTTTGGCCCGAAAATGAAAATTTCTGGAAGTGAATGGAAAATTCCAATTCAAATTTATCACATGTGCTGCACACATAAAATACAGCAAAACTTCCCGTGATGATGATCGTGGCAATCTCCGTCCAAAAATGAAAATTTGCTTGAATATCCAGAAAATTCTCGATAGTTTTTGTCACCGAGGGGAAAGATCGCAGCACTGATCAGGTTTTAGATGCTTGAGCCCGACTTCTAAACAAATTTTCGGCGTTTGACAGTTTTTGTAATCAAATATAAGCTGCCCAGATATCGCGCCTCGGGGAGAGGGGCGCACACTCAAAGAGAGGGTATGAGAGTATCAGGGTTGAGAAAGCCGTTGCACCAATTTTCGGCGGAGCTACAACCACGGCTAAGCATAATCACGATTTACGAAAATTGAAATTTCAGTTACGCACAGCCCTGGCAAGGACCTCCCTGCCGACCAAAAATTTGAATAAAAATTTAAATTTTACGACCCCCTCCCCCCGAGATAAAAAATTCCATCAACTTTTTTAAACAAAATTTGCTTTCCTCATTTGAGCTTACCGAGTGGTTTAGAATAAATTCCCTTTTTCTCCGAAAATTTTACGACCACCTCCCACATTTTCACTTTCTTTCAAAAGTTTTCCAATTTTTCGCGATCCCCGTTGTGCCGGGTTGCAACGCTGCTCAACCCTGGAGAGAATGGAAGCATTCCATACACTGTGTAGCGGCGGGATATGAGATGGCAAGCGAAGAGTTTAAAGAAGCAGCGCTCCCTCTGCGTTTCTGACATTTTTGGATTACGGTAAGACGTCGCGTACGCAAATCACGTTCGCGACACAGCATCTGTCTTACCGTAATCCAAAACGGAATTCATAGTTTTTCACATTTTCATTTCTTTTCTTCCTCATATATCATCATTTTTTGTATTATTTTCGCTGAAATGCCCGTAGAACTCCCTCTTGATGCTCTTGCTTACGTGGCAGGTACTCAGACACCTGGCCGGTTGTACGGCGGCGGAAAAGGCCTTGCCGGTGCAACGGCGGGAGCAGAAACGGGGAGGAGTCGAGTTGTCCGTTGCACCGCAGATAAAGTAGGCACGCGACGCAGCCGCTCGCACAGAAGCGGTTGAACGGCGCACGATTTCTCGAAGTTTCCTGCAATGCTTTTCGTTCTCTCCCCACTTTCATTCAATCGCTGGCTGTTCTTTTTTCTCCAAATGTTCATTATTTGTGCCCAGATTATCACGCACATCGTCATTTCATTATACCACACTGGATTCCATGAAACACCCACTCCACTTCAGATATTGCGATGAAATGTTGGCATACCTTTTTTTTCTTGTTAGTCTGAACTTTTTTTGCGGAGCCTGTGTCCCTTAACGGTTCTAAATGAGTCCTGTACTCAAGAAAGCCAATTCTAGGATTACAACAGACTTGAGAAAAATGGAAACTCGACGAAAACCCGATATTCAAGCTGCAAACAGGTTTCTCTGGGATGCTAGAAAGAGAAGAAAGACCCATTCGTCCGATAAGATACCACTTGATTCGCTTTAAAATCACGTTTTTATTGAGCGTATGGGAAGCACTTATTCTTTTTACTTATTCTTCACCGCTCTGAGTAGGAAACCCTCCCTCTAAAGAATACCGTATATCCTGTGATTTAAGGAGTCAGAAACGGAGCATTCGTTCAATCAAGAATGGGGAAGGTATAATGCGTTCCTACTGAGATCTTCGAATACCGGAACAATTCTAATTGTGAAAAAGCAGCGCCGACACTCAAGATTCGACACGGTACGGTGGAATTTAATCGGACCCCCCCCCGGGTTACCGAATCTCTCGTTCTCACGAAGTCCCAGGCCTAGGACCAAACTTGCCATTGTAAAGGATACAGGTAGTTTTGTGACAAAATTCTTATGGAAATGACATGTGAAAAGTTGCTTTACACATTGTTCACATGTCGTCTGAGGTTTTTACACTTTAGTAAGAAATCTAGCGTTCTCCCGGAAAAAAATGAGCCTTTCGCCTTACTTGGAAAATAAGCAAAAACGTTCATCATTTGCAGTTTCGCTACGCCGAGAGCTGCAGACCAAGCAGTTAGAATGGGAGCATATGGCGAGGTTGAGGGCTGGAGTCGCCGATGTCGCGGACGAGAATATAGGTGCTCCGGAGATGGGTCTCACGGACTCGGCAGGTATGTTCAAAGTACGAAGTGATTGAATTTTTGCTTTCATCTGATGTCTACATAATTAACAGTATCCTTCTGGAGCGAGGGGGGGTGTCACTCACTCGAATCGACAAAAAATTTCCTAAATTTCTACCCAAAGATTGAAATTTTGGGTTGGGTGAGATCTTGGCCTAGGGTTATGACTGCTCACGTCATCCCCTACTAGAATAGAAGAGAGTCAAGCGGAGTTGCGAAATTTCGCAACGGAGGTGGGGGGGGGTCGCGAAAATTTTGTCCGAAAATGAAGGCTAGGAGGGAATGCAAAAATTTTGATCCGAAAACCAAAGGTTTGTGAAAATATTTCAGAAATTCTCGATGTTTTCGGCCACCAGAGGGAAGGATCGTAGCATTGCTCAGGTTACACATATAATGAGTTCCATAAATGGCTTCCCAATAAGGTAGGTTACACATTTTTACCCTCTTGTATGCGTGTTAAATTTGAAATTTTCCAGCGTCTCGGAAAGCGAGCAGCTACCCCTACTGACGCGGACTATTGAAGAATGGTAGAAACGGCCGAAATCGACACCTGACAGTTTCCACATCTCCTGCTGTACGTAATCCTTGTCGTTGCCTCTGTTGCACTTAGTTTTCTTAAATTATATATCATCTTCCGTCCAAAGCTATGGAAACATGGCAACTGAAATAAAACGGGCGGCATAAAACAAAAAAAAACGAAATTCAGCGGGAAGGTGAGATGTAATTCAGATGTTTTGGATTTATGAATTTTTCATGTTAAAGGCACTGTTCGCGATAAGCTTCATCCTCGAGGTTTCTATGACAAACGCTTCTCGTGGCTCTCAGAAGCAGAACCGCGTCGAAAAACGGGACGAAAAGCTACCCAAGAGTCGCAAAACGACTTAGAAAAGTGGGAAAACCCCGCCATTGTGGGCAAGTCCCGCCTCTTCCCGCCCCTCGACTTGAACAAAGGAACACTCGAAATCGTGAGTTGAGCTATGGTTTCCGATCAAAAGCCCCGTTCTTCCCTTCATTCTCAACTTCTCTCCCTACTCAGGTCAGCTCGCATACATTGGCTGCAAAAGACGGAAGTTACAAGCCTCGGACAACTCGTCCACCATTTTCCCTAGCTCAATTGTTCAGGTACCATAACTCCATTCCCAGAAGGTCTTGTACGATTCCATAAGCATCATTGTAATCAGAATGGAACCGGTTTCAAGATGGGCAAAAAAAAAACAGAAAAGCGATTTTTATCGCGAACATTGCCTTTAAAGAGGAAAAATCCAGTACCCGTGACTTCAGTTAGGTCGTAAATGATTTGTAATTTAATTTTGTTACCGGTTTATCCCTTGTTGCTGATAGTAGATATTTTACTTAGCTTTATATAGTTTTGTAGACGTTAAAATCTTATGTTTTCGTGATTGAAAGAAAAAACGGGGTTTTTTCAATGGGTTTTCATCAAAGGGGTTCTCGAAAACGTGTCTTTTGAATTGTTACCGGTCTCCATTCTCTGTTGTTAGTTGAATATATCGCTAACCCAGTTATATCTATATATTGGTTTCTCTTTATGAAAAATTTTGTTCCACATTGTGATCTATGAAAAATCTCCTGTTTCCTGAACTGAAATGTATTTTTTTTTCCTGAATGCTTATGAGAAGATGATTGTTGATTTTCTTTGTTTTTCTGGTTGTGAATACGATTATCACATATTGTTTCGTAGCAATTTATCATATTAGATTCCACTAAGTAGGCTAAAATTTTTGTTGTTGAAGTTATCTAATATAGTTGAGACGTTCGCCTTATTTGTTGTAAAAGTGATCGTGGCAGTTCCTCCTAATAAAATGTATTCGATGTTATTTTCTAGAAATTCACAACGACGTGAAGCAGTATAGCATGTGGGCAATAAATTATTCCACTGACAGTGCATTGTGAGTGAACCAGTACGATAACGTCATAATAAGGAGGAAAATCCTGCTCCATATTCATGTAGAATCGGTTGCACCGCGTTTCGAAAACGTTTGAATAGCGGTGGAGAATCGGATGTTTGGCGGTGGGGTGTCGGTTGCACGCCGGTGCAATGTCAGTGGCCCCTCGGAGTGTCTTCGCGGCGCCACCGACATTCCCGCGCCGCACAACCGCCCAGGTGTCTGAGTAGGGTGTTTCAGGGAATGGATTCTGCTTTTGGATTACGATAAGACAGATGATGTGTCGCGCACGTGATTTGCGTACGCGATGCCTGACAGTAATCCAAAAACCTCAGACACCCAGTGGGAGCGCTGCTTCTTTGGACTCTTGGCTTGTCATCTTGTTTGGGACAGGGTATATGAGCATCATAACAGAGTGCGGTCGGACTTCTGTTGCTTCCTTAATGAGCTCCGCTACTCATTACTCAGTGTTCGTGGCCAACTATAACTTATCCCCAATTAGCGAAAACATCGCTAAACTAGATACTAAATAAAAAAAACGACTTTTAATACAAACTTGATTTCTATGAAAAAAATAGAGAATGGTTGAAATCATGAAATGACTTACGCTAAATAGGCAACATTATGGCCCGAGGTGCGAACGATAGTCTCGTCACAAATGGCAATACTATTGACCAAGTCGAGAGCGTTCCAACTTCCATTAAAAGATAGAATCGTCTGAAGTATGGAGAGTGATCTCGAAGTCGGACAAAGAAAGTGAGTTGAAGAGAAAAACGGAGAAGAAAACTCAGAAAGAGGCACTGCACTTGAAGCATTACAATTAATGTGGGAGCACTTGAATTTCCATCGAGTCCTCGACGTTGCTCTAAGACAGCCTTCCTTTTATTCGCGCGGATTTGAGCAGCCTGTTGGTGACGTTCACTTTTTGATAGAAATCGCTTCCGCGTCCGAACAGCTGTAGAGATCGCCACTCTTCCTAAAATTACCCCGAAAATATGTAGCAACTATGGTATACCTGAGGGAAATAATCATATGATCTAGTTCCGCAATCGCGTTCAGTCCGCAGTCTCATTATCACAATCTTAGACGCGGAGCGGTTGTTTTAAGAATGATCTTTTCATTTTCATAGTTGAATTTTTCAAATACAACCGCTTCGCTTCTACGATTGTGATAATGAGGACTGAACGCGATTGCGGAACTGAACTATACCTCTGTTTTCGGCATCTATTTGTCCTTTCGATCTTTTCCCTTTGAATGTTTTATGCGCTTTTGCGGGCTTTTTAAACAAGCCCGGCTGATGGCCTGTACTCATCTGGAAAACTGAATCGTTTACATTCGTTTACTTTCACCAAAGATTAATCAGGTGGGGACACGAAATATTCAAAGTCAAGCGATTCTGCGGTGCTGTATTGGACAAAACGTTGAAGCTAGGACTTTTACAGGCATCACCGCCCACCGTTACAGGCAATCGTGGAGGGACCACCTCGTCATTCGCTGGCCGCAAGCTAAAGAATGACGGAGTGCAGCGAATTACCGCAAACGCAGGTTTCTTACAGAGGTGTTATGTCGGTGGGAGGACGACACAGGGAAGCGAATTACCTAAAAACCACTTTATGGAACGGTGGGTACTTGAAACTTATTAGTTTCTCTGATTTGCGAGTGATTAAATGTAGGTGTATGGGCGCGCTTCCGCCGGTGACCCGAAATTGACCGGATTCACGGAATATTTTTAAATGTTGAAAACAAATTCGGGATCCTCTTCTAGTTTTCGTTCAAGTTGAAGAGGTTTTCTTGAGCGCGTGTGCACTCCACACTCTGGCTTATTGTTTAGGTTTGAATCGCAGCCTTAGGCATCTTTCATAGTCCTCACCGCAAGCGCGGGACGCGCGGGAGGGGCGATGGACTATGAAAGGTCTTACCGCGCGGCACGCGCGGGACGCGCGGTAAGAACTTTCATAGTTCATCAGCACCGCCATAGCGGCGCCGCCCAAACCGCCGTGGCACTTTTACCGTTTCAATCAATGATTGCTTCTCGATTTGAGTCCACTCCAACATAAATAATTCTGGAACTATCCTGCGCCACCGCATACGCAGTTGCAAGCCAGGAATTTCTGTATAAGTCCCAGTTGAGGCCCGAATTTTACCCGCACCGCCATGGCGGTGCCGCTGGAGATTTCATAGTGGCTTTCCGCTCGTCCCGCGCGTGCCGCGCGGTGAAAAGTTTCATAGTCCACCGCTCGTACCGCGCGTCACGCGCGTGCCGCGCTTGCGGTAAGGACTATGAAAGATGCCTTATATCTAAATATTATTCGATTTGTCGGCGTTTAATAAGCTAATAAACTGCTGGAAGTCGAAAAAAAAACAGGATTAAAATATTCAAGTTCCATGCCGCTCGTCATTTTCAGAGCACCCACTTTGGCTGGCTGCCAGTGGAAGGTGTTGGTCCTGCCGCGATTGTCTGCAACAGTGGGCGGTGACGCCCGTAAAGTCCTTGCTTCAACGTCTAGTGGGTACAGGGGGAGATGGGAGTATGAGGCGGGTTAATCTCTGCGTCGCCCAACCGAGAACGCCCTACGGCGTGGAGAGACCTTCGCCGATTGGGCGACGTGGGGAATAAACCCGCCCCGCATCGAGGCGTCAAACACTTTCTTGCATTTTTTTACGTGTTTTCCAAGGGCCCCATTTTTTTGCGACGGGGTCGACTGCGGCGCGGTCGCGGCGCGCTTCTACTGGCGCATCGCCGGAGCACGGTTTCCGCCCACGTTCCTCATGGTGAAAGGAAGAGTCGTGAAAGAATATTAGCATATATTCCTTTTTAAACACCAACAATTTGTACAGAGCTGTCATAGATGAAACATCTATTGGTTTCGCTCGTTTCAAGGGTGTCTGAAAACGGTCGCGCTCAGTACCCGTCTGCTGGATCCAAACGTCACTGTCGGAGAAATGGTTAAACTTCACAGAAAACGAAAGTCTGTAATAAACATAAACCTCCTCAGACTACCTTTCATAGAATTTAAATAGAGCTTTATTAATGGCGAGCTGTCATCGAGAGTTCAAAACGTCCCCGAAGAATGTTCGGCGTGTACGTCAAAATTTCGACCACTCCGTGACTGAAAGCTATGAAAAAAATGGGGAAACGTTCTGCATCTATACCGCAATATCCTTAAAACTACAAAAAGCTCCTATCAACAGGGTCGAGCAGGACTTAATAGCTTGCTAACGGGGGTGGTAGAAATTTTCGAAATTTTTTTTCAAGGGGGATAGTGCATTTTTGAAATGGAAAAAAAGTATGTGTTTCTAGCAGGGTTAAAGGGGCGTTGCGTAATTTTTCGAAATCGGAGCAACCCCCCTCCTCATCATCAAATTTTTTCTTTAAAATTCAAAGTTTCCGCGATCACTCCCCCAAGGCGCGTTTTCTGAGCAGTTTATATTCGATCACTAAAACTGTAAGACGCCGAAAATTCGTTCAGTAGTCGGGCTCAAGCGTCTGAAACCTGAGCAACGCTTCGATCTCTCACTTTGGTGACCATAAGAATCGAGAATTTCTAGATATCTTCACGAAATCCTCATTTCTGGTTCAAAATTTCTGCGACCCCCCTACTTTCCGTTGCGAAATTTCTCAACCCCGCTTGATCTTGGTTTCTAGAAGAACAATGTTACAGAAAAATATGAGAAATTCGTTGTAAACCACAGGAATATAACTCAGTCAAGTTTTTTTAAGCAGTGATGGAGATCGCTTGCGGAAATTCCCCGAGCAAAGTAGAAAATTTAATTCGAAGCATTTTAAATGTTAGGAGTGTGAATTATTTCAATACAATACCGTTGGGATCGTAGATTTTCCCGGAAAAAGTTTTTATAGTCGGCCGTCAATCCGACAAGAACCTTGCCAGCGGGCTGCTGTACCCTGCCTTCCAGCTCAAGCCCGACTCTTTCGTTATTTATGAATTGTATTTG
Organism: Aplectana chamaeleonis; assembly: GCA_029168955.1. Classification (NCBI taxonomy): domain Eukaryota; kingdom Metazoa; phylum Nematoda; class Chromadorea; order Rhabditida; family Cosmocercidae; genus Aplectana; species Aplectana chamaeleonis. The sequence continues at coordinate 125,935 of JAPDOI010001524.1, forward strand.
ACTTTTTGCTAGCTTACACTATGCTCACGACTAGCAGGACACTCAACGCAAGCAAGAAACAAATTGGTATCTAGCGCTCTTTGAATTCAACTTTGATTAGCCCTTTCATTCAGTTCTCGTTCTGTCCTATTGAGATTGTGACGTAATTTGTGCCAAAATTTCATGATTCTTCATCAATACAGTTATTGCTACTATACGGCACTGCATTTCACTGAGGAGTACACCGCTATGACTGACAGTAGGGGGTGGAAACCGTGCTCTGACGATGCGTCAGTAATAGCGCGCCGCGACCGCGCCGCAGTCGACCCCGCCGCAAAAAAATGCGGCCTTTTCCAAGTTTTCGCGGCAGATAATTTCAGCGCTAAGGGGCTGAGCAGAGTGCCACCGCGGCGCGGCGCGGCCTGATGATTGAGAGCCGTATTGATAGATCGCGGCGATCTATCAATACGGCTCTCCATCATCAGACCGCGCCGCGCCGCGGTGCCACTCTGCTCAGCCCCTTACAACCTACAGATAACGATGGAAACATTAAAACACGGCAAACGAAAAGGAAATTAGAAAAAGTCAAAATAAATGTTGCCGTAATGTATGCGATGACCTGTGTAGGTACAGACCACACAGTGCAACTGACGGTCTAATCATTTACCGTAACCATACGCCTGCCGTACGGCCTTCGTTCCAAATGATTTTTTTCTGATTCCTCCATTTAATTCCTGCTTAAGAAATGAAATTTCTAAAAGTACTGTGGGTAGGATACCCAGCTAGATTCGCGCTTCCTGTTTACGCCTCCGTTTTGGTGAAAAGTCCGCAAGGAAGCGTTGCAGGACCACCCAGCGCGAACGCATTTGTAGCTCGGGTGGTCTGGTATACGGTGGGTTTACGCCCTCGAAGGGCTTTGCATTTGCTGCCGTAGTATTTGTTGCTTTCAGTTCGAGGTAAATCACAAGAGAGCCGCCTTCTTTTTCCAGTAAAATTCCTCCGCAAAAGCGTGCATCAGTGATTCTTGCGGAAGAAATTTGTCTCCTTGTTATGTGTTTTGGGGGTCTGACGTCAATCGTTTGATCGCAACATTGCTATTTCGCTTCTTTTCCGTCCTCAGCCTCTTTGGCGTTTTGCCCACCTCAAAAATTGACTTTTCAAGGTACTTCTCTGAGCGAGGACCAGGTTTTTATTCCTGTCTCGGACTCCATGGCTGACAACGTTACTCCTGCGACTGCTCCACCTCCATCCGCATCTTCACAACCGACCTTCCGTCGTGGATTCGTTAAACAAGTAAGCAACTCTTGGTATTTATACCCTAGGAGGTGCTTTGTAACCAAGGATACATGAACCTGTAACGTTGGTTACAGAATACGCCCTTGGTTGCAAGCGGTTTTTTCTATTTTCTGAAGTGTAAATCATACGATGGTCTTTGTCAGGCAGCAGGAAAGTGTACACTTTTACATAGAATTTTAGATTTCCTCTGGTTGATTTCTTGCTTGTTATGTGAACGTATGGCCATGTTAAAGGCAGTGTTTACGATAAATTTCGTCCTCGGTTTTTGGCCGAAAATCGAAAGTTCAGGGTCTCATTGGAGCACTGGGGTCGAAAGAATTATCGAAAACGAGCCCGAAAGAGCTCCATACGGCTCCGAAGTCAGCTCGCGCTGGCCCTTCCGCTCGCGGTCTTCTACATTAGCATTGGAGCGCGAGCGCGGCCGAGTTTTAGCATTGGGGCGCATTTGCGCACGCTGTCTATTTCAGGCCCATGCCCGCACAACTCATCCACCGTTGAAACGTGGTTTCAAGAGGAAGAGCTAATTTTGGACTTTTCGCGGCATTTTTCATGATTCTTTCTGCATTGATGAAACAGTCAGACTCTAAACATTCGTTTTCCCGTGGAAACTCGAAAACGATTTTTATCGTGGACACTGCCTTTGATAAGATAGCGTTGAACTACTTCTAGGTGGCCAGAATACCCTCTGAAGTCTGGCATTCGGGTCGCCCTCATTTGTACAATTAATTGTTTTTTGGGTATCATAGTTCACCGATGAGTTCGGCTTCATTTTGGTTAGGCGTTATTCACACTCCCCAAAGCCAGCGTGTCACGCGCGTGCGTGGCGTTGGAGTATGAGTTTGCTGACGCCACACCCGCGCCGCACGCGCGTGATGTCCGCTCCGCCATGGCTGCGACCTAATTCCAGTACTATCCTCTGCTACCATGATATTGCTTGCACTTACAGAATTATCATGTTTGGAAAAGTCGAGGCCTAGTTTATTCCGTACCGCCATGGCGTCGCAGTGCTATATGATCGGGGGCACTGTTGTATCGCACTTGGCCACGCCCATTTTTCCGTGCCGCAATTACTCTCTTGATTTTGGCAGGGGAGGGAAACCCCGGGCAGGTGCTCAAATTTAGTGCGACACGGTGAAATGGGCGTGGTCAAGTGTTCACGCCTCTTCTTCTTCTTCTTTGCAGCCACGTCGATTGTTCTGTCATCTTCTTCTTCTTTGCAGCCGCAGGAAGGTTTTTGTCAAAGGTTCAAGAAACGGGCGACTGAAACCGGATTCGTCCACAAATCCATTGTTGTCAGAGTGGTAAGCCTCTTCGGGCAATCAAATAAGGTGCGTCCGAATGAGAATGGCGGCCCATGCGGTCGGCGTGCTTGGCAAGCGGCCGTCGCATTCGCCGCTCTTGGACGAGCATGCGAAAAGTCCCCACCGCCATCGACTACGAACGGGGCCGGCACCGGCTGGCTGCAAGCACTGCGCCGATCAATCTCTGCAGACGGGGGGAGAGGGGACAGCCGCCGTCGAAATCCAACGCACGTCCGAGGGCGGCACATGCGACGGCCGCCTGCAAAGCACGCCGGCCGCGTGAGCCGCCATTCTCATTCGGGCACACTTTAGGTGCTCAGTTGTGTGGCCACGGCTACCACAGTCCGGGCATTCTTCAGACTTACTGTCATCGATCTTATGCAGGTATGACATCAGCATAGGGAAATGGCCGTAGCGTAACGAGGCAAGGGTACTTCTAGCCCACCTACCGAGTTCCATCTAGGTGTTGCTAACTACGGGTGGTACGACCCCCACTATGGAATTGACGGTCATCCTACTCGAGTGATCCCTGGCGAACTTGGTGTGCTCCGCACGTAAAAGACGCAGACGATCCAGTTGTTGGAGTCTGTCCATCTTCGTATATAGACTTTCTCGGGAGCTTCAGCTTTCTTCTTCTTCTTGTTCTGCAGCCTCAAAGTGGTTTTTGTCAAAGGTTGAGGAACTGGGCGGCCTTCACAGGATTCGTCCAAAGGTCCATTGTTGTTAAGGAGGTAGGTCTCTTCGGGCACATGAACAAGTGCGCCGTGTCGTGTCCGGGAGCACTACAGTCCGGGCATGCGTCTGGTCGGCTGCTGTCGATCTTGTTGACGTAAGACATGAGCAGAATAGAGTGACCACAGCGCAGCGATGCAAGAGCACATCTGGCTCGTCTGCCGAGTTGAGACTCGGACTCGCAAACCCGAGGCGGCACCGTTCCCAAGATAGGGTTCACAGCCGCCTTTGCTAGATATCCTAGAACAAACTGGGTGTGCTCCTAACGCAGAAGACGAAGCCTTTCCATGTTGGAGTCGGCCCATCTCTGTACATCAACTTTACGAGGAGCATCGGCGAACGGCGTCCTAATCGACCTCTCTCTTATGGGCCTCATGATTCTCTTTGACGGATGATTCGGCTGCCTCAGAACGTTAATATACATCTGCTGTGCCTGGAGTTCACAATGCTCCTTGACCGGCAATATGCAGGCCTCCGCGTGAAGATGCTCCACCGGGGAGCTCCTTGCACAACCGGTAGCAATTCTAAGCGCAGCATTCTGTACACGCTGCAGCTTATTCCAGGAGCTGTCAGACACCAGGTGCTGCCACACTGGTGCCGCATATTCCAGAGCCGGCTGAAGCATTGCTCTGTAGGTTCTCAATATAGTCTCTCGGCTGCTTCCCCATGATGTTCCTCCGAGAGCTCTCAAGATATTAAGCCTAGCCTTGACGACTGTTTGTTTCTGTTCCGCGTTTTTGTGGAACTTCAGTTAGGGATCAAGAATAAGGCCAAGCAGCTTGGGGAATTTTGCTGCTGGCAACAGGTCACCATCCCATTTGACATCTGGATGGGCACTGTGTTCCTTGGTGTTTGTTGTGAACACTGAAACAGAGGACTTTGCGGCAGAGACTGTGAGCATCATTTTATCGAGGAAGAGCTTCAACTCGACGAGATAGGCGCTGATCTTGTTAGCGGCTATCTGCAGGTCACGATCCTGGCACATGATGGTGATGTCGTCGGCATACATAACAATCCTTACATCATTGGCACTCCGCCTTGCGGAACACCGGCTGCTATTGGAATGCTATCGGATACATGATTCTGGAACAGAACCTTAGCACGGCGGCCTTTAGTGAATGCTGCAATCCATCGCTTCTGCCATGATGGTAGCGACGACTTGAGCAGTTTCTCGGACAGCAGTCCCAAGTTAACAGAGTCAAACGCTTTGCTCAGGTCGAGGGCGACGGCCACCGTTCTCAGGAGCTTTCTCATGTTGAACCCATCGACCGCAAAGCTCACGATCTCCAATAGAGCTGTAGTAGTGGAGTGAAGTTTCCTGAACCCATGCTGATGCTGCTGTCGCTCATTTTGATCAGCCAGGTCCGTCACGATCAACTTTTCAGCTAATTTAGCGACGGGCGATAACAGGCTTATTGGTCGAAAGCCCTTTGCCGTGCTTTGGGACTGCCTGGCTTTGGCAACGGTATCACATTGGCTGTCTTCCAAGCTTGGGGTAGAGTGCAGGTCCGGAAAGAAGTGTTAATGATATCTGCAAGCATCGGTAGAAGTTCCGTGGGAAGTTTCTTCAGGATGGCTGGGGAGATACTGTCAGGTCCGATAGCCTTCGAATTCCGCATTTCTTTGATAGCCTTCTCTACTTGTGTGAGAGTAAAGGCCTCAGATGCGTTCATGAGCGGCAACCGGCTCAGCTCTCTAACCGTGACTCTGTTTTGCTCGCCTCGCTTGGTACGTGTGATGAAAAAATTCTTGCCGAGTGCGTAAGCAGCCGCTTTCCCTGATTTGAAGACGTTCTCCTCGAACTCAATAGCGTAGCTCATCGGGGGAGCGGACCTTCCGGAAATTTTCCTCAACACTTTCCACGTCGTAGTTCCGTCCGCCCTGAAATTCAGCTTTTCAGTGAACTTCTCCCAGCATTCCCTCTTGTTCTTATCCAGATCCTGCTTGATCTCATTATCCAGCACAGCAATCTCCGGGTCTAGATGGTCTGCGGCTCTCTTCTCATCTCTGGTTCATATCTCCTGCAGTATTTCCCTGCTGACATTTGGAAAAAAGGTCTTGACACGACCCTCAGGAATTGCTGCTTTCATGGCCTTGCGGATGGCACTTGTTAGATGGCGCTCTTTCTGATGAACATCACCATTCCATGGGAAGTCGACCGCATGGCGGAGTGCAATATCTCTGAACAGGGTCCAGTCTGCTAGGCCTAAATTAAGATAAGTACGATGACGAAAACCAGAGTAAGGGGCAAGAGAGTCAGAGAGATCAATATAGACAAAGACGGGAATGTGATCACTGGAGAGAGTTGTGGGTGTGGACCACGTGCAAGCATTAGAGAGATTGGATGACACAAGAGAGATATCTGGGCTAGAAGGTCGGCCGTTGGCAGGGAGACGAGTGGGCTGGTCATCGTTGAGGATAACGAGGTCACACTCCTCAGCCCATTCTTCGACATCTTCCCCTCTGGCGTCAGAATCAAGAGCGGAACAGAACGTGTGAGCATTAAAGTCACCCGCAAAGACAGCTGAAGGGGAGAGTGAGCAGTCGTACAACTGCTTAAGGAGGGGAATAGGATTATAAGAGGGGGGACAAGATGATATAGGAGGAATACATATGTTAAATAGAGATAAAGGGGTTTTGAGGGGGAGGTGGACAGGAATGTACTCGAGAGTACCGTCCTTAGGAGTATTAGGGATAATATGAGAAGGTAAGGCAGATTGCACGAAAGTAGACACTCCGTCCCCAAGAGCTGTCCTTGGCATGTGATAGGCGGTGTAGCCCGGAATGTTAGGTTGGGGATAAGTGGTAGATGGAGAGAGCTTGGTTTCTTGAACCATGATAACATCCGGGTGATGAGAACGTGCGAATAAAGAGAGTTCAGATAACTTGTTGCGAAGGCCGTTGAGATTAATGTGAACAATGGAGAGGGCGGTTGGTAATTGAGGAATCAGAGTTGTTGGGGGCAGAGCATAGAACACAACGAAAGGATGAGTCATGATGCCTCACAGAACTGAGGCGCAGAACAGGAGAAGCGCACCCACCTTGGGCGCCCGAAGGCCTGGACACTTGTTTTATGCCAGGTAACATCCTCGCCGCAGGTGGCACATGGATACTTCCGTGCTAGACCTGGATTCCTCTCGACGCCGGCCCTTTGTAATAAAATCCTCAGGAGAGCTGCGGCCGACCAAGCACCTCTCCCATGACAAGAACCCTCTTCTCGGAGGGGTTGACGTCGGTTTGCACGGAGGCGATCTTCTTTCCTCCACACTGCCACGGCACGAACGTACGACATCTCGGCAGCGGAGCTTCAGCAAAAGGCCTTCTGATATGTCTCTTTCTCATGGGATTCATGATCCTTCTTAATGGGTTGTCAGGCTGCTTGAAAATGTTAATAACCAGTTCCTGCGCTTGGAGTTGGCAGTGCTCCTTAACTGGCAGAGTTCGGGCTTCAGCATTAAGATGTTCCGTGGGGGTGCCTTTAGCACACCCTGTGGCATTTTGAACTTGCTGCATCTTTGTCCACGATGAATCCGATATTATGTGCTGCCATACCGGTGCGGCGTACTCCAACGCCGGCTGTAATATTGCCTTGTAGGTGGTCAAAATTGTATCCTTGCTACTTCCCCACGACGTTCCTCCCAGAGCTCGTAGAACGTTGAGCTTTGCTTTCACTGTAGCCTGTTTCTGCTCAGTATTCTTGTGGAATCTCAACGAAGGATCCAATACCAGGCCGAGCAGTTTCGGGAAACGTGCGGCAGGCAGACGAGCGTCTTCCCAATTTACAAAGGGGTGAGTGCAGTGTTTCTTAGGGTCAGTAGGGAAATTGATACAGATGATTCAGCGGCAGAGACACTGAGCATCATATCATCGAGAAAGCCCTTCAGAACGATGAGGTAGCTATTGAATTTGCGTGCAGCTATATTAATGTCTCTGTCTCGGCACAAGATGGTGATGTCATCCGCATACGTAACGACTTTGATGTCACTGGGGGGGGGGGGGACAAATCTTCAGGTAAAGACTGAACAGAGCAGGCGATATGCCTCCTCCTTGAGGGGCACAAGCAGCGATCGGGATGCTATTAGAGACATGTCCCTCAAACAGCACTTTTGCTCGGCGCTCTTTGATGAGTGCGGTAATCCATCGCTTCTGCCAAGGCGGGTTGGTGGACCTCAATAGCTTCTCAGACAGTATGCCCAAGTTGACAGTGTCAAACGCCTTCGTGATGTCCAGGGCTACTCCAACAGTGCGTTGAGGCTTTCTGGCGTTGAAGCCATCCAGAACATAGCTCACAATCTCCAGCAGCGCCGTGATGGTAGAGTGTAATTTGCGGAATCCATGCTGGTGCTGCTGATTGTTATTATGCTCGGCCAGCTCCTTGACGACCAGTTTCTCAGCGACCTTTGCGATTGGTGATAAAAGATTTATTGGCCTGTATCCCTTAGCCGTCGATGGCGATTTACCTGGCTTGGGTAACGGAACGACGCTTGCCATTTTCCAGTCTTGGGGTACGTTGCACATGCGAAAGGATGTGTTGATGACGTCAGCCAGGATTGGCATAATCTTACTCGACAGTTTCTCCAAGAACGCTGGACTAATGCCATCCGGCCCTACAGCCTTCGAGTTGCGCATCTCTTTAACCATCTTTTCAATCTGCGCGGGCGTCACAGCTTCTGCTTCATTCATGAGTGGTAACTTACAGAACTCTCTTACAGTCACTCGGTTCTGTCTCCCTCTCTTAGCCTGAGTTATGAAAAAATTCTTTCCGAGAGCAGTTGCAGCCTTTTTTCCCGATTTGAAAACTCCATTCTCCAACTCGATCGTGGAATAATTGGTGGAGGTGCTCTTGCCCGAGATCTTCTTTAAAACTTGTTGACGCTCCATCACTCTTGAAATTCATCGTCTCCGTGAATTTCTCCCAACACTCCTTGTGCTTCTCCAGATCTCGCTTAATCTCGCTGTCCAGCTCAGCAATGGTCGGATCCAGGTTATCTGCGACTCTCTTTGCATCCCTTGTTCTTATCTTCTCCAAGATTTCCCTGGTGACATTGGGAAAGAAGGTCTCAACTCGGCCCTCCGGAATGGCTGCTTTCATGGCCTTGCGAATCGCATCAGTCAAGTGACGTTCTCTCTGGTGCACGTTTCCATTCCTTGGGTGGTCATCCACATGGCGAAGTGCCACCTCCCTGAACAAGCGCCAGTCTGCAAGGCAAAGATCAAGATAAGACCTTTGACGGATACCTGAATAAGGAGCAAGAGATTTAAAAAGGTAGACATGGACAAAGACGGGGATATGATCACTGAACAGAGTTGTAGCGGTCGACCAAGAGCAGGCACTTGAGAGATTAGATGATACAAGAGAGATGTCTGGACTAGAGGATCGACCGTTGGCTGGGAGACGAGTGGGCTGATCATCGTTGGGAATTACCAGATCGCACTCCTCCGCCCATTCTTCGACGTCTTCTCCTCTAGCGTCAGTGTCAAGCCACGAGCAGAATGTATGAGCATTGAAATCGCCTGCGTAGACAACAGAGGGGAAAGGGAGGAGTCGTACAACTGCTTGAGTGAGGGAGTAGGGTCGTAAGATTGGGGACAGGACGTGGTAGGAGGGATATAGATATTAAAAAGAGAAATAGGTGTTTTAAGAGGGAGATGCATAGGTAGGTACTCAAGAGTACCGTCCTTTGGTGTGTTTGGTATGATATGAGAGTGTAGATTTGCTAATACGAAAGTGGAAACTCCTCCGTGGTGAGCTGACCTTGGAGCATGATAAGCAGTGTAGCCAGGAATGTTAGGGTAGCGAGCGGTAGTAGAAGGAGAAAGCTTGGTTTCCTGAACCATAATGACATCAGGATTATGAGTACGTGCAAAAAGAGAGAGTTCAGACAGCTTGGCACGAAGGCCATTGAGGTTAATATGAACAATAGAGAGGGGGCGGTTGGTAAATGAGGAATCAGAGTTACTGGGGGCAGAGAACAGAACACAACGGAAGGAAGCATCGTGATGCCTCACAGAACTGAGACCCGAGCAGGAGAGATGCACACACCTCTGACATCCAAAACATTGGACACTTATCCCATCCCAGGTGACCTTCTCGCTGCATGTGGCGCATAGGTACTCCTGAGCGGGTCCTGCATTCTTCTCGATGCCGGCCCTTTGTAGTAGATTCTTTAGGAGACCTGCAGCCAGCCAGCATCTTTCCCATGACAGCCCTCCACGCGGAGGGGTTGACGTCGGTTTGCACGGTGGTGGTCTTCGTCCCTCCACACTGCCACGGCACGAACGTACGACATTTCGGCAGCAGTTCTGTCATAGGTTGAGGAGCAGGGCGACCAGTAATGGATTCGTCCATAGGTCCATTGTGGTCAGCGGGGTTGGTCTCTACAGACAATCAAGGTGGCATCTAGAGTTCTGCGAGCTGCGAGTTGCTCGCAGTGCGAAAGGTTGGGGGCCTTGCCCTGAAATTCTCGCAACTAGCTTTCAGAGTCTGCGGGTTGCGGGCAGTGCGGGAACCTGAATCAGGGTTGCGCATGAGTCATTGCGTCATATTGAATCAGGGAATGAGTGGCATTGGAGCGCAGTATTGTATTCATAGGGGCGCTGGTTCACAGGGATCATTTCCACCAAACATTCCAGCAATTCAATGATCAACTCTTCATCATCCATTACGACACACTTTTCTGAATCAAAGGCAGTGTTCACGATGAGAATCGTTTTTATGCTTTTGCGCCTATCTTAAAGACGGTTCCATGCTGATTCCAATGATGTTTTTAGAATCGTACAAGACATTCTAGCAACGGAGTTATTGTCCCTCAAAAATTGAGCTTGGGAAGCATGGTGGACGAGTTGTCCGAGGCTTGTAACCTCCGTCTTTTGCAGCCGATGTTTGCGAGCTGACCTGAGTAAAGAGAGAAGTTGAGAATGAAGGGAAGAACGTGGCTATTGATCGGAAACCATCGCTCATCTCACAATCTCGAGCGTTGAATTGTTCACATCGGTGGGCGTGGAAAGTGCATCTGGGGTGTGACGAGCTGACGGGTGTCCATCTTTGGGGCCGTAGGGTACCGTTCCGAGCTAATTTTTCTTAGTTTTCTCATTGTTAGGGTTGCGCTAGGCCCCGCAGCTGCCGATCCCTACCAAAAAAATCAGACATGGTTTTTATCGTGGACACTGCCTTTAAAAAATGTCCTGTCTAGTTCACTGGGAGTGGCTTGTCGTACCGCGGGACGCTGTCAATAATGTTATTAAAAAGCGTAGCTGTGCACGATACCAGTCAATGTCAAAAAAAGAACGATAGCAGTATTCTGACAGGGAACTCTCGCAGGAATAAACATAGCTGAAGACCACGAGAAAATTCTTGTGTTTCCAGTGTTTTTGTTTAGAACCTTTGGTAGGGCCAAGCCGTTAACTTGAAAAAATATCATCATTGAAAAGCAAAACTGGATATATTCACGGGTAGAAACCTAATAAGAAACGTTCACAGAAAAGGAAACAGGAAACAATCATGAGTAAAAACAAAGAAAAACCAGCACAAAGTGTTTTGTTGGCAAAAGAAGTGATGATACAGAAAGTGCTCGCACTGCGAGCTACGGCAAAAATAGTCAGGAGTATTCTTCTCGCAGCCCTTAATGCGTGCGTGAAACTGGTCGCAGTGTCTACGCAGTGCGAGAGGACTATGAAAGCCCTCTGCGAGAATTTTGTCGTCGGGCGCTCGCACTGCGAGTTGCGTCTTCGCAGTGCGGCAAGAACTATGAAAGCCCCCCCCCTACCGTTTCGCCGCAAGACAGCTCGCATGCGAGGACGCTGCGAGCATGTAGACTCTGTTTCATCCCAAGTGAACTCATGTTTTCGGTTATCACAGCGCTGAGCGATGGCTTCTTCATCGAAACCTCCTTATCACTAGTTATATTTCACCGAGGGTCACCGCTCCGCTGCTGGTGATAATCGAAATCAACAGGTCACTAGGGATGTACCAGAGCTTAGCTATATTCCTATACGTGTCGCAACTCGTAGCTCGCAGAACTCTGGATGCCACCTAAACACATGTGCGCCGTATCGTGGCCATGGCATCCACAGTCCGGGCAAACGTCCGATTTGCTGGTGTCAACCTTGCTAACCTTGGCCATAAGCATAGTGGAGTGAACACAGCGCAGCGATGCGAGGGTGCATCTGGCCCTCCTTCCGAGTTGAGACTTGGATGTGCAGACTCTGGATGGCACCACTCCCAGGATGGGGTTTACCGCGGCCTTTCCCAGATGACACCGTACGAACTGTGTGTGCTCCTCGCCCAACAGACGGAGTCGTTCTTGCTGTGAGTCGTGCCATTTTTGAAAGTTGACTTTGTTTGAAGCATCGGCGAATGGCTTTCTGATGTCTCTTTCCCTGACGGGGTTCAGCTATCTCTACGAGGGGTAGTTGGGTTGCTTTATGATATTGACGAAAAGTTGTTGGCCCTGGAGCTGACAGTGCTCCTTTACTGGTAATAATCGTGTCTCCGCATGCAAGCGCTCGACTGGGGAACTTCTTGCACATCCGGTAGCTATACGAAGTGCGGCATTCTGTATACGCTGCATCTTGGTCCAGGAGGTTTCTGGTACCAAGTGCTGCCACGCCGGTGCAGCGTGCTCGAGAGCGAGCTGAAGTATGGCCTTTTATGTCATGATAATAGTTTCCCTGCTGCCGCCCCTTGATGTACCGCCCAGGGCTCTGAGCACATTAAGCTTCGCTTTGACAACGGCCTGCTTCTGCTCGGTGTTCTTATGAAACCTGAGCGATGGATCGAGCACCAGACCGAGCAGTTTGGGAAAGCGAGCAGCAGGTAATCGATCTCCGTCCCACTCGACATGCGGGTGGGCGCTGTGCTCTGATGGATTCGTTGTGAGTACGGATACTGACCATTTGGATGCAGAAATCTTTAGCATTTTGCGGTCGGAAAAGCTTTTCAGTGTGATCAGGTACTCGTTGATCTTATTTGCGGCCACCTGTACGTCCCTATCTCGACACATGATTGTTATGTCATCAGCATACGCGACGACCTCGATGTCCTGTGGAGGCTCAGGCATATCTTCGAGGTACAGACTGAAGAGGGCTGGCGATAGGACACCGCCCTGCGGAACTTCAGCTGCTATAGGAATACTATTGGAGATATGGTTCTGGAAGATAACTCTGGCTCGTCTGCCCTTGATGAATGCCGATATCCAGCGTTCCTGCCACGGCGGTATTGATGATTCCAGCAAGTTGCTTGACAGTACTCCATGGTTTACTGTGTCAAATGCCTTGGTGAGATCTAAGGCAACAGCCACAGTTCTCTGTGGCTTCTCGGCATTGAACCCATCGATGGCAAAGCTTGTAATTTCCAGCAGAGCTGTCGTGGTGGAATGCAGCTTTCTGAATCCGTGCTGAAACACCTGGTTTTCATTATACTCTGCAAGGTCCTTTACGATCAGTTTTTCGGCTACTTTAGCAAAAGAGGACCGCAAACTAACGGGGCGATATCCCTTGACTGAAGCTTGGGCTTGCCAGGATTGGGCAGCGGCACCACGTTGGCTTATTTCCAATTCTGCGGGATAGTGCACGTACTGAACAAGGTGTTTATCAAGTCAGTGAGAAGCGGAAGGATTTCAGTTGGTAAATTCTTCAAAACAGCAGGGCTTATTCCGTCAGGACCGACCGCTTTGGAGTTCCGCATATCCTTCATAACCTCCTCAACGTAGTGAACACCGGCCGTGCTCATAAGCGGGAGGCGGCACAGCTCTCGTACAGTCACTCTGTTCTGCGGACCACGCTTTGCACTGATGATGAAAAAACTTTTCCCGAGCGCATAAGCGGCTTCCTTTCCTGATTTTAATACGCCGTTGTCGAATTCTATTGTGGAGACGGTAGCAGGCGAGCTCTTACCCGAGAGCTTTCGTAAAACCTTCCAAGTAGCTGCTCTGTCCGACTTAGAATCCAACTGCCCGGTGAACTTCTTCCACTCTTCTTTCTTGTGTCTGTCCTTTCTGATCTCATCGTCAAGTTCAGCAATGACGGGGTCTAGATGGTTGGTCGCTTTCATGGCTCTGCGGAACGCGTCAGATAAATGGCACTCTTTCTGGTGCACGTCGCCATTCCAAGGGTAATCGGCCGCTAGGTGAAGCGCAACCTCACTGAACAGGCGCCAGTCTGCTCGGCCTAAATTAAGATAAGAATGTTGACGAACACCAGAATAGGGAGCGAGAGAATTGGAGAGATCGATATGGATGAAGACAGGGACATGGTCACTTGACAGAGTTGTTGAGGTGGACCATGAGCAAGAGTTAGAGAGGTTGGACGAGACTAGAGATATGTCTGGGCTGGAGGATCGGCCGTTGGTAGGGAGACGAGTGGGCTGATCATCGTTTAAGATGACCAGGTCGCATTCCTCTGCCCAGTCTTCGAAGTCATTTCATCTAGCATCGGAGCCAAGAGACGAGCAAAAAGTGTGAGCGTTGAAATCGCCCGCGAAAACTACCGTAGATGAGGGGGAGCAGTCGTAAAGCTGCTTAAGAAGTGGAATGGGATTGTAAGATGAGGGGCATGAGGTAGTGGGTGGAATATGCGTTGAAGAGAGAAATAGGTGTTTTGAGAGGGAGTTGGATTGAAAGGTACTCGAGAGTACCATCTGTGGGGGTGTTGGGTATGAGGTGGGAGGGGAGAGAAGATAAAAAAAAAGTTGAAACTCCTCCGCCAAGAGCTGACCTTGGAGCATGGAAGGCAGTGTAGCCCGGGATATTATGATGAGGATGGGTGGGGTTGCGGAGAGCTTGGTTTCTTGAACCATGATGACGTCTGGATGGTAATTACGTGCGAAGAGAGAGAGAGCTCAGAAAGTTTGGCACGAAGGCCGTTGAGGTTGATATGTACAATGGAAAGGGGGCGATTTGAGGAAGAGGAATCGGAGTTGGTAGGTGAAGAGCGTAAAACACAGTGAAAAGCAGAGTTATGGTGCCTCACAAAATCACAAGTTTAAAATTTGCCAACGGCACAAAATTCTCACGGATGTGTAGAAGTTCTTCTTTCCAGAGTTTTCCATGTTTAGGGGCCCTATATCGTGATATCTTTATCACCGGTGAGGCTGCTTCTCTACTCGCTTGTCTGTTCGGAGCTTGAGCCGCTTCTCTCTGGAGAAAGACGGTGTGTGAATGTAAGACACCGCTCTTCATTTCTTTTATACCCGACCCTTTATCATTTGGGTATCATCAATTGTCTTAACCGTGATAACGCTGTGCCGTTGGCAATTTATAATCGTCTCGCAGAACTGAGACTCGAACAGGAAACGGCATTCCTTTCCACGCCGGCCCTTTGCAGGAGAATCCGAGGGAGAGACCCGGTCGGCCAGCACCTCTCCCATGACAAAAACCCTCCTCGTTTAGGGGGTGACGTCGGCTGGCACAGTGTTCTTCTTTTCTCCACACTGCCACGGCATGAACGTACGACATCTCAGCAGCGTGCATCGTGCCTTCTTCTTCTGCAGCCACAGAGAGGGTCCTGTCATAGATTGTGGAACTGAGCCACAAGCGTAGGATTCGTTCAAAGATCTATTGTCGTTAACGATGTCGGTCTCATCGGGCAGTTGAAAAGGTGCGCAGTAGTATGCTCTTTTTTTCTGTGATCCGGGCTTCGTCAGGTCTGTTGCTATCGATCTTATGTAAATAAGGCATAAGCATGGGGGGAGTACCCGCAGCGCAACGAGGCAAGAGTGCACCTGGCACGCCTGCCGAGTTCCATCTCAATTCGCTGATCTCAGGCGGCACGACTCCGAGAATTTACGGCGGCCTTGCATAAGAGATCGATATTGGCAAAGACTGGGAAGAGTTGTGGATGTAGACCATGAGCAGGCATTAGAGAGATTAGAAGAGACAAGGGAGATGTCTTTGCTGGAGGAGCGGCCGTTGGCAGGGAGACGAGTGGGCTGATCATCGTTTAGGATAACCAGATCGCGCAATCCGCCCATTTTTCGACGTCATTTCCTCTAGCTTCAGAGTCAAGCGACCAGCAGAACGTGTGCGCATTGAAGTCACCCGCAAAGACAATTGAGGGAGATTGAGAGCAGTCATACAGCTCTTGAGAAGGGTGATAGGATTGTATGTTGATGGACAAGAGGAAGAAGGAGGGATATATATATATATATATATATATATATATATATATATATATATATATATATATATATATATATATATATATATATATATATATATATATATATTAGGTCTAGAAGTTAATTTCATGTTTTTGTTGTTATTGATATTTTGTAAAAAATAAAATTATTTTTATATAACGAATTTTATGTTATAATGCTCACTGTATTATCAGCTTTTTATTGATATATAACTTGTTTCACGTACCTTATAAAAAAGTATTATTTTAGTTTCAGAATATGTCAACTTTTTGTGCCGGAAAAACGCCATTTGCGGAAGCTCTCCTTTTCCTTTTTCATCTCAAGAAGAAAGCCACTGACGCGCACCAAATGCTTGCCCAAGCTTACGGGGATGCTGCTCCATCCATAAGAACCTGCCAAGAATGGTTTCAGCGTTTCAAATCGGGTGATTTTGACGTTGGGACAAAGATCGACCAGGACAGCCAAAAAGTTCGAAGACGAAGAACTTCAGGCTTTGTTGGATCAAGATTCGGCTCAAACGCAAGAACAGCTCGCGGCATCTCTCGGCGTCACCCAAAAGCAATTTCTATTCGATTGAAGGCAATGGGAAGATTCAAAAGGAAGGAAAATGGATCCCCTATGAGCTCTCAGAACGCAACAAAGAGCAGAGAAAAACAACTTCACAAATCTTGTTGGACCGATTCCAAAGAAAGTCTTTTTACACCGCATCATAACTGGCGATGAAAAGTGGGTGTACTACGACAATCCGAAGCGAAGAAAATCGTGGGTTAGTCCTGGTGAAACAACAACTTCGACCGCAAAACCAAACATCCACGGGAAGAAGGTCTTACTGTGCATATGGTGGGATCAACGCGGTATACTGTACTATGAACTTCTTCAACCTGGCGAAACAGTTACTGCGAATCGCTATCAACATCAACTAGCGCAATTGCGGCATGAAATCGAAGCAAAGAGACCAGAATGGGCGAGTCGACACGAAAAAGTCATATTGCTTCATGATAACGCTCGACCTCATGTTGCTCGAACGGTAAAGGATACGCTAAAAGAGTTCAAATGGGAAGTCTTACCGCACCCGCCGTACTCTCCAGACATCGCCCGTCGGATTATCACCTTTTTCCGGTCAATGGCGCATGGTCTAGCGAGCAGCGCTTTCAAGATCGTCAAGATGTCAAAAAATGGCTCGATGAATGGGTGGAGGCCAAACCAGAAAATTTTATTATGATGGAATCCATAAGTTACCCAAACTCTGGGAAATGGTTGTTATTAATGACGGAAATTATTTTGAATAAAAATATTTGTTTAAGTATGTCCAGTTTTCAATAGTGTAAAAAGCGTAAAAAAACGCGGAAATTAACTTCTAGACCTAATATATATATATATATATATATATATATATATATATATATATATATTAAAAAGAGGAAGTGGTGTTTTTAGAGGTAAATGGATGGGGATGTACTCGAGAGTGTCATCCACTGGAGTGTTTGGAATTATGTGAGAGGGAAGAGAGGACAGAACAAAGGTAGAGACTCCGCCTCCCTGAGATGATCTAGGAGTATGATAAGCAGTATAGCCCGGGTTTGGATGTCGAGAGGTAGCAGAGCGAGAGAGTTTGGTTTCCTGAACCATGATAACATCCGGGTGATGAGTACGGGCGAAGAGAGATAATTCAGAAAGCTTGGCGCGAAGGCCGTTGAGATTGATATGTACAATAAAGAGGGGGCGGTTGGTAGATGAGGAATTGGAGTTACTGGAGGCGGAGCACACAATACAACGAAAGGAAGAATCGTGGTGCCTCACAGAACTGAGGCCCGAACAAGAGAAGTGCACCCACCTTTGGCATCCAAAACATTGGACGCTGGTCCCATTCCAAGTGGCATCTCTGTCGCATGTGGCACATCGGTACTTCTTCTTCTGAGCGGGTCCTGGATTCCTCTCGACGCCGGCTCTTTGTAGTAAAATCCTCAGGAGAGCTGTGGCCAGCCAGCACCTCTCCCATGACAAAAACCCTCTCCGCGGAGGGATTGACGTCGGTTTGCACGGAGGTGGTCTTCTTTCCTCCACACTGCCACGGTACGAACGTACGACATCTCGGCAGCTGCATCACGCCATAGTGCCCCCACCCCGCTCACATAGCACCGGCGTCGCCACTGGAGTATTCATAGTCTTGGCAAGCGCGTGACGCGCGTAGAAGGTGTTCATACTCTAAAGCCGTGCTCGCGCGTGCCGCCCTGGTGTTGAGGGGTATGAATAGCGCCTTACTCTGGGTAACCAGAGGTCTATGTTGGTGACCGTATGGAACTGGTGATTGACTAGCCAGTCACTCCGAAGGACTCATCCCACAACCCCACTACCAGGGTCAGACGCGGTTGTTTAATTTCTCAACGAATTTTAGGAGGTGTCGTAAAGATTCAGCCAAGAAATTAAATTTCGGGTTGGAATCGTGAGAAGTTCGGCCGAAAAACGGAACTTCGGGGATGTTATCGTAATGTTTCCGAAATTTCTTGTTCTCATGGGACGGACATCGTAGTTTCACTGACTTAAGTCTGCTCATTACTGCGCTGTTGCATAGTTATAAGCGCGCTTTGGAAAGGTTCCCGGTCTGATGTTTAGAAATAATTTCGCGCTGTCTTCGAAGGACGACTTCTGACGCGTTCTTATAACCCTACAGCGCTGCGTCGGGACTCAAAGAAAAAAGCCCGAAGTTTAGAGCCGTCCGAGTGTGTGAGTAGGAACCACGGACGATAACACTGCGGGCCTAATTACGCGCTCTGTGAGTGCAACTTGGTTCGTGATTACGGCTAAAATCTCTGGAAATAAAAAAAACTATACAGTCCCAGTGGAAGTGCTCGCTATAGAGACCTTCCCAGAGCGTTTTTTTTTCTGACATGTATCCTGATTTAGGACCACTTCCAAACATCCTCGATGACAAGCTCATTGCGCAAGCCGAGGGAACTGTACGAGTAAGCAATCTCTACTCAAAATCACGTTTTGTGAAATATCCGCCAAAACATGATATCATTCGGTACCGAGCAACATGTGATGCTTAGAACTGCTAGCAAACAAAATAGTTACTTGGCGGACCTGAGTTGATTGACGGCAGAACCGTCCTCGTGTTCGACTTTCATTGGCTTCGGCCCTGGATAAATCAATTTCTGCGAGGAACTCAGGCGGAGGCTTTGAACGATTGTTGGTTTTAAATGTCCCAGAATAATATGGAGTATCCCACACTTGCTGGTCTTCATCTTGTTCTTCGTCTTCTTTTCACTTATGAGGGGGTCTTTGTCACAGGTTCCGGAACTGGGCGAGCAGTGTTGCCTTGGTTCACAAGCTCCGAGGTTAGCTTGATCCCGGAACTCGTCAGTCAGATTTAATAATTTGAATTTTTCGTAATCGTTCTGCGTTCGCATGCCGTTCACACATAGATTCCTGCGCGACGAGGTTTTCGCATCCCAGTGACGTGTACAGTCGCGCAGCGAAAACTCTGATAGCCGCCCAAAATATCTCTTGCGAATTGGGCATGCTCCAGGCAGGATAAAGCACCCCCGGTGAACTTTTAGGGGGGGGCGGGGAGGGCGCATACCATGAGCCAAAGTTTCAGTCAACTAGTTAAAAACCGGAGAAAGTGCTTTGATGTATGAGGTTTAAGGTAAGCACTAAGCCCTCTTTTTGGGTCGTGGTATTGTGGTGTTTATTTTGAAGAGGATCGCTAAGAAAAGTTTCTGGTCCCCTCCCAGGTCGATTTGTCCCGCTAGATTCGAAAACGGAACTAGGGTGAAGCAAGGCCGTTTTGGACGCTACTTCACCGTGGCCCTCCTCTCGTGCCGAGAAAGGTTTGTATATTAGGTTTTTTCAGAGAGTATTTTGGTCATAGTTGTGATCGCAGAACTTTCGCTCTCGAGTAGCGGGCGCATTTTCTTTCATTAAAGATGATGATCAACCTTGGGGACTTTCCACGGTAAAATGATATGTGAGAAGGATCCTAGGCTCCCAATGTCGAAAGAACGGTAGAAAACGAGCCAGGTGTGGCAAAATAACGGCTGCAAACCAGCGTTTAGGTGTTCTAGAACCGCCTCGTGCTCCACTTCCGCCCCCTCGAAATGAACTGATGAAGACTAAGGTCACAGGAATAATCAAGTCAAATAAGTGCTGATAAGTAAGCTGATCGCTTGATTGCACCGATAGGCATAATTCTTCATAGCGCTCAATTCCTCCACGCTGAAAAATCAACGTAAATAAGGAAGGACCTATTTTGGCTCAAAAACACGGCTTTTGCGTCGTTTCAAAGAATGCCTTGCTATATAGGGGATCAGGACTTCCGTAAACCGTGGAGATATTGGAAGTGAAATCTATCGTGAACACTGCGTTCAAGAAAGTTTCTATAGCGTAACTACATCTCACTAAAATTTATGTCCATTTGACGTTTACGCTGCCTACTTTTTAGTACGAGCCAGCGAGGCTGGAATTGGTCGTGTCAGCTAGCTGTGACACATTGCACACTACCCGAGCTTCGAAACGGGTATAGCGGCCTCCCTTCCTGGGACTGGTAGTTTGATCAAGAAACCTAAAGCTCGTGCAATTTAGTACTTCGTGGTTAGATTTGGAATGTTTCAAAAATGATTCACGAGGATGCTTCAACGCTAGAGCTTAGTACCTCTTTATGGAAATCTTTCTAACAATTTCTCTCACAGGGCTCAATAATCTTCTTGTTGGGCGATTAGGCTGTCTCTTAATGGTGATGTACAGCTGCGGCGCACCGAATCGGCAGCTTTTCCTTTTTGGCAAGGCGCGGATTTGACATGTAAGAGCTGTATTGGAAAGCTTCAAGAGAAAATACGATTCAGATGGTGCATTAGGTGCTCGATACGTTGTGCTGCCTGACCAGTGCAGCATACTCCAGAGTTGACTGCAGGATAGCCTTGCACGTGGTCAAATTAGTCTCTTTATGCATTTCCAAGATGTTTTACCCAGAGCTCGTAAGACTTCAAAAGCTTCGCTTCCACTGACGCCAGTTTCTGCTATGTGTTCTTGAGAAACCTGCTCCTGCTCTTCGTCTCAATATCTCATAGTTTTTTTTCACTTTTCCCTTTTTTTTCTTGCCAGATGATGGCTTTCATTCAGTACCTATTCTTTTTTGTTTAGTGGGCAGATTTTCACACGAATTCGCAGAAAGATACAATTTTCTCGAGGAGTTCTGTCCCTCTTCAATACGCTCTAGGGCTTTTTCAAAGAGATTTCGATAATCACTAGCAGCGGGCGGATGCGCCTGACTGAGCAGAGTTCCGGCTCCGTTATGCGATACAGCACAAAAACTGAGCAGTGGTTTCCTGCTCGAACGATTCTTTCAAGGAGGTAAATGGTTCGGAAACCATTCCGGGCGCAAGCCTTTTAACGTCGTTTGTGCCCACCTATCGTCCATGTTCTGTGTAAAGGGTGTACTGAGAATGGAGCAAATAAGGCAGCGTCCATACGTCGCGAGAGCGGACGTTCCCGCTGTTGTGCGCCTCTCGACGCTCCTCAACGCTGGAGCAAATCAGCACAGGCAAGCAACCCCTACCTCGTGTTGATTCTATTGAAAACGTTTGATTGCGTGATCAATCCCTCGAGGCTGATGAATTCCCACGGTTTTCGACTTTCGTGGTGGGATTATGGAGAACAAGGGCAGTAGTTTTGCTACAGGTCTAATGCGACCTGCAAGCAAGCAGATGGAGCAGTAAGCTTGAAACTTGCTGCTTGCTTTGTGATGCTGGCGCAAGCGCGCGAGAGCGAGCGGGCGAGGGCGCGAGAGAAGGGGCGCCTGTGAGCGGCGAGCAAATCGTGTGCCCATGATGACAATCGATTTTGCGTAATCGCACGCTCTCGCCACGTACGGACGAAGCCTTACGGGGCGTCTTCCACATTTTTTATTATTGTCTATCTTGAATATTTCAGGTTTTATCCGGGGATGCTGTAGTCTTGCAAGGTCAGCCAACCAATGGTCCACCGCCAGAGACTACAGTTTATTTGAGCAATGTTGTTGCTCCTCGACTTGGAAAACGTCCAACGGAAACCACTGCAGCTACTGTAGACGAGGTATACTTTTGAATGGTAAATATAGGCCTAATTGGATCGAGTCTTTTTTCCAGTGATGTAAGAAAAGCGAAATTCGGGACCCTCAAATAACAGTCTTTGAGAATGTCGTAATATCAGAGTCCAAAAATATGCATTACCGAAATCGCGGCGGTTGAGAATCATTGTCTTCTGCATTCCCTCATGGGCAGTTGCTTACAGCGTTCTGGATTCTGCATATCAGCCAAAAGTGTGAAACCTGAATTGAAAATTTCGCTTTTATCTGTTTGCGCTGTGAAAAATGGGAGTTTCGGGATGGGCGCTACCACTCTATAACCTGTCGTGGATTGGATACTGGACATTTTTAGATGTCATTGTCAACAATCTGTATCCATCCTATCAGGCCAGGATGAAACAGACTGCTGCAGATACCTCAACGCGAGAGCGAAGCTGGCCGGTCCCACACCCCGCATAGTAGTATCCTGTGACTGATTCCAAAAAAAAATCAAAAATTCTCACGCCTACTCTTTATTAGGCAGCGTCCATACGTCTCGAGAACGCCCGCTCTCGCTCTCCAGCGCTCTTCAACGCTGATGGGGGCCAGCACAGGAAGAAAGACACCGGCAAATGCATCCTTCCTCGTGTTGATTCGGTTGAATACGCTACACCTTGTGATCACTCACTCGAATCGACTCGTTTGCTGCTCATTTATCAACGTTCGGGATGACCTTGGTAAGCCTATTAGACACGACGGCATTGGTTTTGAGGTAGGTTTGACTTTCATTGCTCGAGAATTTCAGCAAATGGCTTGAAAGTGGCTGCCTCTATTCCGAACTGAGCGTTTGCGAGCGAGAAGGGACGCAAGCGCGCGAGAGCGGGCGTGAGCGCGCGAGAGCGAGTTTTACCGTGGGTGAGCGGCAAGCAAATCGTTTGCCCGTGATGAGCATCGATTTTGCGTGATCGTACGCCCTCGCAACGTATGGACGCTGCCTTAGGGGCTCCTAGGTGAGTTTTTTGGACAATTTGGGGCCTAAGAAATTAAAAAAGAACTTAATTAATAATTAATCATTTTTAAGAAGTTTTCTACGCTCGGGCTTATCTGTACTTCATAGATCCACTGTTAATTTGATTATCTTTTCAGCCTTTTGCGTGGGATTCTCGTGAGTTCCTCCGCAAGAAGATCGTTGGTCTAATGGTAACATTTGTGAAGGAATTCACTGCTGCATCGGGACGAGATCATGGCAAAATTTACCTCGGAGGAACAAGTAAGCCTTTATTCTCTTTGCTCGCGCAATCAACTAATTAGTTTAGCTTGGACAAAAGGATTTCTTTGTAGATCCGGAAAACGCTGAAAATGTCACCGAAACCGCAGTGGCAGAGGGATGGCTAGAGGTTCGACCGGGAAAAATTGCTGAGTAGGTGTCGTTTGGAATTCTCTCAAGATTACCGCTATCAGTTTGTTTTATATGAGTGAGAATATTTAGTGAATACGTCACAAAGCTCCTCGAATTGCAAGATCAAGCTAAAGCAGCTGGTAAGGGCAAATGGGGAAGCTCGAGCGAGGCTATCCGCGAGGTGAAATGGGTGATTGACAATCCCAGGCAGCTGGTGGATCACTACAAGCAGAAGCCAGTCGATGCTGTGGTTGAAATGGTAGGTCCCATTGGGTTGCTTCTTCATAAAAAGCTCATTGATGGTATGCCAAATCTCATCCTAATTGATGTTTTTCTGTTTGCCATGTAATGGTGATTTTTATATCTCCCATCTGATTTTCTTAGAAATTTTCATTTGCTGATGTGATTTTCCAGCAGTATCTCCAACAGTTGGTGGTTGAGAAAATTGAAAGATGATATCATTTTGTCGTATCGCTTTAGCTTCCGTAACCGCCAATACAGGGAACGGAGCATGCAGGATAGCTAAGTTCAGGCGCACACTGATCTGGTCTAACCAAACCAAATTTTTCTCCGACTTTGTTCGTACTTCTCCCCCTTTTCACCATCTATGAGGGCTATAAAAGCGTAGAAGCTGGTCCGAATCCCCCCACCCTCACTGACACTCACACAGATTGAAACCATCCCATCATGAAATTAACAGTGCGCCTTGGGTAGTTGGCATCCAGAGCGTCCTTTAGAGGTAACCTCGCAAGTTGACGGTAGTTACCTTGATTGGTTCTTTACATCTCAAATAGCCTTAAGCGGTAAATCCAGCAAATTTAAGTTGAGGCCAATAGCGGGCCCCTTTCAGAATCTTTTGGGCTAAGATGCAACGCGTACAAAATGCCGCACTTCGTATAGCTACCGGATGTGCAAAGAGTTCCCCAGTCGAGTATCTGCTTGCCGAAGCCCGCCTATTGCCTGTGAAGGAGCACTGTCAGCTC
The DNA here is from genome assembly GCA_029168955.1 of Aplectana chamaeleonis. Classification (NCBI taxonomy): domain Eukaryota; kingdom Metazoa; phylum Nematoda; class Chromadorea; order Rhabditida; family Cosmocercidae; genus Aplectana; species Aplectana chamaeleonis. The sequence continues at coordinate 149,804 of JAPDOI010001524.1, forward strand.
CAAGCACAACAATTCCGTATCAATATTATTAAGAACCCAAACCACCCGTCCTGGAGAGTGCTAAACCCCGTTAGAGAGAGAGCCAAAAGAAAGCCATGGGCCGCCTGCTCCAAGCAAAGTCAACTTGCAAAGATGGCACGACTCACAGCAAGAACGACTCCGTCTTCTGCGCGAGGAGCACACCAGGTTCGTACGGTGTCATCTTGAGAAAGCGGCGGTGAATTTTATACTAGGGAAAGTACCGCCCCCAGTCTGCAAATCCGAGAATGGCGAGATGCACACTTGCATCGCTGCGCTGTGGTCACTCTACAATGCTAATGTCTTATGTCAGCAAGATTGACAGCAGCAAATCTGATGTTTGTCCGGACTGCGGTACTATCGGCCACTATACAGCACATTCATTTAACTGTCCGGAGAGACCAACCACGCTGACCACAATGGATCTATGGACGAATCCACTACTGGTCGCCCAGTTTTTTCACCTACGAAACCCTCGACATGGCTGCAAAGAAGAAGAATAAGAGCGTTCTTCTTACGTACGCGATAAAATTTGTGTCCAAGTAGGAGATTGCTGGTTTTGCGTTGTAGACAATGGTTCATTTCTCCTGTTGCTCGAAATGATACTTGCCGAAATCTTCTTTTTCGTGTTTGCAGCCACGAAGAGAGTACTGTAATAGGTTCGGAAACTGGGCGACCAGCGTTGGATTCGGCTACAGGTCTAAAATATTTGATGTTTTGGGTGTTTTCGGACAATTGAGTATGTGCATAATATTGTGTCCATGACTACCACAGTCCATGCAAGTCTCAGATATGCTTCTGTCGATCCTGTTCACGTTGGACATCAGGAACGTTGAGTATCCACATCACACCGAGGCGACGGTGCAGCTGCCTCGTCTATCGTGTTGAGACTCGGACTCAAAAACTTCAGGTGGCACTACTCCCCAAATAGGATTTACAGCCGCCCTATTCAGATGCCCTCCATCGAACAGGATCTGCTCCTCACGCTTCTCATAGATGGGTGGTTGGCTGCTTGAGATTATTTGTATGCAGCTGCTGGGCCTAGAGTTTACAATGCTCCTCTACTGGTAATACCCGGGTCTCAGCATGTAAATGTTCGATTGGCGATTTTCTAGCACACCCCGTAGCGATCCAAAGAGTGGCGCTTTGAACCCGCTGCATTTTGGTCCAGAGTGAGTCCGACACCGTATGCTGCCAGAGCGGCGCCGCGTCCTCCAGGCCGGGCTGCAATATGGCCTTATACGTTGTGAGAACAGTTTCCTCGCTGCTATCTCATGCTGCTCCTCCCATGGCCCTTACACATTGAGCTTGGCTCTGACAATTGTCTGGTTTTACCCGGTATTTTCGTGAAACCGAAGGTGATGTTGACTGCTTCTCCCTGCCACGGCACGAACGTGCGAGATCTCGGCACTCTTACCGAAGGTCAAATGAGATATTTCATAAACGCCCAAGTCCTGGTAACTTGTTCCAACATTGATAGTAAACATCTATAATTTCAGGTTCGAGATGGATCAACGCTGCGTGTGATGTTGTTGCCAAGTTTCGAATACATCACTCTCCAACTATCTGGAGTTCGCGCACCAGCCACTCGCTCAGGAACCGACGGGAAAGCTGAGCAGTTTGCTGAGGAAGCCAAGTATTTCGTCGAACAACGACTTCTACAGCAGGATATTAAGGTAATAGCATGGCTTAGCTTAGAACTAGCATGGAGGGAGCAGGCTCAGGCGTACGGTGTGACGATCACACAGGGGGGGGGCGCAGCCTTAGACGCCGGGTAGGGGGGGGGCAGGCCCCCGGTCCGTCATCATGCCAAAAATTTCCCTCCTAGCGTATCGAGCAGATTTTTTCTCGCAAAAACGGCGAATGGCGGCCATTTCGCGCGTACAAAGCGCCACATAGCCTTAACTTGTTTCAGAGTCCTACTAATTCAATTTTGATGCCATTTTTGAACAGCTTTCAACGAGTACCATACAATAGTGATGCGAAATAACTGAGTTATTACCCGAAATCAATCAAATTGTATATTTCCACATTAAAATCCCTCATTGTGAACTGATCAGACGGTCACCATAAGAGAAATGTGACCAGTTTCGACCTGTGGTCGTTGGGAATCACAGGAAAAAATACAAGTCTAATGAAGTGAAGCGTTCCAAAGAGACATGCAAGCCACGTGCGAAATTATTACGAACTTCCACAATAGTTAATGGACGATTGACAGGAGATGCAGTTTTCAGTAAAAAGACTATCTATTTTATTCCGTTTCCTGTGTGATCATCTGTTAGAGGTCAGATCGGGAGGTTTTCGTCGATGACTTACTTCAACAGATCGTGTTTCATGTAAACAGCGAACTGCTTGACCACACCTGCAGTCTCATCCCCTTCGTAATGAGCTCCACAAGCAACTATACCTGTCTTCATCGTGCAGATACGAGTGTGAATCCTTTGGCAAAATTAAATGCCTTTTTAGATGTAGTGTAGGTTATGGCAGTAGATGTGGTTGCAGCCCCGGCGGATCGCTTCAAACCTCCCTTCTCATGGCCTAGGAAACACGCAAGGTTTTGTTGTGCTCTGTAGGGTTGTACTGGTGTCGTCTCATCGTCTGGCGAAGTAATCTCAACCCATTTCTGCACGTTCAAAAGTTTTTTTCAAAGACAGGACACCTTGTCATAGTCAAAGTGAGCTGTGTCGAAGACAGTCTTGGCTGTCGCCGTGGGAGCGGGGCCTTATGTGTACCTCGCCGTGCTCTATTGGTTCTGTATTCTACACACTTCCCAAAATCAAAGGCGAGTATGTCGCTTTCTTCGTTCGACAGGTATCGATTCTGACCTGGATCTTCATCTAATAGATCTAGTATGCCAATCCTCGCGATCTGACGACCAGGGCTGTGCGTTATAAATTAACGTGTTAATGCATTAACGGTTTAACGCTCTTTTTTCTCGAAAATCAACGATTAACGCTTAACGAATAGTCTTGAAATCACTTTAATTTACAGTTCGTTAATTGTTGTGGAATTATAGTCCAGGGTACCGCACGAGGTGCGGGTCGGCCAGTTCTGCTCAGACCCCCACTCCAGTGCAAATTTCGCTAAGACCCTCCCCAGTTGCGTGAGTTGGTCGATTTTTGATTTTTTTGATTCATCTAGAGCTGATCTGTTCAAATGGTGTTTATCCAGCAGATTTTACTCTGATGTTTGTTTACAGTAAAATTACTCTTGTCGTACTAAAATGATGAAGCCAGTGCTATGCGAAAAAATGCAGATGTTTGCGAGGACGAGAGCACAGAACAGCGCCCATCGCATTTATGTAAGCAGGGGCTGAAAGTTCAAAAGTGTATGTTTAGTGCAGTCCACCAAATTTTCCACATCTACCTATCAATGAGAAGCGGTCGGCAGAAGATCAATATGCATGAATTCTTATGCAAAACGCTCGTCACCTTTTGAGCGGGAGCGGCTTTGCTGACATGAGTTTCAAGCACATTTATCTTCGGCCAACCGCTTCTCATTGATAGTTATGTAGATGTGCAATTTTTTGGTGGACTACGCTCTAGCTGCTAACAGTCTGTGCTGTGTAATGAAATGCGGATGTTTGAGGGGGGGGGGGAGGGTTCGATCCCACCCGGAGTTCGTATTTATGCAAATTGTGTACGAATCATGAGAGAGGGATATTTGAGTCAAGCGGGGTCGATTTATCCTTTGTATACAGTTTCATCGTCTAAGATGGAGGTTGAGCACTGCTACAGTATATGGGCTCACACTTTCTCAGGTGTGGTCCCGCCGGAAGTCCAGAATTTCGAAAACTGGGGGTCGCGAAAGTAGGATACCATAATTTCTCTTTTGGAAGTGCATGTACTTCTAACAGTATGGCACTGATTGATATGGGACATCTGATAATTTATTGACTTTTGACGTGGTAATGTTTTTCTTTTTATATTTTAACGAAATGCAAAACTAACGTGTTCACGCATTACCGGATTAACGCGGTTTTTTTCCTAAGATTAACCATTAACGCTTAACGAAAAAAATAATTTTCATTAATTCGCACCCCTGTTGACGTTTGCCGCAAAGCTTGCTGCAGGAAAGTTTGCAGTAGTAGAGAGTATTGTCTTCCTAATGTTGTCTCTCACACCATTGTCTCAATCGAAGCATTGGATGATTTAGGCCCTGCAACATCAACGCGTTGCAATCTCGATCCGAAACGCAGGACCGCATTCTCACTTCGAAACAGTCTGCACAGTTCTGCAACCTGGTCGCTAACCAAATCACTTTCCTTATTCGCCAACGTGTTAGTTCTTCGAGTGATCCCAATATGTTGACCGACAAATAATCCAGAATTTCGAGATTTTTCTGGGTTTCTGATTGCCGAGACATCAACTCAGAACGTGGTTGTTGAAACTCCTCCCAGGCTTCGCTTGAATCCTTAGAAACCCTTCGATTTCCTGCTTTCTCGAGATCAGGCTCTACTTCAGGGGCCCATTTCACCACTTTGTTGTTCGTAGTAAGTTAAAAAAGGTATGTCGCGAAGATACACGCCATTGAATCGAACAGTAAAATCATCGCGTCTTTCCCAAACCATCGTATAACTGAGGTAGCAGGTCGAAAATTGTGTAACGGACGTCAGATTCGTCTTCAACGCCCTGAATCACACCCCTAGTCAAGATTTCAGCCAAATCCGAGATACTGACCAGGGATCGGAAAGCGGCTGTCGGAACTTGGACGTCTGGAGAGGTCGAAAAAATAATTTTTCTGGGTCGGGCTTTTGCAGTGTTTATTTTGAAGAGGACTAGCAAAAAAGCTGTCGGCCGAGTCCCAGGTCGATCCGACCATTTTGAGCCGATTGCTGCCGGTGTGACGACTGTAAATGTGACGCTGTGATTTGAGCCTTAAAAACAGGCCTCATCACATCGTGTGATTTTTGCGATAAAGGCCTCTAGATCAGTTTTCGAAGCTTTATCAGACAGAAAAATGAGAAAACTACTTGGTTAGTCCTTCCAGAGACCAAGCAGTTGAAGATGAGTGTGTGATTCGGGGCGCTGAAAAACCGGAAAACCGCTGATTGGGCTTCAACGTCAGGAGAGGTCGAAAAAATAATTCTTCTGGGTCCGGCTTTTGCAGTGTTTATTTTGAAGAGGACTATCAAAAAAGCTGCTGGCCGAGTCCCAGGTCGATCCGACCATTTTGAGCCGATTACGGCCGGTGTGACTTGACCTATAACGTCCGTTTTTGCTGAAAATGTTTGGAGGCGTTGTTCGGAAGAGACCTCTCAAATAGTTTTGCACAAGGGATTAAAGTCATAACCTCGGTGGGAGGGGGCCGCACCGGATCCAAAGCTGGAGGAGGAGGGGAGCGCATCTCTCACGAGCCGATCACACCGCTATGCTTTACCCTGGGAGGGAGAGCGATGTGGGGTGGGAGTATTATATATATATATATATATATATATATATATATATATATATATATATATATATATATATATATATATATATATATATATATATATATATATATATATATATATATATATATATATATATATATATATATATATATATATATATATATATATATATATATATATATATATATATATATATATATATATATATATATATATATATATATATATATATATTATTCCGGTCATGTATTCAGGTCGTGTTGGAGTCAACTTCTAACCAGAACCTGGTCGGATCAGTAATTCATCCGAAAGGTAACATCGCCGAGTCTTTGTTGCGTGAAGGCTACGCGAAATGTGTCGATTGGAGCATCGGACTCTGCACTGGCGGTGCTGAAAAACTTCGTGCAGCAGAAAAGTTTGTAATGTCATTCTCAAAATTCTCCATTACGGCGGTAACTGTAAATTCTTTTTAACTATAGATTGGCCAAAGACAAAAAGCTGCGGCTTTGGCGGTCCTATCAACCCTCAGCAGCCAGTGCTCTTTCTGGTGACAAGAAGAATTTCACAGGAAAAGTTGTGGAAGTCGTCATGTCTGACGCTATGGTGGTTCGCAAAGCAGACGGCTCGGAAATGAAGATCCATCTTTCCTCTGTTAGATTGCCAAGGTAATGATTCCCTTAGTTCATGTTATTGTTTTCCTAATGCAACATTTCTAGAGACTCTGATGAGAAGCCTACCGTAGGAAGACAATTCCGGCCGCTTTACGACATTCCGTTTATGTTCCAAGCGAGGGAGTTCCTCAGGAAACGGTTAGTTGTAGTTGTTCTTCTCTTCAGCATTCGACATTATAGCGATTGATAAAAAGCTAAGTGGATGAAATGATTCAGATTAATTGGGAAGTCTGTGGCAGTGACAGTGGACTATATTCAGCCTAAGTCTGAACAGTTTCCCGAAAAGACTTGCTGCACTGTGAAAGTTGGAGAGCTGAACATTGCTGAGGCTTTGATTGCTAAAGGTCTCAGCAAAGTTGTTCGACATCGAGCTGATGATGAAAACAGGTGCGATTATCTCCAAGATTTGTGTCGTTTTTAAATATTGAATGAGACTACTAAATTAGATTAAGCTAACTGTTAGGAATATGTTACTAAGTAAACGTCAGAGAGATGAGAAAGTGCTACACCATTTGTATGTAAGCGAAGCTTCTCTTCTCTGTCTGCGGTTTTTGACCAGGTTTAGTAAGTCATTCGAAAGATTTACTTTTCATCCATCTAATTGTTTTTTAGCCACTCGAAAAGTTTGACCTGTTCGAATTTTTCGTCAAAAAGGAAGAGGAAGTTACGGGCACCGAAATTCTCCAACTGCCCCACCTCTTGAACGTATGGGCAAATGGATCCACAACTGTTTCCGAGTTCCTCAACCTATGACAAAAGCCTCTATGTGGCAGCAAAGAAGACTCAGAAGAAGTCCCTCCTTCTCTTCATTCCGTCCATCAAGGACGTTTCATTCTGTAGAGCCTTTGGATCATGTGAAGACAAGGTTCCATGTGGTGCAAAAACGGCTGCACGAATTTCTTCAATGGGGCGAGCTTTGCATTACTGGGAAAACTTCGATCATATCTTCATTATCCAATGAATTTTGACACTCAATACCATAGACAAGCATTACGAGCAGTGTCTATTTTACGATATGTATTTTTTTCAGTTATCGGCTTTTTTTCAGAATTCGAGTCTTTGTAGTTTTTTGGGATTTTGAAAAAAATGTCGATAATTGATAGAATGATTGTCTTTCCATAGTAATAAAAGAGAGTGGCTTAAGGTGTGCATTCTGTAATTGCAGACTTTTCTGTTTGGGTGGTGGCCGTGATTTTGTGTGCGTTCACACCTCGAACAGATTTATTGCTTTTCTCGGTATAATTCGCCGCTGTCTGCCTTTCATGTGTCCACGTTTGCGGCAGGCAATCTTTATGTCTACAACAAAATATATTGGGGCAAAAAATTTTCTGACCCGACTCTACATATGCAAAGACAATTCATTATTTCCGCCGGGGGCGAAAATTTGAGGGTCTGGGGGCGAAGGCTCCGAGCCAGCCGTCAGGCAGGCAGAGCTCGCAGGACGGCTGGTCATCAATAGGTTAACCACTGTTCGTGAGACTTGCATTTTTTTCGTTACTCTAGATCTTTCTTCTTTTCTCTTTTAACTGTGAATCCTTTTTTGCCCGGATAACGGAAGTATGATAGTAAAGTAATTAAAAAAAGCCAAAAATGCGAAGTTCGTCCGATTGAAGAAATAACCCCATGATTCCATTCCGCTTCTTGCACCTGGCCCTCGCTCAGTTCAGGTGTTCCCTCAACTGAAACAGTTTTGATGGATAGAAATAAATAAAAGGGGCAATTAAAGGGTTTTGGGGCTACATTTTCATGTAGAATTTGGAGCAGGTCTAAATTTCCGAACAGCGATAAAATTCACGACCTATGTTTGTGCAGTACTTTCCTAAAAGTCTGCTTTCACGTAAGCTTATTAGATTCGGAGTTCTCAAATTGTTACAATTTCTTCAATAATTTTTAAGGAAGGAAGGTTGAGAAAGCTTGATCTGTGAACACCTCGCTTCATTTTCACAATAATCAGAAGGCATCATACAGTCGACACGGTTCGCTTTTGTCGGTGCACAATACGGTGGCGAAAATTCGGTGCACGTAACATGTCCGAAGTCCACCGAGTTCGCGCCATCAGAAAGAGGAAGAGTTGTGGTTCCGAACGGGCGACTACATTTGATCGTAGCATAAAAGACGGACAATGGAGAATTCGCTGATCTGCACTTGGTGTACGTCTCCCTCAACAGTGCGGTCATGACCAACATGCCAGCGAGCAGAAAAATGTTTTGCTCCACATTAAAAGCTATCTGCTGTGGGACGGTTCGTTTCTCATTTAAGAATTATTAGATTGTTGAGTGCAAAATGCGCTACCAACAAGTACTGCAAGCCTCTAGCTATCTCTCAATTTTGTGGGGTGATCGCTTTTTACTACGTAAGTTTCAACAGTATAAGGATCGGTGGGGGGGGGGTGCTCACAAGGGAAGGATCATTACATGCCGTAGCCATTCCAAATGAAATGTGCATTTCTAGGATCAATTTTCGACGTAGAATTTGAATTTTCACATTGCAGCTGCGAAACGTTTCTCTGGAGAGAGTTATATGCGTTTTTAGCGCTCCACTCGTAAACGCATCATAATGTGTATCCATGAGTCTTCGTCGCCTCCTGACATTCACCGATGTGATTTCTACACCAGGAGTCATAGCAACACATTTTGGCGTCACGACCCACTATGGGATGATTCCTGGTGTAGAGGTCAATTGTATCTCATCGGTGTATCTCAGGAGGCGAAAAAGACTCATGGATTACGCATTATGATGCGTCTTTGAGTGAAGCGCTAAAAACGCATATGACTTTGTTCAGAGAAACCTTCGCGGCTGCATTGTAAAAAATTCGAATTCTACTCCGAAAATTGATCCTAGCAACGCATACCTCATTTGGAATGGCCATGGCATTTAATGATCCTTCCCTTGTCTGTGTTATCCAAAACAGAAATGTTTTATTGTAGATCATAATTCCACCATAATTTTTTAAATAGACCCACTCTTAGGACAGACCATGGTTTCCATTTTCCCTTCACAGTTGGAAGATAGGTCGTAGTCCGTTTCGATAGATATAGAAGTAAAGCGCTCGAGATGGGGACAAAAAGATATGTCCTGTGATGGACTGTCCGGATCGTTCGTATTCCCTCCTTGTCTCACACGATCGAAGTGCTATCATCTATAACATTGTGATATTCGTCAACGTTGTACCAGAAATCGTCCAGCGTGATCATACACGTAAATATGTTGCGATGATGGAATAGAGTTCGCTCAGATGAGACCTTCCGATGCCGTGGCCGCTTGGTGGAGTGGGCGTGAGCGCTGTTGATAGAGAGTTCATGTAAGCAGTTTAAATCATTGCCGCGGTTACTTTTTTGCTTTTTTTGCAAAGGACCCGTGTTCATTATATAATGTGACGATGAGCAACAAATTTACAGTGGGAGAACGTTTTTATCGAAGAATGACGTACCTGTATCGTTGAAGTTTGAATTCTGCCATTAGTTCTTCAATAAAAACAAATTAGCCCTGCAGCGAATTCATAGCTATGGTAATTGTTCTACGTGCGGAGGTGATAATATAGAAAAAAATTGTAAAAACAGAGAAGCTTCTCACAATGAGAACAACGAATGACACGAATTTCTGAAGAACTTTGAGCGGGAGTTTCGAAATGGCCTGCATGGTTTTCAAAAATACCTGCTGTGTACCACGAATGTGCGAGGAACTTCCTGATTATTGGGGCTTGAATTTTGAAGTACACATTCAATTGGAGATACACTCACCTAAAGTTCCTTCTTGGAAAACTACCATATGCTCTCAGGCAAACCATCGCTCCGAGCGGTACCGGAGAGCTACTCGAGCGGCGCTGCCTCTCCGCTCCGAGCGAAAATTAGCCATCTACTCGGGCCACAGCAGCCGCTCTCCGGGCCACAGCAGTATCGCTCGGAGCGATCTTCGGTCCCAACTGGCACTGCCGTCTCTGTTCGGGCGATTTTCAAAAATTTCCTAATTGCTATTTTTTCTTTATTTCCGCCTCTTCTGGAGAGGATTAAGCCTGTCAAGAGGATAAGGTACCTGTTACAGCCTGTGGGTCAGGAGGTTAATCCTGCCACAGGCCGCAACGAGGTTACCATCCCAGCATGGTCCGCAATGAGGAAGCCTTCCCCACCGCGGGCCATGGGGGATCCCCTCGGCCGCCAAAAATTGTCATCCTGAGAGTGATCCGAGGTCACCTCTCAAGAGTGGCCTCGAAAGGCCAACTACCCGTCTACACGAGGCGAGCCGCCTTTTATACCCGCAGGATTGGTTGTTCTTTGAGTGATAACGTGGCTCGCACGTTATCACTCAAAGAACAACCAATCCCGCGTCTCTCTATCTCTGGCGATGGCACCGCTGTGGCCCTGAGAGCGACCGGAGAGCGACCGAGGGGCGAACTGGCACCGGACAGGGACCGCGGTGCCAGTTGGCCCCTCGGCCGCTGTCCGGGCGATGACGTCATAATTGGGAGGAGCCGGTCCCGCTCGGAGCGATGGTTTGCCTGAGCTGCTATAGGACCTAAAGTTCCTTCTTGGAAAACTACCATATGCTGCTATAGGTAAATGATCTTACCGCATCGTAACGCAACAACATAGCCCATAAACTGCCATTGTGCCTCATATTCGTGTTCAGCGCCCTAAATCATTTCTGTGCGAGTTTGAGCTGGAATTTTTCGGCTTCTGAATTAGAGATACGGAGGCCGTGTAGATTTTTTGGGACGCCAGAAATCGAAAAAAAATTTCGCCAGAATTTGGTCTGTGGGCTTATTTGGGCGCTGAACACGGTGGTGAGGTCCATTTTCAATTTTAGAAACTATAAAGGTGAAAAACGGAATGATTCAAGAGAAAATAGATGAAGATTATATAGAACTGACAAAGCTCATTTCGCCTTTTGCTTCAGACGAATTTTATCAAACATATCTGCCGAGGTTCTTCAGTGAAAAACAGAATTAGTAGTTACGGTGGGCATAACGACATTGACGATAGGAGAGTGGGAGGCTGTGCAATAGCAGTAAGCAAGGATTTCAATGGTATGGTCAAGGTGTTTGGCTCAACGTCGTGCCAGAATGCATTCGTACGACTGCGGGATCACAGAGGATTCAATCTGTGGATAGTGAGTGCTCATGCGCCCACTGAAACCGCCGAAGACAATTCGAAGGATGCTTTCTATGAGGTATTCAATACGTTGCTGGCCAGGATACCTTGTCAACATGCTGTTGTCATGGGGATTTACGCAAGTGCGAAGATGGCACTTGATCAGGAATCCGAAGTACTCGGTAAATGGTTGTTTCCAGTGGAGCAAACATCGGACAATGGCTACCGCCTTGTCAACTTTTGTGAACGCAGTGGTCTGATTATTGCATCGTGAAAGAACGACCAGAGATGAGCAAGCCGGTTTTCGACCTGGAAGATCGACCATCGACCAAGTGTTCGTCGTGAGAAGAGTAATTTAATCGTGGCAGCGGTATTCAAAGGTATTACAGCTTTCGTTTTGGACTTTGAAGCCGCATTCGACTCTCCTCATCGTGATCGATTGCTAAACGCTCTGCAAGCCGATGGAGGATCGGAAAAAAATGTTCGACTAATCGAGGACATGAACAAAGGAACAACAGCAGCAGTTCGTATGCTTGCCGGGTTTACGTCAGCTTTCGAGGTGAAAACAGGAGTAAGGTAAGGAGCCGTTGCAGGACCTTTTCTTTTCAACTTCGCCGTTGATGACATCATGCGTAGAGTTGCAGAACAGTTTCCTGCGGATGTGATCCTAACATTATCAGGGCGCTCCCTTGTTGACCTGGAGTACGCCGACGACATTGTGTTATTCGCTAAAAACAACGCAAAACTGCAAAGGATTGTGAACCTCGTTTCGAAGCATGCCGCAGCCTATGGACTTCGTCTTCGTCCCGACAAATGCAAGCAGATGTGGGTCTCTCAGAGGCCTTCAACGGGAGTTTGTGTGGACGGACAACGTATCGAACTGGTGGACGATTTCTGTTATTTGGGCTGTTTGCTGAAGAACGATGGTAGTTATGCAGCGGATATTCGACAACGATGTGCGAAAGCTACGTCTGCATTTAATTCTCTAACCAAGTGTTTGTGGTCTACCACCATCGCGAAGGAAGTCAAGTTGCGCGTCCACCTATCCGCTATTCGCCCTATCATGATGTACGGATCGGAGACGTGGGCAGCACCGAAGACGCGGATGGAAAGGTTGGATTGCACGGAGAGGAAGCTTTTTAGGCGTTTGCTTGGATATTTCTGGCCGCGTGTATGCCATAACGAAGACCTTTACAAGGAAATCGACGCAGTACATCAACGCTTGACACGAGGAAGGTGCCAGCATCTCCTTACGCCATCTCAAGCAGCAATGGAAAGTCGACTTCGACTGCTTGGGCATATACTAAGAAGAACGCCGGATCGTCTCGTACAACACGCTTTAACAATGCTTTCAAATCCTGTCTGGAAACGGCCACCTGGGCGTAGGCGAAAGTTCTGGACGGATGTGGTTAAAGAGGATTTGAAGTCACTCGGCATCGAAAGACAGTTCAGGCGCGATGTTTCGTTTCGCAGGAAATGGAATAGTGACAGCTGGATGGAATGTGTTCAAATTGTGGCTGAAGACCGTGAAAAATGGACTTGGCTGACTACTAGGACGGCACACCTCGGTGGAGATGCGGAATGACCGCGTCAGGCGAAAGCCAACCGATTAAGTCAACTAAGTCACAATGGCATTCAATCAACCCACAAATAAACGCCTACAACTCCGTTTAGAGGAACGGAGCGCAGTTATGAAAGTGGAATTCGGAATTCTCGTGGAAGTCTGAACCTAATTAATTGCATTTCATTCATAATGGCCACTTTTTCCAAGTGAGCTTTCCATGTCAGATATGATTTGTGTGTTATAGTGCAGGTATGCAGGACACTTGAGGACAGTGTACATAATGTGTCTTTTGATTTTGACGCTGAATAAGTGGAAATGTTAGTGACCGCAAACATAATGCATGCCGAAAGCGGCTGGAATCGCTTGCCGTTCTTGGTTGACCGCATTTTCGTCCATTGAACTAGAGAAAAGTTGGATTTCCGAAGTGCGTGTTTATTATTACAGTACAGTTCCATTCATTCAGGTCATCTGAATACGATGCATTGTTGGGCGCGGAGGCTAATGCAGAGAAAAGCAAGAAGGGTCTGTTTGCGGATAAGAGTGCAGATAAGAAGGACACGCTTCGTATCCAAGAACTCCAAGGTGATCTCGCCAGAAGCAAGCAGTTCCTGCCGTATTTGCAGCGGAGCACGCGGTATGTCTTTTACAGGTGAAACCATCGGTTTGTTGCTTCTAAGGGTTTGTTTTTCAGAGCGGAGGGTGTTGTTGAGTTCATTGCGAGTGGATCGCGGCTTCGAATCTACATTCCTAAAGAAACGGTTATCATCACATTCCTTCTTGGTGGAATTAACTGCCCGAAGGTGCTTTGGACCTCACCCCACTCATTCTATTAAGATAACTGTTACATTTTTAGAGTGCACGACCTGGACCTGGAGGTGTGACAGGCCCTTCAGAGCCGTTCGCAGATGAGGCGGCAATATTCACTCGCCGAATGGTGCTGCAACATGAAGTGGAAATAGAAGTGGAGGCTCTTGACAAGATGGGAAATTTCATTGGATATCTCTTTATGGTCCCCGAAGGAGGTGGCAAGGCACAAAATCTCTCTGAATTGCTTCTCGAACAAGGACTTGCGACCCTGCATTTCACTGCGGAGAGAAGTGGACATTACAATCAGCTGGTTGCTGCGGAACAACGCGCTAAGAACGCGAAGTGAGTCTGAAGGAGAAGGCAGTGTTCGCGCGGAGGGAAATCTCGTGGTTTTTCCGTCAGAATTTTAAGGCTTCGGCCTCTGTTGTGCCCATAGTTCGTGTCGGCTCCATTTTAGAATAACATAGCTTTTGTTCGATTCTAGACCTACGATTCATCTACGCATTCGCGTTCAGTCCGCAAAGTGTAGTTGCGAAGGCGTGCTGCGGCGCGGTTGCGAAGATCCTCGGACAGAGATGTGGGATCACCCGGGCGGTGGGATCACCCGGGGCCAAAGGCGAAAACCGCCCGGGTGATCCCACATCCCTGTCTGAGGATCCTCGAAACCGCACCGCAACGCGGTTTCGCAATCGGCGTGCACTTTGCGGACTGCACGGCATTGTGTAGATGAACAGTATCTGTAGGCAAATTGATCTGCAAACCTTACATTAGAGAAGCTGCACCGGCTAAGGATTTGCGGCGCGCCGACTGTTTACGGGGAAGTCTACCGGTCGGAGTTCTCTCTCTCTCAAGAGTGACGCTTCAGAAATGTGTCACCATTGGATGAAAAAAAAAACAACATTTTTGATGCTCTTATGTCGGTGTTACCGAGCGAGGCTTTGCATCTGTCATATTCCTTGAAATAAATCATTTCCAAGTCACTGCCTTCAACTGGATGATCCTTCTTATTTCTTTCGCATATTCGGCTCCTTTCCAGGAGGAACATCTGGCAAAACTATAAGGAAGAAGAGGCGGTTCCGGATGAGGTGATCACACAACAAAATGATACCGCTGAAAGGAAGGTGCAGTACAAGAAAGTTGCCATTACGGATGTCACGAAGGTATGATATATTAGGAAGGAATATGAATACGAAATGCTATTGTTCCCTTTGTTTCAAGGGCACACTGAACTTTGCCGCGCAACTGGTTGAAGATGGAGCGAAGTTAGAGAAGATGACTGCGGATTTCCGTGAATATCTGCAACAACACCCACCAATGACGGGCGCTTTCAATGCCAAGGTTAGCTATTGCGGGACTGAGAATACAATAAGCTATTTTAAGTGATTCACGGGGATCTTCTCAGCCGTTGACAACGGGGTGTGGACATACACGGGCTACTGTGCTTCTCTGGGGCAAATTCCGGTCCACAATTATGTCTCGACACGCTTTGCGGGAGTCAGTCGAGTTTCCAGCGCCAAAGACGACTCGATATGTTTTTTTATGCAGCTTTCTCCAATTTTGTTTAGTTTCCGGTTTCTAAATCCCACCTAGAGTCAGCAGATCGGCGGCTGCGACGCTGAAAACTCTTCCGACTCGAAAGCGCGCGGCTGCAAAGCGTGTCGAGACGCAATTGCGGACCGGAATTAGGCCCAGAGAAGCACAGTAAATATTCTTTTTTTTGACCGGGAACCCTGTTTGAAGCGTATTCCGCCCGGCAGAGGTGAATTATTCTTTGAGAACGCCCATGTCGTCAGCAGGAAAAAAGTGAACGCGATCGAGTCTGGATCGTAAACCTGAATGTGGGATGAATCGACTCAGATAGTCTGACAATTTCCACGTATTCAAGAATCACCTCTTTTCTACGGCTTGAGTGAAGCATTTGTTCATTCGCGGTAAGCCTTTGGATCAGTATTTTCTCATTTGCGGGACAAGATTCTTGGTTTTTGATCGTCCCAAAACTATGCGAGGGCATGCGGCAGCGTCCCTACGTCACAAAAACGCATGCCCTCGCTGTTTCTCGCGCGCTCCTCAACGCTCGTCTACATCCATTCGTCACTTAAACGGGGGGCGGTGGCTTTCTCCCTTCTGTTCACGACAGGGCAGATATGAAGAATTGATTGAGAGCAAAAGGATGGCAGCCTGCCAACCCCTCTGTCAGCCGAATGTAGGAAATATCCAAACGGGGGTCTATAGACTTGGGCTCTTTTCGGCCCTTCAGCTTAAAGAATCAAAGATTAGTTTGTATTTCGGGGATGTACATGAGCCCACATATCCCAGATGAGAAAAACGGTGCAGCCCTCTTGATAATAATGTTTCAGCGCGGTGATTTGTGTGCTGCGCCGTTCTCTGTGGATGGGTTGTGGTATCGTGCCAAGGTTGAAAGCATTCGATCTGGTCAAGCAGAAGTATTGTTCATCGACTATGGAAACGTAAGTGTTTGTGTCAATCATAAATGCGCAGACCGATATAGATATCTTTCAGCGAGAGACCGTGCAAGCGTCATCATTGGCTCAGCTTCCACCTGGCTTTGCGCACTTCCCAGCTGGTGCTAAGGAGTATGGTCTCGCTTTGGTGGCGATTCCAAACGATAGGGTCCGGTGCTGTTCTGCTGGTTTTTCTGTGGTTTTATCCGATTCCAGGTGTTTTCAGGAATACGGACTGCAATGCGAAGACGCTCTTCAGCAGTTGCTGTTCTCCGTCCCAACCGCTGAAATCAACGTTGAGTACAAGATCGGATCGACTGAATACTGCCAAGTTTGTTAGCATCGCGATCGACGATTCGCCTCAATTCTTGCACTTAATGTGAATGTTTTCAGGTGATGATTGACTGCGCTGGAAAGAAAGTAGATGTGGGCAAAGCACTTATCGAGGATGGATTCGCGCTTGTTGATAAGAGAAAGGAGAAACGACTTCAAACTATGGTAATTTAACAACATTTTTCATTATCTTCACGGATAATCCGTCACCATAGTAATGAACCTGGTTGCAGCTGAGCGAGTATGAGAATGCCGAGAAAAAAGCTCGCCGTGAGCGCAAGAATATCTGGGAGTTCGGAGATTTCACTGGAAATGACCTTTAAGTTATAGATTTCTATTGTTATCCTTTCCTGTTAGATGACGTCAGTCTGATTGATGCCTGTATGCATATGTATCACTCTCAATCGATCCTTTCATCCTCAGTCCTCTGCTTGTGATATATAGTTTTTTTTTGTTTTCAGCTGTCGCCC
The DNA here is from genome assembly GCA_029168955.1 of Aplectana chamaeleonis. Classification (NCBI taxonomy): domain Eukaryota; kingdom Metazoa; phylum Nematoda; class Chromadorea; order Rhabditida; family Cosmocercidae; genus Aplectana; species Aplectana chamaeleonis. Next base: position 166,611 of record JAPDOI010001524.1, read on the forward strand.
AAATGTACGGTGATATTACATTGTTTTTGTATATTAAGAGATTTTTATTAATTATGAGGCCTAGTTTGTTATTCGTGACAGTGGCAATCGCTACGCGCAGAGGATCTAGTTGTCGATATCGAGAAAAGTAGTGCTCCTTGTGCGATGGGATAGTCACTTAGATGGATCACAAACTGGTCATATGGGTGTTATCAAGGCTAAGGTTCGTATCAAAGTTGGTGGTTCTTTAGGGGTGCAAGCGCAAACTCGTATTCGCTCACGATTGCGTCATTTATTAGGATTGTACTCGGTAGTTGATCGAGTGATTGAATGCTATTCTTGTTTTTGTTTTATTGTTTGATCCATCGTGCTGTTTGAGACTCCCTAATATAAGTTATTTATATATTTTTTTGGTCTGTGAACATTCAAATAACGCGAAACTCCCTCATTCAACGATAGAGCTGTACACAGCGTGTAGAAAAGTTATTTTAGAAAAGAGGGGAGGCTGTGCGACCGTTCTTATACAAGAAAAGAAAACAGCGGAGACGATGGGGAGAAAGTTGTTTCCAAAGAGGATCACTCCTTATTACATGGAAACTATTGGCTTGATTCATAATTATAGAAAGTTTTCATTAACATGTTTTTCCTTCGTTAAAACTGGCTTCTCGTTCTCAGTATTTATATAAAAATAATCATCAATATGTAGTTTAAAAATGCGTCTTGAAAGTCACTCATATTCGACATATTATACTCTATCACTACGGGAAGGGATGGATCGCAGCCCAGTCATTTCGCGATCTCAACGGACTTTTTGGCTGAGGAACAATTGCTGATAGTGCCCTACGCAAGTGGTTTAATCGCTTTAAATCAAGTGACACTAGTTTGGAGGATAAAGAAGGAAGAGGTCGGCCATTGGATTTTGATGATCACGCACTTCTGACAGCTGCGGAAGAGGAAGGATGCCTGACAACGCGAGTGCTGGCTGAAGACTTGAATGTCAATCAATCAACGATCGCACGACGCCTGAAGAGGCTTGGAAACGCATGGAAATTGGTTGGATGGATGCCGAACGAGCTTTCCGACATCAAAGCTGAACGCGTTTGAATTTTAACCGATTTACTGCACCGAAACTATGTCAAAGGCTTCGTTTATACTCCCGCCGCCGAGCGGCGCGGCATAGTGCTTTTCTGTAATATTGATTACGCGGCACGGCGCGATCAATATTGTAGGATTGCACTTCACCGCGCCGTTCGGCGGCGGGAGTATAAACGACCCCAAAGCGTGGATTGCCTCCAAAATTCGTGACTTCTTCGCACTTGGAATTAACCGACTGTCAAGCAAATGGGAAGCAGTTCTTGAAGTGGATGGTACTATGCTCTCGATTGATCATTCAAACATGTGTTGATAAAATATTGTTATTGTTTTTGTTGAATAGAAATATTTTTAAAAAACGTTTCATAATTATGCATCAACCCAATAGCCAAAGTGACCATTTCAAATTAACTGTACAACTTTAGAACCGTTTTCAGATTAAGAATCCTGATATACCCACCGGAACTGCCTACGACAGCTTTAAACGAGGTGTGTTTTGACGTTGTGATCTTTGCAGACGTCGCAAACGGAGCGGTGGTGTCGAGCACAGGTTAACTCCTTTACCTCATTTGGGCAGGGATCATACTTTTCGCGACTAGCGACAGCTGCAGTGCATATCAGGCGTAGTTTTCCGTCGATATTAGAGTGAGGGACCGAATATTCCGAGTTCGGAAGTAATTTTGTGATTTGATTTTCGAGCGAATTTTTATTCGAATATTCGAAAAGTGGGAATATTCGAACTATATTCGAATTCGACTATTCGCAAAAGGTGAATGTTCGAATATTATTCGAATTCGACTATTCGCAAAAGGTGAATATTCGAACATTATTCAAATTCGATTATTCGCAGTGGTGAATACTCGGACGTTATTCGAAGTTGAATACCCGAGCTGATTTAACAAAAAATATGAAAATCAGCTCTAATGTATGAAGGTTACGACATACCTTTCAAGACTGAATTCATTTTCTTCACTACTCCATTGTTCCAATTTTCCGAACGCAACAGCTAAATTTTCTCACCTCACCGTCTGATGAGGCTACTAGAACGGTTCTAACGGGGGAAGCCACATGGCAATCGCACTTGGCCACGCACATTTTTCATGCCGCTGCGCAATGATAATGCTTTCGCAATATAAGCTTCGTTGGGTGGAGCCATGTACTCCACCAACCTCCACCTCCTGGGCAGGAAAGGGGAACCTCCATCATTGGGAAAACAACCGGTGAAACGCCCCCGAAAAAGAACGAAAGTGACCCAACACTCATGCGGAGTCGTTTTCAAGATTGGGTGGGTG
>JAPDOI010001525.1:0-168790 GCA_029168955.1 Aplectana chamaeleonis
TGTATTTTTGTGCTTAGGCCCCCAGTTGTATCATGACTCACTTCATATGAGATACTCTGCAGCCAGTCCTATTTTTACATTTGAAACTCGGCCACCAATGCGCGGAGCCACGGCGGCACTACCGAGGAGCCGCGAGCAGGGCCGCCAACGACATTGCCGCTGCGACTGCGCGATAGTGTCGCTTCGGTGCCTCAAGCAAGGAAACCGAGGCATCTTCCTCGCAAAGCCGCAGCGGCGATTTCTTTGAATTCCATACATTCCCACATGTCTTGTTTCTGTTCATCTGATGCCTTGCATTGGAACTATTCCCTCGAATTGGAGTTATCAGAATGTTGGCATACGTATTATACATTGGATCCGAATCAAAAAAATTCGGATACTCGGATTTCGGATAACTCAAAAATCAAAGGTCGCGGATATCCGACTTAAACGGATAGATTAAAAATAGCAAGATCGGATAATCCGAGTCAATCGGATAGGGAGGCGAAACGGATAGTTGGATCTCGGATCAATCCGAAAATTATGTTTTTTCGGTGATTCGGATTTTGGATCACTCGGATTTTTGACTTTTTTCGGTGAGTCGGAATCCGAGTATCCGAGTCGGATATCCGGTCGGATACAAGATGGTATAATTCAAAAAGTTTATCGAAAATTGATAGTCTGGTGAAAATCCTCAAAAAAAAAGGAGATTTTCTACCTTACTATGATAAACGAGCTAATTGATAATCATCTTTATCGCGAAATATTTGCAAACCAAACAGATGTGATCACCTTTCACAATCTCTTCGAAGTGAGAGTAATGTTAAAGCATTTGTCTAAAAGAGTATCAATCCTTCACATCGAATTCGTAAATACCCGTGAGTTACTGTTTAATCCACTCAAAGGCACTGTTCGCGATAAAAACCGCTTTTTTGTTTTTTTGCCTATCTTGAAGCCGGTCCCATTCTGATTCCAAAGATGCTTCTGGAATCGTTCAAGACCTTCTGTTATGGTCCCTGAAAAATTGAGGTAGGGAAAATGGTGGACGACTTGTCCGAGGCTTGTAACTTCCGTCTTTTGCAGCCAATGTATGCGAGCTGACCTGAGTAAAGAGAGAAGTTGAGAATGAAGGGAAGAACGGGGCTTTCGATCGGAAACCAACGCTCAAATCACGATTTCGAGTGTTCCTTTGTTCACGTCGAGGGGCGGAAAGGGGCGGGGCTCGCCCACAATGGCGGGGTTTGCCCACTTTTTTAAGCCGTTCAGCGGCTCCTGGGCAGCTTTTCGTCCCGTTGTTTCTACGCTGTTCTGCTTCTGAGAGCCACGAGAAGCGTTTGTCATGAAAAAAATAGAGGATCAAGTTTATCGCGAACAGTGCCTTTAAAAAAGGATCGCCCGTTCGATCAATACACATGGTTTTTGGTAGGCAATTGAACCCTCAATGCGCCATAAGCGGTATGGTATATTTTTGCGACACACTGTCGCGTCGATCTGCACAGCGACAGCGACGGCCGGTCGCGGAGCTTCTACCCTTTTAACCTGTCGCTATCGCAGTGTGTTGCAAGCTTCGGCCGCGACAGGGACAGTGGCAGCGACAGGCTTCAGCCCATTCGCAGTATGTCGGCCCTCTGCGTCACGTCGCTGCGACGGACGCGCGATAATCGTGCCTACGACGACCGAAGCCGTTGTTACGATGCAGGTCCCGCAGTGCTAGATTGCATGCCTGTCGGTCATGACAGCGGCAAAGTATACCATACCCCTAAGAGCCTTTCAGAGTAGCGTCGCAGCAAAACTCGCTGTCGCGGTGATCGTGTGAGTGATGTGGGACGAGGGGTGATACGCAACGCAAACTGTTCCGTGCGAGGGAGGCGACCGCGCTTTCAGAGTGCGCGAGCTAGCAGCGACGACAGCAACGTCGCGCGGTGGAAATGATTTGGACCATTTTTGTCTCTGCCGTCCCGTCTTAGTTTCTTTCTACTTGTTGATGTTACTTTGTTACTACCTGTCCATAAACTCTCTATAAAAATAATCATTTCCCCTATTTCACTGTTTTCTCCAATGGAACAAACGGCGGCGAAGAGGTAAGAGACGCAGAGACAGAAATATGATTCGGCGACCAGTCATGGTCACGCCCACTTTCTCTCGCTCCGGAGAGCGACGTCACAAATTTCGCAGCGCCGCCACTCTGAAAGGCCCTATAGTCGCACAGGCAACTCAAACTAAGAGAATCAATGCCAATTATGCGCAAAATCTGCGCTGATGATGCGCAGAAAATGAAAAAAAAAATGAAAAATTTTACGATGCTCGCCAATTGGTAGTCTGCAGTGTACAGGCTTTAAAAGGGCGAAATTCACTTGGTTCCTACGCGTGCTGGTGTGGAGCGGAGGGTAAAGACAGTGAGAGAGCGTAGGACAGACGGAGGCCGAGGCGTCTAGCTCGCCGCTCGAGCCTCGAATGATGTGGATTACGACGTTTTATAGAGGGTAACTACGCACCTTTATGGCTACTGTAGAATGGAATGTCGAGTCTTGACATAGGATACGCTTGTTTGAGTCACAGGACATGCCGAATCTACCAATATCCGACTCATTATCCGATCCGAATCATGACATTTTTCGGATATTCGGTACCCGAATCATTATCCGACTCATGGCACATTTCGGTGATTCAGATTTTGAATCAAACGGATTTTGGAGTTTTTTCGGTGAATCGGATTTTGGATCATTCGGATTTTGACGTTTTTTCGGTGAATCCGATTCTGGATCATTCGGATTTTCGGTGATTCGGATTTTGAATCATGAAAATTTCGGTTTATTCGGATGGATATCCGAAAATGAGTGAGTTGGATCCAATGTATAATACGTATGTTAAAAAAGGAAAAAAAAGTAGAGCGTCACAAGTGAACAACTTTTGGGTCAATCTAGGGGATGAGGTTTTTTTGCCGTTTGCCGATTGCCGTTTTCCGGCTGTTTTTCGGATTTTCTTGCCGATTGCCGTTTGCCGAAATCTCAAAATCGTTTGCCGCACATCCCTGGTGAGTAGCTCCGGGGCTTCTCTGGGCGCATTGGTGGGGTTGCCCGTTTGGTCAATACAAAAGTTATTTTTGGAGCCAATCTTACCCTCAATGCGTCATACTCGCACATACAAATCAAACGAAGAGGATCACTGGCAATTATGCGAAAAATCTGTACTGACTATGCGCAGAAAATGCGCTGGAAGTTTCGCAATGCGCGCCAAAAGGATGTCTACAGTGTATTTGAAGGCACAGTCCAACCTCGAAATCGTTTTTCTGTTTTTCTGCTTATCCTCAAGTCGGTTCCACGAAGATTCTAAAAGTCGTATGAATTCCCCTGGGAACGGAGTTATGGCCCCTCAAAGATTGGCTGAAATTGAGCGTCGAGAGCTAGGTGGACGAGTTATCCGAGGCATGTAGCTTCCGGCACTCGAAACCGAGGTGTGGGAACGTACCTGAATGAGGGGAGAGGCTAAGAAAAAATGGAGGAACGGGGCTACGGTTCAAAACCCATCGCTCATCTCGCCACTACTGTGGAAACGCTAGAGTGGCTTCTTCCTATATCTTGCCTAATCGGGGGAATGGAGCTATGTGGAAATCTTAGATTTTGTCCCTGAGGCTGTGCCTTTAAGCACCTGCATGGCTACAGTAAAATAAAATGTCGAGTAGTGACATCAGACACATTTTTTCGAGTAACAGCACATGCCAAATCAACCAATGCCCGACTCATTAACTGATCCCAATCACAACATATTTTGGAATTTCGCAATCCGAATTATTATCCGACTCATGGCACATTTCGGATTTCGCGTCACTCGGACTTCGACGTATTTTCGGTCAGTCGGGTTTTGGAACATTCGGATTTTGACATTTTTCGGTGATTTGGATTTTAGATCATTAGAATTTAAACGTTTTTTTTTCGGTGAATCGGATTCTAGATCATTAAGATTTTAACGTTTTTTCGTTGATTCGCATTTCGTATCACTCGGACTTTGACGTATTTTCGGTCAGTCGAATTTTGGATCATTCGGATCTTGACATTTTTTCGGTGATTTGGATTTTAGATCATTTAGATTTTAACATTTTTTCGGTGAATCGGATTTGGAATCATGAAATTTTCGGTTCAATCGATTGGACATCCAAAAATGAGTGAGTCGGATCCAATGTATTGTGCATGGCTATCAGTAAAGAGAATCCATTGAAGGAATTCGAACCCAATGCCGTCCACCAAAGCGAGCATTCCACAGGGCCTATTGGGCCTAATATAAATTGTGGTCCATATGCCTTGGATGAATAACAGTACTCAAAGGCGTGTTGAAAACATTTTCATTACACGTTCAATTCTCAATAATTCAGCTACTTCCAAAGTGAAACAGTGACATATTCATGCGCTCTTTCCTCATGTGAATCTCCACGAATAACGATTAAATTACGTCGAAAAATGGCGTGATGATCAAAACATCGATTGAATAGTGTGCGCGTTTGTATGATTGTGTGAGTAGCGAATGTTCGCCCTGCAGATGTAGAAGAGAGCGGTGGATGTGTGGATTGATAGGGGAACAATAGATCTGGTATGAACACTACTCGACTGATGATAAAGTTCTGAGCTTCACTTCCGGCCGAATCGCACAAAGCTCGGCTTTCGCTTCTCCATCGCCAGCCCATCGCGTTTTCCAAATCGTACAAAAGAAGGCTTTCGTTTTTCAACCTGAAACACGCATAACTGTACGTAAGTATGAAAGCTTGTGCCTTTTCCATATATCAGGAAGAGGGCCGAATATTGATTCCGCATCCACGTCAAAATTCTGCCAACTCAGAATTTGCAACTTTTTTCAGAAAATTACAGTGTGAACGTCGCACACACGTCACAGGTTTTGAAAATCAAATCGGACGGTGACGTCTCCTACCGTCTGACAGAAACCACAGAGAACTGTGGCTGTTGCCTTAGATCTTACCAAGGCATTCGACACAGTAAACCATGGAGCTCTGTCAAGCAACTTACTGGAATCATCAATACCGCCGTGGCAGAAACGCTGGATATAGGCATTCATCAAGGGCAGACGAGCCGGAGGTATGTTCCGGAACCATGTCTCTAATAGTATTCCTATTGCAGCTGAGTCCAGCAGGGCGGCGTTTTATCGCCTGCCTTCTTCAGTCTGTACCTCGAAGACATGCCCGCCCCTCCCCAGGATATCAAGGTGGTCGCCTATGCCGATGATATGACAATAATGTGTCGGGATCGGGATATACATGTGGCCGCCTCCAAGATCAATGAGTACCTGGTCACACTGAAAAGCTTTTTCGGCCGCAAAATGCTAAAGATCTCTGCATCCAAATCGTCGGTATCCGTACTCACAACGGATCCATCACAGCACAGCGCCCACCCGCATGTCGAGAGGGACGGAGATCGATTACCTGCGGCTAGCTTTCCTAAACTGCTCGGTCTGGTCCATCGCTTAAGTTTCACAAGAACACCGAGCAGAAGCAGGCCGTCGTCAAAGTGAAGCTTAATGTGCTCAGAGCCCTGGGCGGTACATCATGGGCAGTAGCAAGGAAACCCTTATCAGGGCCTACAATGCCATACTTCAGCTCGCTCTGAAGTACGCTGCACCGGTGTGGCAGCACTTGGTATCAGAAACCTCCTGGACCATGATGCAGCGTGTACAGAATTCCGCACTTCGTATAGCTACCGGATGTGAAAGAAGTTCCCCAGTCGAACACTTCTTGCATGCGGAGACACGATTATTGCCAGTAAAGGAGCACTGTCAGCTCCAGGCCCATTAATTTTTTATCAATATCATTATGCAACCCAACCATTCCTCATGGAGAGTGCTGAACCCCGTTGGGGAGAGAGACATCAGAAAGCCATTCGCCGATGCTCCAAGCAAGGTCAATCTGCAAGGATGGCACGATTCACAGCAAGAGCGACTCCGTCTGTTGCCAGAGGAGCACACACCGTTCGTACGGTGTCATCTGGAAAGGGCTACGGTAAATCCCATCCTTGGAGTGGCGCCGCCCCCGGTCTGCACAACCGAGTCTAAACTCGGAAGGAGGGCCAGATGCACCCTGGCATCGCTGCGCTGTGGTCACTCTACTATGCTTCTGGCTTATGTCAGCAAGATTGACAGCAGCAAATCGGACGTTTGCCCAGACTGTGGATGCCACGGCCACGATACGGCACATTTGTTTGATTGTCCGGAGAGACCAACCACGCTGACCACAATGGACCTATGGACGAATCCACTACTGGTCGCTCAGTTCCTCAACCTATGACAGAACCCTCGACGTGGCTGCAGAGAAGAAGAAGAAGACCTTCCGAGATCCAATGCCTTTTACAAAACCACATAAAATCTCTGTGTGATAGCATTCATGACCAGAGGATGAACGGATTGCGGGGTTGGAATTGCGTCCGAGGATCAGCGCGCGTTCGTATTGCTGAGACTCCAGAAATGATCACCCGAAAAAATATGGCTCCCTGAAAACATGCTGTAATTTGAATCATCTAGCCTTTTTTCACAGAATGTTCGTGTGCCCGTCAAACTATTTTAGGAGCGATCACTAGCTCCTCCTGCAGAAAGAAATCGAAAACGGCTATGACCTGGACTTCCAAAGCAGCAAAGCCTCGAGAACGATTCTGGTATCGTTCGTATCCGCTCTGGCGGCTCACTCAACCTAGCCTTCCTTTGAAAAACAGATCTTTGAGGGCTGTTTGGACATTTTCGTTTACTAGAGGAGCCTAACTGAAGTCTGTCCGAATGAGACTGTCCGCCCATGAGGTCGACGTGCATGTCCAGTGGTCGTCGCGGCTGACACAGAATCGACAAAAGTTGCCTTACAAGAATGGTCATCGCAAATTTCCAGAGACAAAACCTCACTTAACAATCGAAATCAGAGTTCACTATTGATGCCATTTTCTAGATTTCAGTGCGGAACACTCCGCTGGCAGATGCTTGAGGGGATAGGTTCGAAAGATGCTGGAGGGGATAGGTTTCGAAAGCAGCGGAAACGGGTCAAAAATCGATGAAAACGGCCGTTAAGTGAATATTTCGTTAGCCCAGTAGGCCTGATTGGCCCGCTCCATCCCCCGTTTTGACGAGCTTGTGGCGCCGCGGGCGATTTCGATTGCGAATCGCTAAGTGATTCCGTCACATCCAGCCCGATCGATTCGCGCTTATTTCGCCATTAGCGCACGCTTGTGAAAGCTAGCAGGGCGCGTGAGCTCGTCTGCGCCCTGAACCTCTACGTACATTAGAAACCGCTGTTTTGGCTTATTCTAAGCGCTTTTCTTCACTGTTTCTTCACTATTTCATAGCTCGCGATCAAATAACCCCATTTTTGAGTCGAACACGAATATGATATTCATCGTGACCTATAGGAGACCGCCACGGCTAATCGACGCAGCTGACCGCGCGCTCCACGACCAATCAACTCAGTGGGTTTCCAAACCGAAATTTTCGTTATGAACGAAGCCGTGTAAAAGAATATTAAGGTGCCTGATATCTGCCCATTAGTAATATAAATTCATTCTAGTACGGTAACTCCAGCTTTAATGAGGAAGAGTCCTATTTCTTCAAAAAAGAGGACAAAAATCGAGTTCATGGCGTAGGCGCGCATTGTGGCCACGCGGTCTCTCGGGTGTGGAGAGAGGGGGGGGGGGAGAAGAAAATCGAAAAGAGGGAGGGGTTAAATTACAGCAAATATAGCTATTTTATCTAGGGACAGAATCAGTTTCCTGAAGACGTAAACATTTGATTTCCAGTGCTGGAAGCGCAAGTGCCATATACCTGTTGCAGTTACCGCTGACCTAGTTGCCAAATCATCCCCTCGCTTTTTGTATAGATCAAGTTTGTTCATTAAATGAGCATCGAATGTCCTGTGTAGAGTCTTACCATTTGGAGAATCATAGGAGTCCAGAGAAATGGATGGTAAGTCATTGATTCGCCCAGATTCCGAGGTAACCCTCCACTTTTCAGTCCATCATCGTGCTTTTGTCCCATGTAAAAGTCTCACCTATGTAGGCTTTGGCTACCTGTGAATATCGATGCTATCCCCCCCCCCCAAATGCATCCACAGAATTGTTTTGTTTTGTTATTCATCCTCAGCCGCAACGACCATTCTTCTTCGTGCTTCATTCGCGCGCGTGCCTGTTTACGGATGTTAGGTAATCTCATCCGATGGACGGGGAGACTTTTCCGTCCCACACTGCGAGCCTCAATGACAAGGATTCCCCTCTCTCCCCTTCCTTTATTGATGTCCTCTTTTTGTTGTTCATCACACATGGAACCCTTAAGAACACATTGTAAACAGAGTGGGATCAATTGAACCTGAAACAACTGCACCAAATTTGGCCCCAAATTAAATTTGTGCTGTATCAGGAGCGTATCCAATCGCTACGCTACGTAATCATGCGTATGTGAGCCTAATTTGGCCAGTTTGTAAAAACCTCAAAGGGTCTTGCTTGAAGAGAGTGAATGCGGCCATAAGGAGTTAATGAGTTGATTCAAATGGGATTCACTGAAACAATAAAAACTAGCCATGGAGGAAGAAAAATTGAGCAGTATGCTTCCAATCGGACCAAAATTGCCATTCATCCAGATGGCCTACGGAAGTTTTGACATAATTTTTTTTGGCGTTATATTACCATCAATGAAGCGATGTGATTTCCCATGAATATCAACGAAATACGAGAAGGAGTTGTATTTCGAGTTGAGCTCCGACTTAATAAGCTAATAGTGAAGTTCTGAGCCAAAGGGGTCACGATGAGATTGTGTCATCAAATTTGGTTAAATTTAGGGCTGGGTCATACTTCCAGCGACGAGCGACGCGACGCAATGTTTACCATCAGTATCGACTGAAAATCGATATGCCTGATATGCACTGTCGCCGTCGTCGGTCGCGGAAGTATGATCTCGGCCTAAAAGAAAGCCAGAATGGTGAATGCCCTAATTCCAATTCAACAACTCGTGGTGGGACAGGGGCTGTGCTTAAAGGCACAGTCCAAGCTCAGGAACGAAATCTGAGATTTCCACATAATTGTGAAGTATACCCACCCTATATAGCCCCTGCCAAATGCGAGCTCTCAATTCCTCCGTATAAGCGAGATATAGGGGGAAGCCAACCTGGGGTGCCCATACCAGGAAGTCACTTTGGCACGCCCCTTTTACGATCTTTCGAGCTCAACAGCGGCTAGATGAGCGATGGTTTCCGACCAGTAGCCCCGTTCTTCCCTTCAATCTCAACTTCTCTCTTTACTGAAGTCAGCTCGCATACATATGCTGCAAATGACGGAAGTTACGAACCTCGGACAACTCGTCCACCATGCTTCCGTAGCACAATTTTGGAGGGGCCATAACTTCGTTCCTAGGGGGTCTTGTACGATTCCAGAGACATCATTGGAATCAGCGTGAGACCGTTCTCAAGATAGGCAGAAAAACAGAGAAGCGATTTCGAGGTTGGACTGTGCCTTTAATTAAGAACTACGGACGTTTTTTGGCAATTTTTCGCGATGTACGGTTTACGAGAATTCGGCACAAAATTGTAACGAATCATATCCAACCGTGAAAATGCGTGCGACGGAACTATTGGAATTCGTGATTTCCAGTTTTAGGTTGAGCCTTACCCTGTTATTCCCACCCGGGCGTAGTCAGCAGTGGGTCGGTCATGGCGAAAGATAATGACTGCTCTGCCGCCCATGTTGATCGCCTCAAACTCCTTATTGGGTTCCGGCTATTCCTTGGTCGACATGAGAGCCAGGTCGGTGGAACGCCACAATTATTCATGTCCATGGAATGCTTTCACCCCCATGATGAACAGGAGAGAAGCAGACATTTGGTGACCCACTGTCTCGGAGCAGAGTTCCGGTACGCAGTTGCAGACAATCACTGTTGTAACACGTAGTGCAAATAGAATCGTTCTGGGAGCACGAGGTCCTAACACGATTAATCGTCATTCCAGCACAACTATTTCGAGCTGCGGGCTGCAACTGCGGAGAGAATTACTCCCACACAGACATCAAGTGTGGAGCTAGGCTCCAACGACCTGGCTGGCTCATGTGTCAAATAAAGCTTGAAACTCAATGTAAACTTCGTTGCAGAATTTCTAGGGGATTCCGAAAACTACCTTCACCAAGCGTGCGTCTTCAGCGGCTTGAAAGTTACAAGCAAAATACTTTTATTTCTTGAATTGAAATCTGCTGATGAATCTGGCAAACGGTTTTCTGATCTATAAACCCTATTCGATGAAGAGTTTTATGAGTATGTTTGTCTTTGTTTTCCAGGTTTTGTTTTTGACTTCCTGATGCACTGAGCAGCCTCCTCTCTTTCGGCCGACGGAATAAAAGGCGAATCAGTTTTTTGTCCCGCCACGTTGGGATCTGTCCTCAATTGATGACTTAGGCCGAGTTCATACTTCCCGCAACCAGCGACAGTGACTACCACCTCTCTGTCTTGCACGTTTTTTAGAGATTGATGGTCATCTAATGAATATCGGAGCCTATCAGAACCAATACAGATTACAAGGTATAAATTTTTGTGTGTACGATGTCTACAAAAGTCGAACCTGTTGTGACTCCGATCCTTCAATGAGTGCTGTGAGTAATTGGTCGCAGACTTCTCGATTTTGTGGTCGAGCGCAGTACTCCGCCAATGCCTCTGGATCCTGTAATGAGGTTTAATTAGTTCTTTGACTTATTTTCAGGGATGAGATAAAAATGAAAAGTTCTCCTAGTTTGACATCAGTAATCAAGAGTGAAATGGATCCCCTTATTGGGCAACTACTATGATTTCCCTAGTACAAAGTTCGTAGAGACTTCATCTATAGCGGATAGATTATTTCCGTTACCAGGAAATGCCATCTGACTGTGAGGTACGAATGAGTTATTGACAATGCTACACTTAATAGGAAATGTACACACGCAAGGAGAGTAATTATCACGGAACTTTTCACGGAGGTATCGAATTAATGACTAGCTGATTTATGGCAAGTTCAATAGATTAACTAGTCGGGTTTTCATTTATGAAAGTGCTGATTGGAAGGCAGGTTTTCTAGTCTCAATGAATCAATGAGTTCCGAGGGGAACATATTTGGATTCATCCAATGAAAAGGGTATCAGGAAACTATCGGAACCTGCATTATTTCTATTTGAAAATCTTCTACATAAACCACTAAGACGACTATGCACATAGGAATAAACTTGAATAAAACCTCTGATTTTTTTCCGATTAAATGAATGAATTCGAGTATTTGCCCTTAATTGAGAATCGATGAGAATGACTAATTGAAACATTCATTCATCCGAGCCGAATTTTATGACAATTGAATTTCTAATTGATTCACGATTATTGGCCGAAATTCGAAACTCATAAGTAATAAGTAAAAAACCTAATTTGATCTGAAGAGTGGATAAAATGTTAGAAAGTCAGAAATTCGAAAATCCTGAGTTAACCGAATACTTGAGTGCCCGAAACATTCGAATAATATTCTAGCTTATTAGATTAGATCACAAGTCTAACTGGCGCCTAACGTTCAAAGCTTGTTGTGGTTCAATCATACACGGAAAACGACGGAGTGTACAGTTAGGTCCGTGGCTTGCCTCCTCAAGAAACAAAAACATTTTGAATATCATCCGTAGCTGGCGCCGGTGGTTCAAATTTCACTGACGGCTGGCGGTATGGTAAGCCGATCAGCTTCGCTGTTTTCTCGGCCTGAATCGATTAGGCCTAGTGCATACTTCGGGCGACGGGCGACGCGACATAGTGTTAGTCATATAAATCGACCAAAAGTCGCAGTCGTCGCGGGAAGTATGTCATGCACTAAGTTTTAGGCGTCGTTTATACTTCCGCCGCCGAGCGGCGCGACGAAGTGCAATCCTATGATATCGATCGTGCCGCTCCGCGTGATCAATATTACAGAAATGTACTTTGCCGCGCCGCTCGGCGGCGGGAGTATAAACGACTCCTTAGCGGACCGGCGTAAGCGTTCGCCGCGCCAGCAGCAAGTGAGATTTAACTGGTTTTCTCTTGAAGGGCAAGCTACTGACCGATGTGTACGGATGGGATAGTGTAGACGTTAAAATTGCCCTCGCATCCACTTAGAGTTACGTTGTACAGATCCCTTCGCATTGGATTGCAAGCTTAAACGGCATCTAATTGCCTCCGGACTTTTCACAGGGTGGGTAAATGAGTCGCGGCGATTTATGACAACCGTTTACGAAGACGGAGGTATTTGTGAACGTTCTCTCAACGCAAATACAATGGAAACATTTGGTTTTTGTATGCAAAATGCCTAAAATGATTTGAAGAACTGAATGTGAGTGTGTTAAATAACGTCATCTTTGAAATCACTTCAACGTTTTATAGAATTTTTTTGATGTGGTCAAGATCTATCGGAGAAAATTCATGAAGGTACCGTTCTTGTCCAGTAGGAACTGAACCTACAATTATTGGATGCTGCAATATTTTTCGTTGACAATCAGACCTGCTTTTTTTTACCATCATTTTCACGGCAATACGTCAAAAAACACATACATAGGATTTTTTAAAAAACCCAGCTCAGCTAAAAATTATCAAAAACAAACATCAAGGTAATGCGAAAAAACTCACAGTTTGATTCCCAAAAAAGTTTATTGTACCACGCGTTATCCTTCATGGTTTTTGAATCAGCCTAACCCTCTATGTATGGTCCCTTTGCCATGTTTAGTCTAATGAGTTACCACGGCGCGACGATTGCGGCGGGCCGTGCGACGTTCGCGACACCAAAGGCCAACTGGTCTTCGATCGCGCGCCCCGCATTCCTGTCCATTTACTAGACTTAATCGAACGAGGGGACTCGTCGCACGTTTGTGTAGCGTGCAGTATACAATATGTCCCTCTTTTGCAACCCTAATGTATTCCTTTCCTTTGTGGAAATTCGCACTAATGCACTGGCAAATTTCTATAGAGATAATGTAAATTAAAGTTTTTTGCGGAGGTGTATTTCTTAAGCTTGAAATAGAAAAGGAGTTGGAGCCATCGCTGACTGGCCTTCAGACAGGACTATTTCTGGAATGCGAGATTTGTAGGTCTTTTGATATAAGTTCGCGGTAAAAAAATACAACGCACTATCTAAAAGAGATTGGAAGAGATTAGGTATATCAAAAAGAGAAATGATAACGATGAAAAATATCTACTAACCAGAATTTGCCATCAGCAGACTATAAACGATAGACTTTCGACTTGTTCACTACGAAAATTGAATCCCAAATGTCGTTCGTTTCTGTCGAATTTCGCATAGAATCTATAGTTAGGGACAAAAACCGTAAGGAAAAAAATCAATTGTTAAAGGCAGCAGACACGCTCGAAAAAGTTGTTGAGATAACTACTTTTCTAAAGTCGCATGGCTCCTAGTAGACTGCTCACGCCTTCGGAAGTGTCAAAGACGAGTCAAAACTACTAAATTTCAGCATTGAAAATCAAAAAATTTCTGCAACCCCGTCCCAAAATACAAACTCGTCCAGATTGATAGTATTAATACGGTCCCTTTAGATGGTTTTTGATGCTTCCAACGAGGTTAACGTTTCAGTTCAGGCTGTAAGAGTATATCGGCTTCTCTATCTCAACCGTTTCGTTGCTAATATTCGCTGTTTCAACCGCGCGCCGTAAAACTCGTCCACTTTCACCTGATAACAGAATAACCATTAATCCTCTAATTGCCCACAGTTTTCGTCCGTTTTTTCGTCAATTCCCAATACAACCAGCTCCAAACCTTTGATTTATGTCATAAAATCGATACCATTTTTGAGCGTGTCTGCTGCCTTTAAGAGTGAAAACCGTATCCTAGCTCACGATGTTTCTTCGTAGGCAAGTCCATGAAGTGGAGGATAAAAGGAAAAATTCACTACAAAACCCTATTGAAAAACCTATTAAAGGCAGTGTTCACGATAAAAAAAATGTGTTTCAGTTGCCACTTCGAGCGCAAGGCAAACCCCAAAAGCGCAATGCCCGCTCTTCGAATAGCCACGCTCTTTCTTCATTTCCATCTTCTTTCTTTACTCAGGTCAGCTCGCATACATTGGCTGGAAATGACGGAAGTTACAAGCCTCGGACAACTCGTCCACCATGTTTCTTAGCTCAATTTCTGAGGGACCATAACTCCGTTTCCAGAAGGTCTTGTACGATTTCAGAGACATCATTAGAATCAGCATGGGCCGTTTTCAAGATAGGGGAGGGAACAGAGAAACGATTTTTATCGTGAACACTGCCTTTAAAAAACTCTAAAAACAATTTTCAATCAAGCCTGTTTGGTAAGCTTGAAGCACTGCTGGATTTCGAAAATACAAACATCAGGAATGCTATTGCTCTTCAAACTTCTTAGGTGAAACACTTTGCTCTTTGTTTCTTCTGCCGGAAATTCTTTAAGAATAGGATGGTTCAAATTCACATGCATCGATGTCAGAATCCTTCGCGATGAAGAATACTGAAAATTTCGGCAACAGTTCCTTCGGGTGGGCAACTGCTACATGTACATATTTATGTATGGTGTGGGCTGGGTTGTCCTGTAGCTCGCCTGATCCGCGGGATTTCCACCCACTTCCTAGCCATTTTTCGTCGTATTTTCGTCCTTACTCCTATTAGAGGGACACAAAGCTTACATTTCTGGAAAGAAAAAAATCGAAAATATTTTCATCATGAACACCTTCTTTAAGGCCTGTTTTACATAGAGTAATGCCCGAAAACGAATTAGATCGACCTAATTCCCGTTGAAACAGTTGGACGCAAACTGAATCATTTATGGTTTAGCTTACTTTTCGTCGAAAAAGACTAGACAAAACTCCACTGAAAAATTTCCACATTCTCATAATTCAATTCTTGATCGAATAATGCCGTACAAAGGTATTCGATTCGCAGTCTTCTTCTGTGGAGCGTGAGGATTTGGCATGAATTTTTCACCGCGGTTTCTTCAGTTTGGCATGCAAGACTCGATTCATAGGCAGAACTCCGCGTGATTCTCTTTATCCTTTTCGTGAACGAGTTGATGTACTTTTATGGCACATGCTCTTTAAGGTAGGCTATGTTTTATGCACATAAACTTTGGATTTCTTACGGTTTAACAAATAAAAACAGGTGCTAGGGTGGTTCCGACTGTGGTATTTGGAAAGGAAAATAGCATATAACGAAGTACAGTACCGCCCATGTTTTTTTTTCGCAGAAATGGCGTTTTGCGGCGTTTTTTTGAGCTCACAAAGCGCCGCATCGCCATAACTCCTTTCAAAATTGACGAAATGAACTTTTTAGGAAGTTTTCGTGTTCCTCTATGCGAGGCGAATGTAATGGTATGAGTAGAAAGCCCTTGTAACTCCGGTATTGTGTTCAAAAATGTGTTTTTCCTTCTAAGATTCACATCGACCACAGGTCAAAACGGAACAGATTTCTGCTACCATGACCATCTGATCAGTTTATAATGAGGGATTTTGTGGTACAATTATTCATTTTTCGGTAAACTTCTGAAGTTGGATCTATGATTTTGTAACGCTATGGTATAGGACTAAATGAAAACAATATAACTGACTTCAGAATTGAAATTGGACCACTTTGAAACAAGTCATGGCGTTGCGGCGCTTTGTGAGCGCAAAAAACGTCGCAAAACGCTTTCTTTGCAAGAAATTTGCTCGGAAATGTACGTGTTTGTAGTAACAATTCGAAAATTTCATAGACGATGACGCTGCACAATAACTAAAAACGAGCAATTAAGAAGATTTAGCAATTGACTTAGGGAATCCACAATGACATGGCAACAAGTACTGTGGTCGATGTGACGTCGAAATAGCGCAGCTGTGTGATAAAAATTAGGCCTGGAATACTTTGCCAGTAATGCACCAAGTCATGTTTGCTGCAGTAGGTTCTCTAAACTAGCGCTGAAAGTGGTGAAATTTGAATCCGACAGCGCATGGATGAGCGTAGACATCTTCGGCCTGAACTGGGCCGAAAGCGGAAAAGCTTTTTCTGCTTCACCTATGAGTCATGTTGAAATTTGAGCATTCCCTGAAAAATCGAAAGAAGCGTTCCGGCCTTTTCCCCAGGAGGAAATTCACTTCCCTCTGGCGGAACATCACTGCGATTTGAGCTGTTTGCCCAAGATTCCTGATTCATTCTATCCAACACTTTACCTCACATAAACCCACGAAGAAAAACAATGCGTTATGAGGCGATTTCGCCTCGCCTGGAAGCTTTGATGATGTCACTGAATCTGCGGAGAATATTTACAATGAAATATCTAACATGAACAGAAACAAAATCTGAATGTATTCAAACTGTTATAATCTCGAAAACCTAAATTCATTCCGTATCGAATCGTGTGACTGTTGTCTAGAATTCCGGGATTCGCAGTACTTGTCGAGACCTCATGCCGATTTGTTCAGAATTTGGGAGGAAGTTGCCGAGGACTTGGAAGAACGAGTGCTTGACCAGATTTCAGACAGAATTCTGGACAACTCCACTCGAATTTGAGAATACATATGTCTCCAACATGCCGAGAATTTAACGAGAATCAAGGACGGTAACTCCAGAACACTCTTTACATCACATTCTTCGGACGTCACGACTGCTGTTTTCCTTCTTTTCTTTTCGTGTGGGTTCTCTGCTGTCTTTTCTGTTTTGTTCCATTCTTCTAACTGGTTATCGAGTATAATTCACTTCACCGATATCTTGAATATCAAACTCAATTTTTTTCAGATTTTCATCTTCTGAAAATAGCGGGAGAAATGAAAATTCTGTGTGCGAGTAGTGTCAGAAAAATGAAAATCCTGTAGGTGAGTAAAAACCGTCAGGAGCAGCTTCCACATGGAACTCTATCTAATATACATTGCGATTTAGCCGAAAGGCTGTTTTAAGGGCAGTGTTCACGATGAAAATCGTTTTCCTGTTTTTCCACCCATCTTGAAAACGGCCCTTTGCTAATTCTAATGATGTCTCTGAAATCGTACAAGACCTTCTGGGAAAGGAGTTAGGGTCTCTCAAACATTGAGCTAGGGAAGCATGGTGGACGAGTAGTCCGAGGTTTGTAACTTCCGTATTTTGCAGCCGATGTATGCGAGCTGACCTGAGTAAAGAGACAAGTTGAGATTGAAGGGAAAAACATGGCTATTGATCGGAAATCATCGCTCATCTCACCAACTCCAGTTTTCATTTGCTCACGTCGGGGGGCGGGCCCTGCGCTTTTGGGGTTTGCCTTGCGCTCGAAGTGGCAACTTCGGGCTCTTTTCGGGCTCTTCGGGGCTCGTTTTCATGCGTTCTTTCGACGTCAACGTTACATTGTGCCCCTCCACTACCCATTCCTAGTGGAAACTGAAACACATTTTTTATCGTGAACACTGCCTTCAACTGAGTTACGAGTGACGAAGTTCATTTGGGAAGTTTAGGGTGACGTCTTAGTAAAAGTGTTCCCAGAATGATAGTCAACCATATGAATCTTCAATGCAAAAGGTCCAAATCAGTTTGACTACTAAATGCTTAATGATTTGTGCAAATGATTTCTATGAGTCACGAGAGTTGATATTTGAGTTGATCGGGGTCGATTCACCCTATATACAAATTTTCACCGCCTAAGATGGAGGATGAACACTGCTACAGATAGTGGCTTGAACTTTTCTCAGGTGTGGTCGGAAGTCGACAATTTTGAAAATTAGGAGCTGCGATAGTAAGATATTTAGTCCAGCGTGGTCGATTTACCATGTACACAGTCTTTCACCGTCTCACAAGGGAAGTATACAAAGCGTAGGTCGGATCTGCCAAAACGACTAGTGTCGTTAGTATCTCTTGTGGCTCAATAGTAGAACTGCTCGGTATCCCGCCCCGAGCCGCAGGTTCCAAGAAGTTACAAGCTTGAAAAGCTCATTTTTTGTGCTTTTTGTACCTTCCAAAAAGCGCGTTAGTCTTCGGAAAATCCGGAAACAGACCTCACAAATGTGTTCAGCGTCAAAAACCACCCACCTGAGCAAAGTTTGAGTGAAGGCACATTTTCCGTACTTTGTCCAGACTAACAGCGTTTTGGACTTGAACGGATTTTCGGTTGGGCGTTTATTTCTACCAATTGAGGGCTCCGGAAGCGTGTTAGAAAAATTGTCCAGATTTGACTTAAAATTCTCTCAGGGAGGTGTTTCGGGGCGCTGATCACGAATCTGTGGTTAATTAGTCGATTTTCCAATGGTTTCGGCTAATTTCGTTTGAAGCTTCCCAACCGGGGAAAATTTCGAGGGAAAAACGCCACTTTCAAGATTTCCGGTTTTCTACGACAGATATGTCTCAAAATCATTCTCTGAGGGTTATTTGGGGTGCTAAACACGAATCTGGAGTCCGTTTATCGATCTTTTGCAGATTACGGTAGATTACGGTGGGTATATGGTAGTTTGGTAAAAATCTTAGATTTTACTCAAAATTTGTATGCGGGGGTTATTAGGGGTGGAAAATACGAATTTAACGTCCGTTTGTCGATTTTCAAAATACTAATGTGGGTTTTGACCCCTAAATGACATGTTACCTACCGTAACCTACAGTAAACCTCAAAATTTCGACAAATGGACTCCACATTCGTATTTTCCACCCTAGAATACCCCTACATACAACTTTTGAGCTAAATCCGAGGAAATTTTTTGAAACTCCAAAAAAAATGTTTTTTTTTTCGCCAAGCTTAAAAAATGCTCATATTTTTTTTGAGCCTGCGGCTCGCGGCGGGATACTGCGCATTTTTACTATTGAGCCAGAAGAGATACTAACCATACTAGTCGTTTTCGCAGATCCGACCTACGCTTTTTATACTTCCCTTGTCAGAGTAATTCCGAAGATCGCTACAATGATAGCGCAGTGGTGCTGGGCAAAGCGAATAGCGGCCCATGTTGAACGATTTTTCAGACCCACACCATATACGATGCACTGTTCTCTCTCCACGTACGCCGATGAAACAAGTCAAATGAGGAATATGCCGAGCGAAATGGAGTTCGACGTTTTCCGAGGGCCTTACCAACCGTAGCACTCAACGGTTGAGTGGCAGCCCTATTTCTGGGAAGTATGTACACTTTTACATGTGTGTAACTGCATAATAACTTTCGTGAATCGGGCAAGAAGTTGTTGAGAATTGGGCGAGAAGTTGTAGAGAATCGAGCGAAAAGTTGTCGAGAATTCACCAAGTTGTCCTGCATTCGTACGAGTGCACGACAATTTTTCATCCGAATCTGGAGAACTAGTTTTACCTGAGTCGGTTACCAGACAAATCTGGTTTCAAATGTATCCAAGAGCCAAACCTGGGTGAAATCGTGAAAAAACTATTCGACAATTTGAGGAGGTGAAGAGTTAGGCTCTCAAAATTACTGTATATTGAAGCCGCTAATCCAGGTGGCTTTCGGGAAATATAGAGCACAGGGGTTATTAAGCAGCAGCAGATCATTCTGGTATATAAGGTTCACTATGACCAGTCACTTACTAGGGACTGCTTTAAACTTCCCGTGGAAATTTGGAAAACCATGTTGTCCTTGCTGTACATATGTA
Source organism: Aplectana chamaeleonis (assembly GCA_029168955.1). NCBI lineage: Eukaryota > Metazoa > Nematoda > Chromadorea > Rhabditida > Cosmocercidae > Aplectana > Aplectana chamaeleonis. The sequence goes on from JAPDOI010001525.1 coordinate 19,507, forward strand.
GGTCTGTGACAGTACATAAATAATCTGTGCTTGAAATTCCATAAATGGCTGCGGGGATTCCGAAAAATGGCATCTTAGTTGCTTCAAAAAAATTAGCGAATTTTTGGGGCGTTGAGAAAATTTTTTTTCGGATTCGGCTCAAGACTTCTGCGCTGAAGCCGAATCTGGGGTTTTTCCCTCGCCTGACCTAGGGTTACGGTAGACAAAATGCCTTTTAACTGACGTTAGTAACCTTAAACTGTCGAAAATCGAGAAATGGACTTCAAAATCGTGTTCAGCGTGCCAAATAACTCCCACATAAGAAATTTTTAGTAAAATCTGAGGCTTTGACCGAGCTACCGTATGCCCACCGTAATCTACCGTGATCTATCGAAAATCGATAAATGGGTCGCAGATTCGTGTTTGGCGAGGCGATTTGATCGTAACATTCTAGAAGTCGTCCAGAGTGGTGTTTTCCAGCGAATTCTCCCCCGTTTTGAAGCTTTGGACAAAATCAGACGGATTTTTCTGAAATGTTGACGAATGTGTCTCAGATTCGTGATCACCACCCGAAACAACCCCTAGAAACAAGTTTTTAGCCCAATCCGAGACAATTTTTGAACATCCTCAAAATTGTCATTCGCGTACCTCTTTTATCTACGCAAAGCTATGGAAATGCCCACTGTTGGGAATCTCCTGTAAATCTCTATGGCATTTAGGGGATTTTTTTGAAAACCGATTATCAATACTGTGTCCCATACCTACAACTCTCAACATATGGTTTTATAGAAGCCCACCGGAAGTGTAAGGCAAGCCCTAGTTAGATTCTATCAAAAAGGGGTCTTCCAAGCAAAAGAGGTTTGGTTGGCGTCAGAAACGTTCCAACAAAAAGGGAACAATAATTAAGTTGAATGAGGAGAGTCTACAAAAAGTGAACAATATTTTCTGAGACTGATTTTCCTGGCCGATGCTTCTTAATAGCAAAAACAAACCGTTGCGGTGTTCTACACGGAAGCACTCTGTGGTTCCAAAACTCGTCTAGACTACACGAGAACCGTTAAAAAGTATGTGCATGTAAACCTAATACTTACCATCAGAACAGAAGATGATGCCAAAAACACAGACGGACGGTTAGCTCCAGCTGCTACTATAAGCGAAACCAAACTGCAGCATCTAATGAGAATATTTTCTTATATTCTCGTCAACGAATAGAAGTCCATTCTTGGAAACCATTGAACTCTTCCTCTAGAAGTACCACAACGGTTTGTTTTTGCTATTAAGAAGCATCGGCCAGGAAAATCAGTCTCAGAAAATATTGTTCACTTTTTGTAGACTCTCCTCATTCAACTTAATTATTGTTCCTTTGTTGGAACGTTTCTGACGCCAACCAAACCTCTTTTGCTTGGAAGACCCTTTTGATAGAATTGTTCACTTTTTATTGATATTACGAAGTAATATCCCTGAAAAATCTTCAATAATTCTCGAATAGCATGGATTGCTATAATAATCAGTAAGCAACAACCTTGTTGCGCACGCTACAAATGAAGCGCTACTCACTTTCCACGACGTCCTGATGATGTCAGAAAATGCCCTATGCACTTGGCACCACCTTGGCACGACGTCCTGATGACGTCACCAGATGCTTTATGCACTTGGCACGACGTTCTGATGACATCATCAGATGCTATGTGTACTTTGCATGACATCCTGATGACGTCATCAGATGCCCTATGTACTTTACATGACATCCTGATGAAGCCATCAGATGCCCTATGTACTTTACATGACATCCTGATGAAGTCATCAGATGCCCTATGTACTTTACATGACATCCTGATGAAGTCATCAGATGCCCTATGTACTTTACATGACACCCTGATAACGTCATCAGATGCCCTATGTACTTTACATGACACCCTGATGACGTCATCAGATGCCCTATGTACTTTACATGACACCTGATGACGTCAACAGATGCCCTATGTACTTTGCATGACAGCCTGATGACGTCATCAGATGCCCTATGTACTTTACATGACATCCTGATGACGTCATCAGATGCCCTATGTACTTTACATGACACCCTGATGACGTCATCAGATGCCCTATGTACTTTACATGACACCCTGATGACGTCAACAGATGCCCTATGTGCTTTAGATGACACCCTGATGACGTCATCAGATGCCCTATGTACTTTACATGACATCCTGATGACGTCATCAGATGCCCTATGTACTTTACATGACACCCTGATGACGTCATCAGATGCCCTATGTACTTTACATGACACCCTGATGACGTCATCAGATGCCCTATGTACTTTACATGACATCCTGATGACGTCATCAGATGCCCCATGTACTTTACATGACATCCTGATGACGTCATCAGATGCCCTATGTACTTTACATGACATCCTGATGACGTCATCAGATGCCCTAAGTACTTCACGTGACACCCTGATGACGTCATCAGATGCCCTATGTACTTCACGTGACACCTGATGACGTCATCAGATGCCCTATGTACTTTACATGACATCCCGATGACGTCATCAGATGCCCTATGCACTTTACATGACACCCTGATGACGTCATCAGATGCCCTATGTACTTCACGTGACACCCTGATGACGTCATCAGATGCCCTATGTACTTTATTGACATCCTGATGACGTCATCAGATGCCCTATGTACTTTACATGACACCCTGATGACGTCATCAGATGCCCTATGTACTTCACGTGACACCCTGATGACGTCAACAGATGCCCTATGTACTTTACATGACATCCTGATGACGTCATCAGATGCCCTATGTACTTTACATGACACCCTGATGACGTCATCAGATGCCCTATGTACTTTACATGACACCCTGATGACGTCATCAGATGCCCTATGTACTTTACATGACATCCTGATGACGTCATCAGATGCCCTATGTACTTTACATGACACCCTGATGACGTCATCAGATGCCCTATGTACTTCACGTGACACCCTGATGACGTCATCAGATGCCCTATGTACTTTACGTGACACCCTGATGACGACGTCATCAGATGCCCTATGTACTTTACATGACACCCTGATGACGTCATCAGATGCCCTATGTACTTTACATGACACCCTGATGACGTCATTAGATGCCCTATGTACTTTTACATGACATCCTGATGACGTCATCAGATGCCCTATGTACTTTACATGACACCTGATGACGTCATCAGATGCCCTATCTACTTTACATGACACCCTGATGACGTCATCAGATGCCCTATGTACTTTACATGACACCCTGATGACGTCATCAGATGCCCTATGTACTTTACATGACACCCTGATGTCGTCATCAGATGCCCTATCTACTTTTTACATGACACCCTGATGACGTCATCAGATGCCCTATGTACTTTACATGACACCCTGATGACGTCATCAGATGCCCTATGTACTTTACATGACACCCTGATGACGTCATCTGATGCCCTTTGTACTTTACATGACATCCTGCTGACGTCATCAGATGCCCTATATTACTTTACATGACACCCTGATGGCGTCATCAGATGCCCTATGTACTTTACATGACACCCTGATGACGTCATCAGATGCCCTATGTACTTTACATGACACCCTGATGACGTCATCAGGTGCCCTGTGTACTTTACATGACATCCTGATGACGTCATCAGATGCCCTATGTACTTTACATGACACCCTGATGACGTCATCAGATGCCCTATGTACTTTACATGACACCTGATGACGTCATCAGATGCCCTATGTACTTTACATGACACCCTGATGACGTCATCAGATGCCCTATGTACTTTTACACACCCTGATGACGTCATCAGATGCCCTATGTACTTTACATGACACCCTGATGACGTCATCAGATGCCCTATGTACTTTACATGACACCCTGATGACGTCATCAGATGCCCTATGTACTTTACATGACACCCTTATGACGTCATCAGATGCCCTATGTACTTTACATGACACCCTGATGACGTCATCAGATGCCCTATCTACTTTATACATGACACCTGATGACGTCATCAGATGCCCTATGTACTTTACATGACACCCTGATGACGTCATCAGATGCCCTATGTACTTTACATGACACCCTGATGACGTCATCAGATGCCCTATGTACTTTGAGATGACATCCTGATGACGTCATCCAGATGCCCTATGTACTTTACATGACACCCTGATGGCGTCATCAGATGCCCTATGTACTTTACATGACACCCTGATGACGTCATCAGATGCCCTATGTACTTTACGCATGACACCCTGATGACGTCATCAGGTGCCCTATGTACTTTACATGACACCCTGATGACGTCATCAGATGCCCTATGTACTTTACATGACACCCTGATGACGTCATCAGATGCCCTATGTACTTTACATGACACCCTGATGACGTCATCAGATGCCCTATGTACTTTACATGACACCTGATGACGTCATCAGATGCCGCTGTACTTTACATGACACCTGATGACGTCATCAGATGCCCTATGTACTTTACATGACACCCTGATGACGTCGTCAGATGCCTATGTACTTTACATGACATCCTGTTGCCGTCATCAGATGACCTATGTACTTTACATGACACCCTGATGACGTCATCAGATGCCCTATGTACTTTACATGACACCCGGATGACGTCATCAGATGCCCTATCTACTTTGCATGACACCCTGATGACGTCATCAGATGCCCTATGTACTTTACATGACACCCTGATGACGTCATCAGATGCCCTATGTACTTTACATGACATCCTGATGACGTCATCAGATGCCCTATGTACTTTACATGACACCCTGATGACGTCATCAGATGCCCTATGTACTTTACATGACACCCTGATGACGTCATCAGATGCCCTATGTACTTTTCATGACACCCCGATGACGTCATCAGGTGCCCTATGTACTTTACATGACATCCTGATGACGCCATCGGATGCCCTATGTACTTATACATGACATCGTGATCACGTCATCAAATCCCCTATGTCCTTTACATGACACCCTGATGATGTCATCAGAAGCCCTATGTACTTCACATGACACCCCTGATGACGTCATCAGATGCCCTATGTACTTTACATGACACCCTGATGACGTCATCAGATGCCCTATACATGACATCTTGATGACGTCATCAGATGCCCTATGTACTTTACATGACATCTTGATGACGTCATCAGATGCCCTATGTACTTTACATGACATCTTGATGACGTCATCAGATGCCCTATGTACTTTACATGACACCCTGATGACGTCATCAGATGCCTATGTACTTTATATGACACCCTGATGACGTCATCAGATGCCCTATGTACTTTACATGACATCTTGATGACGTCATCAGATGCCCTATGTACTTTACATGACACCCTGATGACGTCATCAGATGCCCTATGTACTGATAGCCTGCGACCACTGGCAGTGGCTAGTGGCGCGAACGAGGAACGAGGGACGAGGAACAGGACACGAGGGACGCGTTACAAGAAAAAACGCGAATTTTAGCTAAGCTTCCGCCGATCTAACTTTGTTAATTTTCAATCGATTTGGCTCAAATTTTGTCAGCGGGTGTCTTCTATACTCTCTCACTTATATCCAGAAGGAAATCTCTAGAAAATTTGTTTTACAGGTTTTATTAACTACTTTACCAAAATCTAAGTGATCACAAGTGCCAGGCAAAACCAAACCTCTCCAGCCGCTTCGCGGCTGGAGCGATTCCCTATAACACTCCCCATATTGTTGGAAACACCGTGGGTCTTCATGATCCCCTCTCACCTGTTCTTTTGAGCCAGGAAATCTTCACAAATGCTATTTTTGGACACAACACGAGTTTTGGGCGCCACAACTATTAGTGCGACCGATGTTTGACACGTCCATGCCTTCGCGCATGCACACGTTGTGGGTGGCAATCAGGCAGATGACAATGTGGCGAGCCGAGTACGTAATTCCATTCACATTCAGCGATTAAATAAGGGTATGTGATGCGCCCGGGCTGATTCGGTGAAATTCCTATGATCTTTGAAGCGAGAAGTTGATCTATTGCCTCTTTGATTTGTCTAACTCAAGAATGAAATTGGAACTGACTAAACAGCTATCGTAGGCTAGAAAGTCGGACATGGCCAGAAAGGCTATTTCTGTTCTCAGGGCATCTCACAGCAAAGTGTAGTAAGACACTGCAACATCGCACAGCACTAGCCCCACTACATTTCGACGGTGTAGTGAAACATGGCAATACCAATATCCATGTACGACTTTCGATAAATCTCGGCATCGCAACTGTCGATATAAATAGTCTTCTGTAGCTTGCCATTCGAGATAGTACAGATTTATTCGGCTAACGTTTCGGCGTTATCGCCTTCTTCGGAGCCTGGAATCCTAAGGGACAATCAGGAAACTACTCCATCAAGCGCTATTTCATTCTACAGAAATTCATTCAGTAGGTAACGAGATCACTCACGAAGCAACATATGCAACGGGAAAATAGACCAACCTTAGACTGTGAGCTGAGACGCTCAACTAGTCACCCACAGTTCGAAATAGACGGAGAGGAATCAGCCAATGCTAGGGACTAAGACAGATAGCCTTGGCTACAGCACTGATTACCTCAAGATACTGCCCGTGGCGGACTAATTACCTCAAGGTAATGCCTGTGGCGGGCTAATTACCTCGAGGCACTGCTTATGGCTGATCCGTGTCCCCAAACCCACACAGATCAAAGTACAGTGACTGCGATGCGCTCCTCCTTGCGATTGATATTTGGCAATACCGATCAACACTATTCCAACTACACTTCGTGGCGAGTGCGAATTAACTGTGGGACGATAGCCTGATTAGTGCGCATTGCCGACCCTCTATGTTCAGAGGCGACATGCCGAATCACCAGGCTCGCCAATTATTATTGTCCACCCTATTCTCAAATAGGCTCAACGCATCGAGTCATAGAAAAGAGCTGCTGCTTGTTCTCACCCTTTCTTATATGCTGTCAATTATGTGTCCATGGGTTATCTTTGGAGAATTTCCACCCATCACTCAAACAATGTCATAGAGACGTCCCTAGAGTTGCTCAAAACGTCACACAGCTACTTGTGCAGCTTGTCGCATTCGCACACAAATAAGAACTTTCAGGACATCAACAGTCATAACTGATGTCGTCTTTACTCTTGAATATTCATGATGACAGACAGCTCTCAAAGCTTCTCAACTCGAAATCCTGGAGAGAACTGCATAGAGCAAACACGAAGCTTGCACTTTATGCTTGGCCCTCGATTTCGGAAGGAGGTTCAGCTTTAGTTTTCTTTTCAAAGCCCAATTTCGAATTGAATCTTCAGTCAGAGCTTCAGATCCTATTGGTTGAAATTTTCTTCTCAGATAGGCTATGCGTTCGTCTCAGAAGGAGCCAATGCAAAGTGTGAAAATTTTGAGTGAGCTATTTATCCTAGCTGCTTTCAAACTATTCGTTCGCATTCATATCATACTGGAAATTATCACAAATTCGGTAAGCCCGGGTTCCGAGCCGGACTCATGAATGATCATGCCGTGATTAAAAGGGGAATTTCAAGGTCTTGCATTTATCCTGTAATTTATCATTATACCTAACAGCGCAAGACGGCGTTCAGAGTTTATTCGCGGCGCGACGCGATGTTGTAATCAGCCTAGGTATCGACCAGGCGACGTCGCGTCGCGTGGTCGCTGGGGGTTCACAGTGAGGAGGCGCGATAAATTCGAAATGACGCTCAAGTTGCCTTAGCGCGACGTCCATCGCGTCGCGTCGTCTTGCAATGCAACGCGACGCGATGAACGTCGCGCGATGGCACACTCTCTGCTGCTCTTTTTCAGTCTTTTTTTTATTTAGTAATACAACCAAATCTGACAACGAAAGGAATAACATAACCTCATCTGGGATCACAAGCACTTAGAAGAAAGCGGAAAAAAGACTGTTGGTATTGCTACAAAAATTATCATTGCTTGTTTACGAGAAATTGCGTACTTACGCAATCGCGCGTAATCGCCCAGCGTTCGCGCAGTGTTCAGACCTGAATACCAGCGCGACCCGATTTTCGTGGCACTCTGACATGTGCCATGGCATCGCACCGCGAAAACTCTGAACGCCGCCCAAGACAAAGAAGAGAGAAGCTCTACTCCAAAGGTGACTCAAAAATCAACTCGCCCTCAAGTAACAGGTAAGGGCAGGCATGTTTTATCAGAGAAGCGCTTACTTTCCAGAAATGCCCATCCATAAGAAAAATTGGTTTAGTAGTCACTTCCGAAGTAAATTCTCCAACAAATTTCGCTGACACCATAACAATTTGTTGCAGATTGTTAGAGTCGTTGAGGATTGCTATCCATGTCAAGAGCGAGTCGCACACAACTGCCTGCAGCTACAATCTGTTGCGGAGAAAAATTTACTCTACTCTTTTATGGCCGTAATTGGAGCATAGGGATTTAGCGAGAAAGTGTGGCGAGAAGGAAAAACAGCATATGCGCGCACGCCCACGCGATGTACCCAAGTAAGTTTTGCTCTAAACTAGAGGATATGTGGCACTAGACCCTGATTTATTTGTAGTTATCACGTAGTTTTCAAGCATATATTGCCATTTTTATTGGTGATAACTGAATAGGTAGACGACTTTAACGTAGTTTTTGTTGCCATCGCTCGCGTTGCGGCAGCTGCTGGTCAATGGCATTGCCAGCACCCTGTGGCCAGTAAGTACCGCGACGCGGCTGCCCGCGCTGAAACACGCCACTTTCAACTAAACGCATTTTTTTCTGGTGAAAAATCGGCTTCTTTGAAATCGGTACAGGCTTTGAATTCTGAAGTTTTGATTTTTCCAATTCATCATTTCTCCATAAACGCGTGAACGCCCATAAACTCTAGTCGTTAGAAGATTGCCACAAACTGGTGTCATTCCCACACGTTCACGCGACATTGCATGCTTTGACATGTTCAAAGTCCAGTACACGCATATGAAAATCATTTTAACATGTTTCAAGCGGCGTTGAATGTACTCGCTGATGGGTTGCCCATCACCGATAAGTGCTGTGCAATGTGGTGCAAACGTGTTGAAACATGCAATGTGGCGTGAACTACACAAGAGTTTATAGTCGCGTGCCACATATATTGGTACACGATATTTCCAGAACACCGTATTTGCGTACTCAGGCGTGCTTAATGTGACATTTTCAACGTCTTCCGAAATTTGTGTGATAAAACGATCTCTGGCGGTGAGAAGCTACGGCTATGCATCTTTGTACACCGTGCGCGCCACTTCGTCCTAGTGTGCTGATTGCTTCAGCGTGCCTGTTTCTTTGAGTAAAATCGCTGCACGCAAGCTTCCTACACATGAGAAACTTCTCAACTATGCGCGCAAGCTTCTTCGTCGATGCGCGTGACAAGTTTTGCAAAAACAAGCACGAACGTCAGTTACATTGGGAAAACATACAATAGTTGCGCGCAAATGTTTACGGTGGCATGCAAGTTGCTGAAAAACCTCTATGATTAAACACATCCACCCGATTTGTACTACGCGTTATGAAAATACGAAAACGCGACCCCACTTCCCGGAAAACGTTACTCGCTGGAAAACGGAGAGATGATGCTTACTGATCGGAAGATTCCGTGTCTAATAGCTGAGTGCGGATTCCTATATAGTTCAATAACACGCACGATTCGTAATGTGATATCCAATTGAAACCGCTTACTCAACCCTTGTCATAACTAAAAGTTAGCTAGACCCAGTGCAAGTCGTCCGGCAGCGCGAGAAATAGCACAGACCTCACGAAAAAATGCATTTGAGACATTTGCTAATTAGAGTCGTTACATGCATTTCGTCTAGACCCCCCAAACGTTGTTACGATTCTTAATACCCCTTGAGCATTCCTGGATGTGCTCGTACATCCTCACTGCAAAATTTTGCACGGGGCTCTCGGAGAGCCTTAAAGGCAGTGTTCACGATGAAAATCGTTTTTCTGCTTTTAGCCTATCTCGAAAACGGTCCCATGCTGATTCCAATGATGTCTCTGGAATCGTACAAGACCTTCTGGGAATGGAGTTATGGTCCCTCAAAAATTGTGCTAAGGAAACATGGTGGACGAGTTGTCCGAGACTTGTAACTTCCGTCTTTTGCAGCCGATGTATGCGAGCTGACCTGAGTAAAGAGAGAAGTTGAGAATGAAGGGAAGAACGGGGCTATTGATCGGAAATCATCGCTCATCTCACGAACTCCAGTTTTCAATTGCTCACGTCAGGGGACGGGCGCTGCGCTTTTGGGGTTTGCCTTGCGCTTGAAGTGGCAAATTCGGGCTCTTGTGGAGCTTTTCCTGGCTCGTTTTCATGTGTTTTTTCGACGTCAACGTTACAGTAGGCCCCTTCACTACCCATTTTTATCCCCCCTATTCCTAGCGATTAGAATATTTTACCCACTATTCCTAGTGGAAACTGGAACACATTTTTTTTATCGTGAACACTGCCTTTAAATTAGAATGCTGTGTTATGGAGTGAGCTTCGAAAAGTTTGTTGGTGACAAATTGTAATTCATACAAGCGGTAGAACAGCAAAAAAATCATGGTTTCTACGCGTACTGGTGCGGAGCGGAGGGTAGAGACAGCGAGAGAGCGCTAGACAGACGGAGGGAGCAGCATCGCGCGTGGCGCTCGCGCCATGAGAGTGAGAATTACGACTTCTTACAGCGGATACAAATGCTCAGATTTGCTGATGTTCTGCTCCATACTGGACCACACCCGAAGTATTGAGTTCTGAAAACCCATATTTATCCATCATGGGCCGTTCGCAATACGCAGAGATTTTATGCAAAAATATTCATCAAGCAATGCGAAGAGATTATAAATATGCCTTGATGCTATGTGCTCAGAACTCATATTTCAGGTTTGAGGCCAGCGTGTCATCTGCGAAGAATAGCTCATTTTCAGTTTCCCCATCACCATAGCTCTTTATTTCTCCTTGAACTGCTATTCAGAGGGAAATTCTCACGTGCCATCTTGAGCACACATCATTTGCAGCAAAACAAATCACCCGTCTCTAACTACCGGAAAAGGGTGGCTATTAGCCGGACAGTATGTGATATAAAGATGGATAAACATGGGAAAATGTTTGTAAAGCAAAAATCAAGCCCGAGTGAAGGAGGAAGTCCTAGAGGTTGCGCTAACTATGAACTTTGTTTCCGGGTTTCGATAGGAAGCAAACGTCATAGTCTCCGTAAGCAGAACAGCCTCGAAATAGAGGAGCTAAACTCTCTCAAAGGCGAAAGCGGCTTTGAAGGGTGTTGCAGTTTGTTGTTTTAGCCCTCTAGGAGTTTCATTCTAGACAGTGGACATTCGAGTTTTTTTTAATAGAAATGAAAAAAATATATCAGGTGCTTCATATCAATCAGTGTTAAGTGAGAATTTCTATAGAAATACTTTGATTGACAGCGTTTTCAATCGGGCATTCGTTTTATTATGTCTTGAATTCTAGGTGCCCCCCCCCCTGTCCAGGATAGCACCTCCTTGGTCACAGTTGTTGTCATGAACATCGACAAGGCTGCAGTACTGTCATGCTTCAACCTGCAACTATAAACAGAAGGTTTTCTTTCCGGAGACAACTGAAACACCTAAAAATTAGCGAAAATGCATTTTTAGAAAACCACATTTTTTTGGAAAAAGGAATTTCTTTGAAGTGATGATTATCTGCCTCTGCCTCACTAGACCCCTAACTTGCGCGCATCTATAAAAACTCGACATGAAACGGCCTGGGACGGGCTGCAGGAGGTTGATTTTCATCAGTTGACGTTCTATCATTTTATTTCTCTACCGTTTTGCGTGTTTCTCATATACAGGTTGATACTAGGACGCCCGGCTCATCTGCCAACTACATTTGAAGGGGGTTTGAGGCTTCTTTTAGGCAGGTATCACACTTCCAGCGATGGGCGACGCAACGCAAAGTTTACTGCGCTTATCTGGGCCTAATTCCGGTCCGCAATGGCGTCTCGACACGCTTTGCAGCAGCACGCTCCCAAGTCAGAAGAGCTTCCAGCGCCGCAGCCGCCGATCTGCTGACTCTATGTGGGTTTCGGAATTTGGAAACTAAGAAAAATTGGAGAAAGTTATATAAAAGCCACATCGAGTCGGCTTTGGCGCTGGGAACCCGACTGACCCGAGCGCGTGCGGCTGCAAAGCGTGTCGAGACGCAATTGAGGACCGGAATTTGGCCCAAATGCGCGCCTTAAATAAAACGAGAAAACTTATTTTCGAACTAAGCGAAATTTACGCTTCCACGACGAACGCAGCGTGGTAATGCAGCACATCTGCAATAATTCAACACTATAACAATTTTGGATTATTTATCCGCACATCAGCGTGGAAGAATAACAAAGCATTCACAATTGAGGAATCACAGAGCTCGACGGTTAATGAAGCTGTCCCATTGACCAAACGTATCCCAAAGGGTAATCACTCACATTACAATTCACACGTTCACTAGCGCTCCACGACCTGGCCAGATGGCGCGCGGGGACGGGTTTTAGCGGCCTCGCCATCCTTTTCAGACCCTCCTTCAAAACTAACTCTCCTCGGATCTGAAAATTTATTTAGGAATCTTTTTGAATAGGATTTGAGTAAGGGGGTGGGGAGGGAAGCTTTTCGAGAATATGACCCTTGTCCTTCATATATCTAGTTCCAACCACTACTGATGGCTACGCAATTCATTGGATTTTCCCTTCAACAGTGTAAAGCGGCTAAAAGCGAACAAGTCGAAAATCTTTTGTAATCCCTCTCGACGATAGCTCTCTCGATAAAATCTAAAGTGAAGATTACATAGGGAGTGCTTAGTGGTAGGCGTCATTCAAAATCCTGAGAAAAAAAGGGATTTTCTGGGGATTTTTCAAGAGATTCCTGGAAGAATCCCTACCATAAACCTCCACTGACATTTTCCACTGACACCGAATAATCCACACAAAGGGCATTTTTTCGCAGTCTGATAGTGTATTATTTCGAGTAATCCTCTTGATTTCATTATCCTCAATAACATATGCGAAACACTCCCTTGTGTGTATTCAATATGGTCGGGTTCCTCAACCTACTGCCCACTTCTTTCTGGAGGTATACATATGAAAATAGCCGGCTATGCCGGAACCAACGATTGTTTTTGAACTCACACGCCTCTAATACACCCCAATTATTGCTCGTAGGATTTCATTCCTCTTAGGTTTTTGATGCCGCCGGATGGTCTCAAAGACGCGAGAGCACGAAAACAGTCTCCATCCATTCCGCTCCTGCGGTCCGAAATATCTCGTGAAACGCTTTCAGAAAACAGAATTCACCAATGATCTATCATAATAACTCTATGATAGTAACTCTTGGCCGACCGGAGCTCGAAATGCCACTCTCCTTCCCGAAAAACCTTTGCACAGTGTCTGATCTACGTCCGAGTCCATCCCTTGTAGTCATCTGTTGGATGAGGGAGAATTCAGGCAGTGTTTCAACGTGTGGCCAAAGAAATGAGAAACGATTTCAAAGCATGGATTTGGACCTTAATGACCTTACAAAGTTGTCTGAGGGTACATCCAGAATGGTGCTTTCAAAACATTTGTCAACGTGATAAGACACACGCATGGGGCTATACTTAGACGTTTCTCTTCTCCTAAGGCCGTACTTCTCTAATTTAAGTGCACCTAACAACGTCTTTTGAAACCACTCAAACTTCCCAATCTCATAATGAGATCTCCGCTGAGCACTAGCGACTGCTGTTATCGCTGCTAAATGCCATGAAGTCCTCAAACGGCACTCTGATCTAATTAATTTCTATTCAAGGATGCTCTTTCAACAGAAGAAGTTTTAAGTGTTTCCCTTGGTGAGGAAAACAAAGGTCTTTCAAAATAATATACGCCCATTGGTTAGCTATTGACATGACATCGAATTCGCTTTTTCCTTTCATAGAGGTGAACGAAAAAAAGAGCATTGAATGGCCTATTGCGTAGTGCACTACGTAAATTTTATGAGGAATGTCTCCGAGGTTAATTAAAATTCTATTAATTCTTAGCACGGATAAATGCGAGTTGAGAGAAGGTTCAGAAAAAATCGAAGTTTACATTAGTCACAGCGAAAATATTTAAAGGCGGTGTCCTCAATAAATTTCGTCTTCGTTTTTTTTTCAGGAAAGCGAAAGATGGGCTTTTAAGTGGAGCGATAGCGTCGAAAGAACGAACAAAAACGAGCCCGAAAGAGTCCTTTTCGCCTCCGATATCCGCTCGCGCTAGTCCTTTCCGCGAGTGTATCAAATACGTATCGATTAATCAGAAAGGACTAGCGCCAGCGGTTTTTGGAGACAACGATTGCTCTTTCGAGCCCGTTTCTATTCGCTCTTTCGACCTTATCGCTCTCATGAGACACAGGCCTTTCGATTTCCAACGTGAAAACGAAAACAAAATTTATCGTGGACACTGCCTTTAACACACCTTTTCAAACTTGCTGCAAGACGCCTTGAAGATCTCGTAAGGATCTCGAAGGTTGTAAATAAGCCAAAATTTTGCTCATCGAGTTTAGTGAAGCTTTACGCACATTGCGCTGCCTTCCCTGAATATTAGCGGAAGAAATTTTCCTCAAATGCATTCAAAAATTCTCAAATGTGCACTATGTTATGACGTTGAATTAAACCTGAAAAACAAATTGGCCTGCCCTTCATTTCCCAAATCCATGGGAATAAACTTAAGGATTGTATAGTGGCGTGGGAAGCATGCGCCTCTTTTGTTAATCCCTCCTATTGACGAGTATTTCCCCTCTGGAGTATGCTGAGGTTCGCTCACTGAACTAACGGTACAAAGGGAAGCATTTATGAGACAATCGTTCATTATGATTATTACTGAAAACGTAGTCAAATGATGGGGTTAACGAGCAAAACAGAAAGGTCATGAGAACGGAATGTTCGACATGAAACATTAAGAAGTGCGCGTGAAAAAGTCACAAACTCATCACCAAATTCAGTGACGTAAAGCTAAACAAACTGGGTGTGAAAATTTTAAATTTGTGTACTAAATGGCTTGGTCTCTAGAAATACGCTAGGTACATGCTGGTCATCAGAGCTGAGCTATTCCGCGGTTCGCGTTCCGAAACCCACAGTCCGCAACTTTTTGAACTTCCGCTTTTCGAAAACCGCAAAGATTGCTACGGAATGCAGAAATATCGGGTCTATTGAGGCAGAGACAGCTAATAAATAAACTCAGAAATTTTTCGCGTTTCGAAAATCGCATTTCCGCGCATTCTTCGGTGTTTCGCACCTGATTTCCGAGAACTGAGGAGAATAATGTCGTGTCGAAACCCGGAATTTTCACTAGATTAGTCCGGCGCAGAGAAGGGGCTGATTACCAACCAATTTTGGCTCTGGTATGGGCTCCCATTGGGGTGCGGTCTGATCTCCGGAGGGGTGGAGATGGGGGTCTGCCCTTGGAGACTTTTTTCTTCGTTCAAGTAAAAGGTCTTGCAACTCTATTAGTCACGTGGGAGGGGTTCACAACGGGCAAAGAGATTCGTGTCGCAGAATGACTTTTTGGGGCATGTGAACCGTGCAGTGTTACTTGATCAGTTCTTTTATGGGAAACGACTGGGCTATTCCAATTGGCAAGAGCGTGTTCATAACTTATGGACAACTCAGTTTCTCTGGCTAAGTTTACTCTTCGCAAGTGCTCATGAAAATGATGGAAAAGTCCTTGAAATTTGACTCTCTCGGAGCGGACTCATCAGCTGAGTTGCTATTCCTGACTTTTAATCCTTTCTCCGAAGGAGCAAAAGTCTGCGTATACCCCAAAATCCTTTTTCGATTATGGCGAATGTTCCGGTCATGTTTCATACGTTGCTAGACGACGTTCCCCTTACAATGACAGAATCGAATAGGAAACAATAAATTGTTCTACAACGCAAATTTCAGGCTGGCAGAACACTCGGACTAGTGTGAACATCGCGCATGTTTGATACCCTCTCACTGAAATGACCTCCGCGTGCTACAGAGATGGATTCTCCCACGCAGCTGTGTCTGAAAAATATTTTTTTTCACCACCGGAGAATAAATAAGGAAACAATAAACAAACAAGTCAAAAAAGGAGCATTAAGCGGAAATAATTTGTTTGACACATGGCGCCGTTCTCTGCAACTTTAAGCTGGTGGGTGAAATTTGGCATTCAAAGAAGAAAACAACTACATACAAATCTTCTTCATCATGAAAGAGGTCTATCAGGTATATTTATGTACCTATCACAGTCAGTTGATATCGCCATACGAAAATGAGAAGAATTTGCATCACCCGCGTGGGGACGCTCGGGGACAGACCGTATGCACTATAGTTGTACACGAACGAATTTTTCGAAACATTTTCAAAATTTTTTTCGTTTCATTCGAAAATTCGTCGAACAAAATTTTTTCAGATTCCGTTCGTTCGAAAATTCGTCGAACGAAATTTTCTGAAATTTCGTTCGTTCGAAATTTCGTTGAACGAAGTTTTTTGAATTTTCGTTTGTTCGAAATCCGATTTTTTGAAATCTTTCGAAATTCGCTCGTTCGGAATACTTTCGAACAAATTTCGAAAAAAAATTCGAAATTTCCGGTAAATTTCGAAAAAAAATTCGAAATTTTCGACGAATTTCGAAAAAAATACGAAATTTCGAAAAAAATCGGAATTTCGATTAGTTTCGAATTTCGTTCGTTCGACCCCCAAAATTTCGAAACTTTTTTCGAAATTCGTTCGTGCGAAATTTTTTCGAACGAAATTTTTTCATTTTTCGTTCGTTCGAATTTTTTTCGAACAGAATTTCTTAATTTTTCGTTCGTTTGAAAATATTTCGAACGATAAAAATTTCGATTTTCGTTCGTTCGACATTTTTTTCGAAATTCTTCAGCTATAGTATGCACCAGGGTTGTGCGTTTATGAAAAATAATTTTTTCGTTAAGCGTTAATCGTTAATTTTCGAGGAAAAACCGCGTTAACCCGTTAATGCGTTAATTTTGCATTTCGTTAAAAAAATTTGAAACAATACTTGACCGCAACGAAAATTAATCACCAGAGGTACCAGAAAAATAACATACACCTTCTAATGACGTCAAGAGAACGTCGTGGAAAGCAGTAGGGATCCAGAAGCCGTAGGCATTGCCTCGTGGGAAATAGCTAGGGCTCCAGATGACTTCGTCAGGACGCCGTGAAATGTGGGTGGGGCTCCATATGACGTCATCATGACGTCGTGGAAAATGGGTGGGGCTTCAGATGACGCGGTCAGGACTTCGTGGAAAATGAATAGGCCTTCAGATGATGTTATGAAAAGTAGGTAGGGCTTCAGATGACGTCAGCAGCACGTTATGGAAAGAAGGCATGGCTTCAGATGACGACGTCAGGACGTCCTGGAAAGTGGATGAGCGCTCAGATGGCGTCAGCATGACGTTTTGAAAAATAGGCGTGCGTCGCCTTCTAGAAAGTCATTAGGGCATACGTTGCGTCCTAGAAAGTCAGTAGCGCTTTATGTAGAAAGTGCGACGCGTGGTAGAAACTGAGTAGCGCTTCTTGTGGAATGTGAGCCGCGTGGTGCACTCGATACCGAGCGTGTGCCGTTTGTACACACAGAAAGTGTGTGGCCTTCAATCCCCGCTCCCAGCATTCATTTGATAGCTTACTCAACCGTAGAGAGGTAGATCAGGCCTCACATTTCCTTTTTGGTTCGAAATCACACGAGTTCGAATTCTTGGATATTGGGAAGAAATAACTAAAATATGTAGATAGACAATGGAATGGGACAATTTGAGGCCAGAGATATATTTCACAGCAACCGAAAATTGACCACGCCGCAAGCCGACGCGACGTGCGAGGCCCCAGTTTCTGAATCTACCATTGAAGCAGATCAGTCAGTGCCATAATTCCACTGCAATTAACGAACTCAAATTAACGTGATTTTAGGACTTCTTCGTTAAGCGCTAATCGTTAATTTTTCAGAATAAACTGCGTTAACCCGTTAATGCGTTAACACGTTAACGTTATAACGCACAGCCCTGGTATTGTGCTTATCTGGGTCAAATTCCGGTCCGCAATTGCGTCTCGACACGCTTTGCGGCCGCACGCTCCCTAGTCAGAAGAGCTTCCAGCGCCGCAACCTCCGATCTGCTGACTTTAGATGGGTTTTGGAAACTGGAAACTAAGAAAAGTTAGAGAAAATTGAATAAAAAAGCCACATCGAGTTGGCTTTGGCGCTGGAAACCCGACTGAGTCGAGCGCGTGCGGCCGCAAAGCGTGTCGAGACGCAATTGCGGACCGGAATTTGGCCCAGATAAGCACAATATGTATGCACATCTCATGCTCATCCCCCGGGGATGACAGAGTGGCAGGGACGCAGAGGACGCACTGTGAAAATGAGAAGGGCGCAGGCTGCGAGGCGGTTGTTACTGGAGCGCGGTGTTGTACAACTCGTATCCATTATTTGCTTTTAATCATTAATGAGCTAAGCATGGCCGGCGAAAGCTTCGAGGAGATTTTAATAAGGCAACCACTACAAGTCATAGTAACCATTCCAAATGAAATGTACATTTCTAGAACCACTTTCGGACGAAGAGTCCGAATATGGCAATCGCAGCTGCCTTGACCCACTCTGAAAAAAATTGTGAGCTTTTTAAAGCTTCGCAGCAAGGTAAGGGAATTTTCAGGGTTTTTCATTTTTTTTCGCGTTTCGCTAAATACATGTACGTAGGGGTAATCTGGGGTGCTGAACACGAACCTAGAGTTCGCTCGCCAAAATTTTAAGGTTGACTGCGGACATAAATACCCCCTATAATTGATATAAATAAACGCCCAACCGAAAATCCGTTCAAGTCCAAAGCACTACCAATCTTCGAGAAGTTTGGAAAAAGTTTCTTCATCAAAGTTTGCCTAGGGGGGTAGTTTTTGGCGCTGAACACGATTATGAGGTCCGATTTTCGTTAAAATAATGCGCTTTTTGGAGGGTACAATAAGAACGATAATCAGAGAAACAACGCCTATAACTTCTTTCAGAGTGGGTCTAGGCAGTCGCGGTGGGCATATTCGGACTTTTCGTTCGAAAATGGTTCTAGAAAAGTACATTTCATTTGGAATGGTTACTATGACTTATCTAAGTTCTCTGATTATCGTTCTTATTGTACCCTCCAAAAAGCGCATTATTTTAACGAAAATCGGACCTCATAATCGTGTTCAGCGCCAAAAACTACCCCCCTAGGCAAACTTTGATGAAGAAACTTTTTCCAAACTTCTCGAAGATTGGTAGTGTTTTGGACTTGAACGGATTTTCGGTTGGGCGTTTATTTATATCAATTATAGGGGGTATTTATGTCCGCAGTCAACCTTAAAATTTTGGCGAGCGAACTCTAGGTTCGTGTTCAGCACCCCAGATTACCCCTACGTACATGTACTTAGCGAAACGCGAAAAAATGAAAAACCCTGAAAATTCCCTTACCTTGCTGCGAAGCTTTAAAAAGCTCACAATTTTTTTCACAGTGGGTCAAGGCAGCTGCGATTGCCATATTCGGACTCTTCGTCCGAAAGTGGTTCTAGAAATGTACGTACGTAGGGGTAATCTGGTTCCCTTGTAAGATCTGGTAAAATAGTGTTTGCTCAGCTACGGCCCCTTTACTTAAGATTGTGAAACAATACTGGTAAGACTGATTCTAACTCCAAACATTGAATGATCAGATTGTATAACCATTCGCCACGAGTGAGAAGTGTCTGCGCATTTTCCGTCATTTTTAAAACTGCGTACGATTTTCTTACGAATTCTTCCGTTGCATGAAGCACTTGCTTGGTAATAACGCAGAAATAATGTGAAGTAAGCGTAGTAGAAAGATGTAAATCAATGAACAGAAAGTAGAATAGCAGCGTAAAGAAAGGTAAACCGCCAATTCAAACACCTATCATAACTGTGACGAGCTTTCCAAGTTCTGAAATTATCCGCAATCAATTTCTGTATAACGAATGTATATACAAGACATGGGTGCATCTTGGTAGCGAAACCGCCTCTGAAAGGTTACCTGACGCTGCTCACTGACAGGTAGAATAGGCTAATGTCCGACAGCTGTAGAATTTTCATCGAAATAAGTATCCACAATGGCAGAATAACGCGCCCCATTGCGTAAAAGCGCTCTAATACCATCGTCCCCGAGCTATCCTCTATTTCCGAGTAAGATTTATTTCCGTTCACAGCGTGTGTCTGCACGCGTACGCTGCGTCTCCTTCTCCCCACACTTTTTCGCTGTCTCTACCCTCGCTCCGCATAAGCGCGCGAGGGAACAGAGTAAATCAGGCTCAGAACCAGAGGATAATTTGTAGGGGGACGCCATCCCCGCAAAAATTTGGGTGGAGCCCGTCCCCAAATGATCGCGGGGAGAGATGTGCATGCCGGGTATGACTCGGGGTCGTCCCCATCCCCGCGCGGGGACGCTCGGAGAGAGGTATGCATACGGCCCCTGAATACATTGTTATGTTGGGAATGACGCATGAATGATACATAGAACGAATCGAGCGAACTAGAAGCGACATTCTCTGAGTATCTAGTCGCGTTCAATCCACATGTAGGGGTAACTAGGCCTGCTATTCACCATTGTCGGTAAAATCGGATCCAGATTTATGTGGGCGGATAAGAGCACTTACCCAAACGTCGGTTGGCTACAGGACCAACTCAACATTTCGAAGCCTTCACGACTCTGGATTGAAGTCGGATTAGCGTTCCTTTGTCAAATACGTGGAGTGGAAGCGTTCAAAAAATTCAAGTATGAGCGAGATGACCCTTGTTTACCAGAAGCATAGTACTCAGTACTGTAAGAGCAAGACCCAATCTGGTGATGCATGTTGATCCTCCAAGGGCTTCTGATGACGGCAAGAGAAGTCTACAAACAAATGTAAGGACGAAGAGATCAATCCCTCTGCCCTGTTCGGCTTAGAAGTTCTCTCCTACTCTCCAATATTACTTGTTGTTTAGTATCGTAATAATAATGCCTTAGATTGATAAGGAGCATATGTAATCCTGGAAGATCGACTACTTGGCAGGATCAGAATTGAGTTTAGCTACACTTTTTTTGTAAGGGAATGACGTCCTTCAAAGATAAGAGCAGCTTGCTGAAAGCGAGGCCTTAGCATGTCACTGCACTTACACTATTGCTGGGGTAACCATGAAACAGATGGTCGCGGACACATCAGCAGGCTGCGCTGCGTCGTGTGCGACCAGGAGAGATGTGGCCATCAATCAGTGCACGCGACAGGGGCACGGGCTGTTTAGTGGTCCCCAGAAATCTGTTTCCCTGCTACACCCACCATATCTGGTCGCACCTAAATCGCGTATATATCTATCTAACGGAGCTTAACCATTCAATAGGTCCCGCAACGACTACTACCGTAACCCATTGTTGGCGCGTTGCCTCTTGGCAATGCGCCAACAATGGGTTACGGTAGTAGTCGTTGCGGGACCTATTGCCGCTTGTCGGCGCAGCATCTTCAGTCTTCACAGTTTAGAACTCCATAATCGATAAAGATTCATTCATTGGGTACTGATAACATTCCCATTGAGATTTGTGCTATAAGGCCTCTCCAATAGTAGGTTCGTGTTGAGAGCTCGCTCTATGAATAAGGTTATTGTGTTTTTTTGCTCAAATTTGACAAAAGCTCCCAGATATCATTCCAAGTATACGCTCAGTTATCAGCACAAGCAGAACATTCATAGAGCTAGAAAATACCGTTACATCACAATTTTGAAAAAAATGGTCATTATGTTGGTAATATACATTTCAAATTAATCAACACCTCAAATTCATGACAATACCATCGTTCCGTCTTTTACAGGAATAGCAGGTTAGGCTACGAAGTCCTGGAGTCTAAAATTGCCAAGGTCAGACATGCGTCACCGTTGAGTTTCACTACCTTCCGTAACTAAACTCTGGTACCGCCGTAGTCACCTGTTGATTTCGATTATCACAGCGCGGAGCGGTGGCTTTTTCGTCGGAACCTCCTTATAACTAGTTATATTTCACCGGGGCCCACCGCTCCGCTGCTGGTATTGATCGAAATCAACAGGTCACTACGGCGGTACCAGAGTTTATCTGCTGGTGCATTGCCAGAAGCAGGGTGGCCGAGTTCCGTGAGGGGTCGTTCACACTTCCGCCGCCTAGCGGCGCGACAACGTGCAATTCTTATACATCGATCGTGCCGCGCTGCATGATCAATATTAAAGAAACGCACTGTGCTGCGTCGCACGGCAGCGAGAGTATAAACGACCCCTAGCTACACTCGGAACCCCGACGCCCCTCAGTCCTGTGACGCCGTGGACATACTCGGGATAGGGGCTCTCTACGCACCGAGAAAAGAGCTGTCTCGTCTTTTGAACTCTAATTCCATTTCACTCGGGACCTATTCGCTTGAATTGAGTAGCGTAAAGTTTCGAACTGCAAAAACGGGACAACTCTTCCCACTGTGTCCCACTTCGTCCTACTTCGTTCCAACTGAGTAAGCCATCGTAGAGTCCAAAGAAGTAACTCTTCCTCTGCGTCTCCATTACAGAATCACAGTGTTTCCGTACTGGAGAAGCAGGGCTTATTCACAGCTGCGTGGCTTCCCGCTGTTAGGCGCGTCACAGTGAGGGCAGCCTCGGAGAGAGAGCGCTGCTTCTTTGAACTCTCCAATGACTGAATGGATTGGGACCAGGGATGAGCGGAAATTTTTTCCTGAATTGCGGAGATCGGAAATCGGAAATCGGAAGGACTCTCTAAAATTCGGAAATCGGAATTCGGAAATCGGAACGGCAAAAACCATCGGAAATCGGACATCGGAAATGGTCAGCGAAATTCTAAACCCTCCCCTGGTGATTGTTCCTGCCAAAACACTTGGGCTTATCCTACTTTATTGATAAGGTGTATGCCCACGCGTACTTGTAGGCTTGTATCGTGACGCTCAGAATCATTGCAAAATCAGTTAGGTCCCACACACTTTTCCAGGCGCCTGCAGCACTTCAAGTCGGTTCAACACAGTCTTCCGGCGAGCGGTACACCTTTATTAGAGTCCCGCAAACTTTTTTCCCGGCACATGGCGCGCTCCTAGTTGGGTGCAACACACTTTTCTCGGCGCTTCACGTACTCCTAGTTGAGGTGCTACACACTTTCGCCGGCGCTTGGTGCCCCCCAAGTTGTGTCCAACACAGTCTACCCGGCGCTCGACGCACTCCAAATTGAGCGCAACACAGACAGTTCCTCCGGCGCTCGGCGTACTCCCAGTTAGACCCCGCACACCTTTTCCAGCGGTTTGCGAACTCTAAGTGAAGCCCAGCCCACTGTTTTGACGGTTTACGCACTTCCACTCAGAAAATGCTGGGCAAGTTACCTGATACTTCAACGCAAGTTGCAAGGTGGCCTCACGCAACTTACTTTGAGTTAACAAGTAACTTGAAGCGATGTTACGTGTAGTTGTACGAGATTTTTGAATAATGTAACATACGCTTATAATAAATACACAACATTGCGAGTAACTCGTACTGCTGGTACATGTTACTTGACATGTACCAGCGACGTGGCCGGCACACTGACAAGCGACGAGGCCAGCATACCGTCACGCGACGGAAACTGCTCGGCGAGCACGACTGAACCGGCAGCGGTCTGTCAGGCGGGGCCTCCAGCCGGTGTGCGGGGCCAAGTACCTCAAAACTAGTGTAACTGAATGGACGACGCTGCCTGCATCTAAGTCATGCCTCCAGGGTGCAACGTATCCCTCCCTAGGGAACGGCACGCCGCGTAGATAAGTTACATGTGCGATAACATACATAATACATTTAGATTACACGCCAGTGCTTTATGTCACGTGTAACTCAACTCGCACCGTGGAGCATATATCCAATGTTTAAGGTCAAATGTAACTTAAAGTTGTAAAGGCAGGTTGCCGAGAGCATATCTAAAGCCGAGAGCATTAGCATGTAACTCTGTCAGAAATTACTTACCAGTGAAGTCCCGCACACTCCCCTCGAGAAACTCACAGCGGGCCTTAAATCTCAAATGAAACCGTTCATGAACTCTTTCAGCAAGCTTTTATATAGGGAACTGATCGTGTTATCAGTACACGCCATCACACCATAATAACAACAAACCGAATGGCTTCATTGTTGAAAAAAAACCACCGAATTTCCGTTCATTCTCACAAACACACACAGACACACACACATAGTTAGGCAAACATATGTAGACAGTAGGATGTTATTGAATAACTTTCCTGTAAATGCACTCAACCTTAGCTTTCTGAAAAGTGAAGACGGGCCTCGAATTCGAATTCAGCGCCCCAGATATCCCTAAGAACTTGGCAAGGAAAAGGGTTCAAAAACCTAAACTCCGATATTTCCGATTTTTCCCGCATTTTCAGGCTTTTTTTCGGAAATCGGAAGGCCAAAAACCATCGGAAATCGGAATTCGGAAATCGGAAATCGGAATCCCGCTCATCCCTGATTGGGACAGAGTTGAATACGTGTTGGCATCAAATAAACGCGAACATTTCTACATGATAAACAATATTATAAAATTTTCTCGAAAAGGTTAAGTCTCTTGCTTATGCTCTAGTATATGGTCGAACTAATCCGAAAAGAAAAGGTCACACTCGTTTGATTGACCCCTGTCCTAACCCTAAGCACTAAATCCTAAACATTTTCGAAAAAGTCAGTAAAATGTGGTGGCGTTTGGTTGTTTTCTCTACTATTCGTTCTTCAAGGACGTCGAACACCACAAAAACTCAATAACGTCTCGTTAAAAGCCTCTTTCCCGGATCGACAAGCCCTCCATTGAGTGGGAAACGAGCGCGGGAGCGCGCACGTCACCATTAACAAGCTTATTGTTATGAATACCTGAATGACCCAGTGTTTATGCACTTCAACGTCAACTTTCTTCCCCAGTATTTGTGATTTAGGATGACAGTAAAGTGTTGGGAGAGAGCGAAACTGAGCGCTGTAAATTGGTCCAATTTCCTCAATTGAAGTGCTAGCTGCAGCCGATAGGGCGATATAACGAATCATCTAGAGTCGGCGATGAGGTGTCTTCTAAAGGGCAATGCTTCTGATAAAAATAGCTCCTTAGAAAATGTATAAAGTCGAATCGATATCGGAAAACTTCTGTTGATTAAAGAACAATGTTTGTAAGGATTAGGGAGTCTATGACAAAAAAAACGTGAGGTGGCGTCATAAAAGTTGATTTTCAACGAGGGGTCAAGTCAATCCTCTCTGGTTTTGTCTGGCAGGCCTGACCCACCTGATAATTGGCAATGCAACATTTAGCTAAGGTGACTTTTTCACTAGTCACACTTAGTTCTCGAAAGTAAGGCACTAGGAAACTGCGCTAATGGTCACTTTCATCTGGGCCATCTTCAACCCGAACAATCTAAATTCGAATCTCAGTGGGACAGAGCTCATCCGGCACCCGTCACTTGAAAAACCGCTCTGCTCGATCGGAAAGATAGAGGCTGTTTGGAATAATAATCTATTTTTTACGGGTACTCTGTCCATTCCATGGAGAAAATCAAGTGCCGGAGGTGGAGATATGATGAGGAAGATTCATAACAATGGCGCTTAGGAAGATGCAAAGGTCTGAGATTGTGCGAGAAAAGTACCATTAAGATCATAGTCGGAAGAACATCAAAAGCCCCCAATCTATTGAGTCAATTGAGGGAACCTTCCCGTAGGTTGGTTCGGATAACTCTTCGGAAAATACAAATCTAGAGTTCAAGGCATTAGCGCAGGTACATACAGTGTTCAGTATATATTTCGTTGCAAAATGGCGGTATCCACCTGTTAACGCAGAGCGACAAGAGTATAACCGCAGTGTCCCAGTTGGCAACAATTCCCATTTTCAAATAGAGAATGCAAAATCCCCATGCCAATGTGTCTTATCGCCATTGATGCCGAAACTGCACAATGAAAACAACAATTTACTACCTCCATTCACATAATGAAAGTGGGCAGCTCAATAAACAATATGCCAATAGCAGAGATGCATCTTGAAGAACATTGACGTAAGGCCCACTATCAGGGAGCACTTCTGATTGAACAGCTCGTTTTGATATACACAGACAGACGTAGAATTCTCCTCCCAGCTCAGCTGTGTATAGTCCGTGTAAATTTTTAGGAATTCGCGACGTTGTTTTGCAGGAGACGCCGCGCGTGTGGGGAAAAAAAGAGGGATGATGACAGCTCTACATTTCAAACATTGTTGGGAAGAGTACAAAAACATCTTCAGATTCAGAATCACCTCGAACTACCCTTTTTTCGAAGCGGAAGAATTTACATTGCTCATTCACAGGCGTGTGCCGAGCGTGGTGAAGGAGAAGCAACTTGCACGCGCACACGCTCGCTACGGACACAAATATTTTGCTCTGAAACAGGGTTGAGCTGTTACTGTCCAGCGGGACAGCGGGTGGACGCTATACAATTTCAAAAATCATTGAGAATGGTAGGATTCCTCAGCTTCATGGTAGAATATTGATGGCTGTTTGTTGTGGTTGAAGCTGCTTCGTTGAGATAGCTCACCAGAACTCTTTATCCACAACGTTTCGGGTCAAAGACCCTCCATCAGGCGAGCGTGTGATGAGGGGCGATTTTTCGTTCCGTCTGCAACCGGCTCGTTTCCGCGTACAATTCATCTCCGCAATGCCGTTCAGTCCTCAAAGTGCACGCCGATTGCGAAAGCGTGCTGCGGCGCGGTTGCGAGTATCCTCAGACAGGGATGTCGGATCACCCGGGCACCAAAGGCAAAAACCGCCCGGGTGATCCCACATACCTGTCTGAGGATACTTTCAACCGCGCAGCAGCACGCTTCTGCAATCAGCGAGCGCTTTGCGAACTGAACGGCACTGCGGAAATGAACTGTAGCCGACAGAATTCTGGTGAACTATCTTAACGAATCAACTTCAAACACAAGAAACAGCCATCAATTCCAAAAATGTCCAAAATTTCAGGAGGGAGACGAAAATTCTGGAGCGAAACGAAAAACACTGTCTGAACCATGTCAGTACTGTAAGGGGTGTAGTATGAACAACAAAAAACACCTTTTTTCCAAATCCTAAGTTCTATTTTGAAAAACTTCCGTCCTAAAATTGTAGAAAAACTAGTCACTTTCGAGGAAAATTTAACATTTTTCGGAATTCATGGTCACATTGGGGAGAGGGACGTAACTCATTAGAGGTCCAGCACAAGGGCCTGCTTGGCCTCGCTCTGAGGGAAAATTGGCACGGAACGCATTACGCATTAATACTTTAAGTTCCTTGTTATGCATTGGCGCAAGTGCAAACGTGCACCGAGTTTGCGCCAACGCACAATAAGGAATGCCCAGTATCAGCGCCATCCATGCCGTCGTTAGTTCATGACGAAAGCTTGGGTGTAAAGACTTACAATCGAGTAGCCACTGAGAGAAATTGCCGCTACGGCTCCGCAGCAGTCCGCCACGGCTTCGCGGTAGTTCCGCCACGGCTCCGCGGTAGTGCCGCCGCGGCTCCGCAATAGTGCCGCGGCGGATGCGGGAGAGCATCTCATATTAAGTTAATTAAGAACTTTAATTTAACTAGGGGGGCCTAGGAACAAAATTACGCACCTGTGATTGTTACACAATCTGTCTGATAGAGAAAGAGGTCACCGCCTTTTTCGCGCTCAAGGAAATAAGGAATGTACTTCAAACTTGGGTAGTTGAACCGGCGTCAATTTCGTTTCACCACACAGAACAGTACATCGTACTCCACGTGGGTTCACTACCTGCATCCTCGCGGAGCCGGCATGGTTCTAACGCGGCGCCGCTGCGGTGCTATCGCGGCGATGCCGAGGGTCGTGGAACTTTCCCGGCACTGACGAGGCAAATTTTCACGGAGCGCAAGATACTTCATTGAATGGTCGACAAAACTTTTTTTTTTCGAAAATCAGAGAGAAAATGAAATAATACACAAATCAGTTGCATTACCAGATATTGCTTGGAACTTTGATGTCATATGCCTGTTCATGTCTTGAAAGGATCTTGCAATCAGTCGAAGGTGTTCAATCGTCGTTAGCAAACTTATGAACCTCGACGCTTCATTTCCTGTGTGATGAGAATGTTTTTGACTGAATTCTATACACCTAATCACGTAACGCACAGACACCGCCACGTCATCCTCCATCAAGGAATCAAAAAGTGACTTCTTTCATTGGTCGAGAATTCAATGGCAGCTTAATGACGCTTAAATATAATAGCGAGAAATTCTGACGCAAAAACCTGAATAGCTTTGATCTCTGTGAAGACACCAAGAATCGTTTAATTTGCTTCCATTATTGTAACCGAGGAGATACAGTACCCGCGCTAAGTTTTGTAAAAACGGAGAGTATTTTTCAAACATGGCAAAAGAACGTCCGATGCTTGTAACTTTCTTGGAAGAAGACTTTCTTGGATTCTGATAGCGGTATCATTTTAACAGCTCAAATTCCTCCCCAATAACGTCCTCTGTGGACCGAAGTTCCCTAAAATCGCTTTGTTTTTGAATTAAATAATTTTTGCGGTCCTTTTCTAAAAAGGTCGCGCGCGACAAGATTTCAAAATTTTGATTTGTAACTGTACAATTAATAGAAGAGCAACCTCTATGCCTTTTTTCTGACTTACTATTTCGGGCCATAAGAATAAGGTTCCTATTAGCTCCCACTCTTCTCCAGTTCCTGGAGGGTTCACAGCCCTACAACATTGAACTGGAGGGTGTATCATAAGAGTTTTGACGGAAACCATACATCACTGGTTTCGTGCTATAGTACTGCTGGTTCTCAAACGTGTTTAGAAATTCTTGTAGAGAGTGCAGTTTGATAAAGGTGAGGGAGTCGATGTTACTTTGTAGTTATCACTCGTCCTACAGCTTCTGCCCTTCTGAATAGACACCTAGAAAGACGGTGGCGAGGGGCTCCCGATGAAAGCAGTGCATGCAGCCGATGCATAGGCGAATTTCAAATTCTGGTTCGCGGCAGAATTTCAAAGGTATTGAAGAGAGTGCGCCCACATATGAAGGTGTGAAAGTGCATTTGGATAATGAATGGGTAGAGAAATGTTAACAACCTGCTAGGTTTTAGGGACAGAAATTTTGTGCGAAGTCAATCAGGTTCCCAGCTTTGATCTACGACATAACTAATGTAAGTCCAGAAGTTTTTCTGAGTCTCCCTAGATAAAAGGGTAGTTAGAAATCCTTAAGTGGAAATTCTCTCCACCGAGTTAACTGTCTGCCGATTTTTTCCCAGCGAATAATTTGGTCTTCCGAGAAATTTACAACCTGAGTACTGCTCTTAGATCCCACTTATCGCGCAGTGAACACTTTTTTCTCCGAAATCAGGAAGGACGCTGGTTTTCCGGTGACGGAGGGATGAAGCTACGTAATAGTCATAACATTAGTGCCGAGATACTATTCGACGACTATATGGGTTCTCAAGAGGACTCGTGGCTAAACACATCAAAGCACCTTTCTCGAAAAAAGATTATTTAACGAGTATATGGAAGAGCTAAATGCGAATTTCCTGTTTGAAAACTGGAAGGTACTGATGTTATAAGTACATACATACCTATGTTAACTGCGAGTGACTATGTATTGCTATGGCGAAACGCAATAACATCTATCAAAAGTTATCGTAGTACCTAACCTGTATTTCGGAGCGAGATTTGCTCTCATCAATCGCGTGCCTGTGCGCGCGTACGTTGCTCTCCTTCCTCCTCACAAGCTCTCGCTGTCTCCGACGAGGTCATAGATACCGCTCAACCTCTAAACAAAGCTTCTTCTTAAGCGACGCGTTGGGAGATCAGCAACGTGCATCAGTCTCTCTCCTGGCTGATCTACACTCATTGAGTTTTGAAGGCAGTGTTCACGATTAATGTCGTCTTTTAGTTTTCAGTAAGAAACACTACGCATGCAGATGCTGGAGGGAATAGGGCCGAAAAAAGCAGCGAAAATGGACCACAAATCGATAAAAATGGCCGCGAAGTGAAGATTTCGTTAGCCCAATACGCCTGCTCAGCCCGCCCCGCCCCTCGTTCAGACGAGCTTGTGGCGGACGTTATCGATGGCAATTCAAAAAGCAACTCCGCCACGTCCGGCCTGATCGATTCGCGCACATTTCGTCATTAGCACGCGCTTGCGGAAATTAGCAGGGAGCGTAAACTCGCCCGCACGCAGAGCTTGTACGTAAGTTAGAGACCGTTATTTGAGCTTAATCTGAGCGTTTCTTAATTATTCGATAAGTCATGGCCAAGAAAACCCATCGTTGATTCGAATTCGAATGTGACACTGGACATCGTGGACACTGCTTTTAAACGTCCACGCTGAACGGCTAGGACTTCCAGCTCAGTGTTTTATTCACTTATTTGATGTGCGCGGGGCATAAATTATTAAACTGAACATAAAATCGAGTGCATGACAACTGGGGCGGCATGAAAGAGATTTGCATTGTGTTGTCACTATGCTTAGTCCTCTAAAGAGAACATTGCTTCTGGAGGTACTTAGGCATTCATGAAATTGAAATAGAATACATGACACTCCTGAATGGCGCATTCGAAGTAAGTAATATAATCTCCCTCTGGACAACAGGCAGCAGAGTTCTCTCTCCACAATGTCCTTTCGAAAATGGAAGGACGTTTGAGTACGGTTAATTTTAAATGCGAATTTCACAGCCAACGATTGTTCCCAGGAAAGTTTAGATTTTTTTCAACACAGCATATAAATGGCGGAAAATAATTCATAGAAGATTCGGTCAACCTGAGAGAGCTTCCAGCGTGTCAATTTATGGCAGATTCCGCTGTCACGCGGCGCGTGGCGATCATGTTTCGGCTGCGAAGTTCATCAAGAACATGCGCCCCAGGTAACCTTTCGTTGGTGTTCGAGTCTAGAAGAGAACATGGTGTAGCTTGAATCTCCGACCGCCTTCGGATGCAACTTTCTTTCTGAAAATTGATTTTTACGCCCTCTTGATAAAGCTTTTATCCAATTCACGCCAGTTGACACGCACTCGTTTCTAAACTCATTTGAATATTTAATGCCGGTGCTCAACGGACGAATTGGCACATTTCGGGCTCCTGTCAGCGGTGGAGGAAAACCGTCAGAGTTCGACCTGCTCTAACTCTGACGATTGTCAATTACAATACGCGACTTCTAAGAGCATCCAGATTCCGGAGACAGTGAGCGACCCTGTTTGGACTGGTTTGCGTGCAGAAGATCCACATCGACCACGTGGGCTACAAACCGACACGCGGGGACTCTTCGGATGCATTTTCTACTTTGTTACATCCACGTTTCTGACAAATCTCGACCAGGTGGGTCTCAACTGATTGGCCAGCTCTATCGGGAGATTCACGCTGAGTTCTACCTCCAGCTCAGCGCTGGCGTTCAAAATTTGCCTAACTCCTTAAAGGCAGTGTCCACAATAAACTTCATCTTCGTTTTTTTGCGGGAAACTCGATGATCGGTGTTCTATTTGGGCGATATGGTCGAAAGAACGAATAAAAACGAGTTTGAAAGAGCCCTTATTGGTTCCGCGCTAGTCCTTTGCTCGCCTGTATCGGATACGTATCGATACCTAAAAACCTTGTGAACAAAATCAGTTCTCGCCCCCTCCGTCGAATTCGGTGTGTTAAAGGCACAGTCCGACCTCGGAATCGCTTTTCTGTTTTTTTTTGTTTGCCTATCTTGAGAAGGGTTCCACGCTGATTCTGAATGTCTCTGGAGTCGCACAAGACCCCCTAAAAACAGAGTTATGGCCCCTCAAGAATTAAGCTGCGGAGGAATGGTGGACGATTGGTCCGTGGCTTGTAACTTCCGTCAATTGCAACCGATGTATGCAAGCCGACCTGAACAGAGAGAGAAGTTGAGAGCGAAGGGAAGAACGGGGCTATTTCTCGGAAATCATCACTCATCCCGCCACTGTTGAGCTCGAAAAATCGTAAAAGGGGCGTGCCAAAGCGGCTTCCTGATGTTAGCGCCCCAGGGTGGCTTCCTCCTATATCTCGCTTATTCGGAGGAATTGAGAGCTCGGATTGAATAGGGTGATATAGGGTATCTCTACTTCACAAATACGTGGAAATATCAGATTTCATCTCTGACCTTGGACTGTGCCTTTAAGTGCAAAACGTCCGAAGCTTTTCTGAACGTCGGAAGTGCTTTTACACTTACAACTTTTTAAATAAGTGAGCAGAGTCCTTTTGGTTTTCTTCTATCAAAATCAATCAAGAATAAAACTCTCTCACTGTGCAAGTTTGGATGATAAGATTTTCCGGGATAAGAATTGGCAATACTGGACCTTTTGCCCCTGACATGTCGCTTCTGTTCCTTGTGCTAGATGGCTGGTGAAAAATGTTGGCTGATCCGCATCTTTAACCCCTTCCAACCTCATAACTCTACGCTTTTGACGCTTCAAAGTTGTTAACTGGTAAGGTCCACACGGCTCATTCATGAAATTGAGCCTGAGAAAAGGAAAGTGATTTCCAGGGCGAACGATGCCTTTAAAGGCATCGTCCACGATGAAAACCGAATTTGGGTTTATGCGTTCATTCGGACTAGTGGGCCATGACAATGTCACTCAGAAAGTTTGGAGTTACAAAACCGTCTCTGAGTGAAGATTCGCTTGCCTCAAAATGACTTCCTGGGTTTGGGGGGCCGGCCTTGGGGTCGATCCGTTGTTACAAGGAACAAAACTCCTGGGGTGCTGACGGCGGGTGTGCCTTGACGCGTCGTAGGGCGCAATACACACGCCAGTCGATTTCGAATTCGGCATCGATCGAAAGCAGCCGGCAGCACTGGACGCAGCAGGTGGGTAGCCCATTTTAATTTCGCTGAAGTCGTAGTTGAGCGGCATCGTCGATGAATTGCTTCCAACGTTGCGCCAAGGAACGAAGCGTAAAACTGTTCCTTGCATTCTCTGCGCAGCTATCACAAGTTGATGCCGGCGCGAAATTCAAATTTGCTATGAACTTTCTAAAAATGGGTTTTTCTCAAAAAGTTGACGTTTTTGAGGGGGCGTTTTGCTACCGTTAGTCACTATTGGGATAGTACAACACGAAAACATCAAAAACCCAAATATGGTTTTCATCGTGTACGATGCCTTTAAATCGATCGCGGCTAAAAACTGATTGCTGACCTCACTATCAGTGCTTTCCTAGTAGGAAACTTTTCCCATCAGATTTTGCAGCATTGCAACAGATCTCATCCGCCATACCGTTAGAAGTACCTAGCTCTAGAAGAGCTACAGAGTCATTAATGCTGTATAGGCCTTATGTGTTTGCCCTCTACGCCTAATTTGATATGTAGAAAACGTCAAAAAAATTCAGTTTATTCTCAACTTTTCGTATGAATTTAAGGAAGATCTGTAGCTTTGGATTTGCTAGAGTTAAATGCAAAAAATTCTGAGTGAAAACGTTTTTTTTGCATAAAAATGAAAGATGAGTTTTTGATGTTTCCAAAAAGTCCATCTTCGTGTACTTTTGACAGAGTCTTCAAAATGAGCGCCATAGCTTTTTACTATCAGTGAAAACATCGAGTATGCCTCATCTACTCCCCTTGCAGGTTAACAATCCACCTAAGAAGAGTGACTGTCACCTCGCTATTAAAGAGAACTGGGTTGAAGGATAACGGTGCCTGCGCTTATTCCACTCCACAATCTCCTCATGCGGCTTCATCGTCAATGTTGGGACCTTAGGATCGAAGTCGGTCGGAAACGACTATGGCAGCTTCGCCCAGCCTTGCAGCTAACAACAACTCTTGGGGGTTTTATCGCCCTATTGGATTGTTCTTGTCTGGGTTTTTGTTCTGTTCGATTAAAGGTAGTGTTCACGATGAGAATCGCTTTTCTGTTCTTCCGCCTATCTTCAAAACGGCCCCATGCTGATTCCAATGGTGTCTCTGAAATCATACAAGACCTTCTGTGAACGCAGGTACGGTCCTTCAAAGATTGAGCTATGGAAACATGGTGGACGAGTTGTCCGAGGCTTGTAACTTCCGTCTTTTGCAGCCGATCTATGCGAGCTGACCTGAGTAAAGAGAGAAGCTGAGAATGAAGGGAAGAACGGGGCTAATGATTGAAAATCATCGCTCATCTCACGACCTCGAGCATTCGTTAGCTCACGTCGGTGGGCGTGTGATGCGCTTTTGGGGTTTTCGATGCGCTCGAAGTTGCAACTTCGGGCTCTTTTGGGGCTCTTCCTGGCTCGTTTTCATGCGTTCTTTCGACGTTAACGTTACAGAGTGTCCCTCCACTACCCGATCCTAGTGGAATTTCAAAAAATTTTTCATCGTGAACACTGCCTTTAAGTCGGATTCGAGACCTTCATGACAACATCCCGCTATGTCCACCCGTCGCTTTCACATTATAACTCGGGTTTTTGAGCATCTCGCGCGAAATCATGCAAATTGTCGGCTTATGCAGAGTCTATGCGGAAGCCGTCATCATGGTTCGGCTTCACATGGAATGACATTTGCCGTTGTTCTCGCTTTTTGGCGTCAATCGGGGAGAGGGAGATTTCCCGGCCGTTGGTCAACAGATTTTAGAACTCCTGCGGATCAGGCTGAAACTGATTCAACGCTCGTTTTCAACAAACATTCAACGGTAGAAAGCTGATACAATAGCTGGAGTTTCAAGATGAAGTCAAATTCATGGCTTAAAAACGCGCACAAAAAGGAGACAAATAGGATTTTCTCAAAAGACCTAGGATTAGTTTAATTTATTCAGGAATGTCGTGTCATTTTTGCTGGTGTTTGCGTCGGAGGTTTGCAAAAAAGAGGACGCAAGAACTTCCTCTACAGAATCTAAAAAAGAGGGCTGAGGGTCGTTCCGCGTCCAATGCGCAGAGTTTTGAGCCAGGGGCAAGCCCGGATTATATGTACCAGTGCATAAAGAATGCAAAAGCACAATGCGCCGTGAAATTACCAACCTTTTTGATTAAAATTCTGTCTAGTTCCATTTGTGCACATTGAGGCTGTGGTAACTCCGAGTAAGATCGCAGAAAAAGTCCTAATTCCGCCTCCCGTACATTTGAAGATTTCGAATTCTTCAGAGTTCGAGCAGCCTTCTTACATTAAACAAAAAGCCCTTAGACCTCTTCATCAGCTGCCACATATCGAGTAGATTGAAAGACAGCTACGGAAATGCATTTCCCCATACCGGCGAGGACACCTGCTCACAATTTGTAAAGCTTCGCCCAGAAAACCTTGAGATGTCTTTTTTTCCGAATTTCCATCCGCTTTTTACTAATGTTCCAGCAAACGTTGTACTTTTGATTCAATGGCATGGGATGGAGTGCTCACTGCTTTCTACCCATAATGGAAGAATTCAAGAGATGGGCCCTGCTGAAGGCCATTCGCCGAGCTGACGGTGGATTACTGTGGGTATACGGTAGACTTGTTAAAGTCTCAGATTTTGCTCAAAATTTCTCTGGAGGGGGAGGGTGATTCAGGGTAGTGAATGTGAATTGGATGCCCATTTGTCGTTTTTTGGAATACTTAGACAGGTTTCGCCTTCTTAGTGACATGATACAAATCGTAACCTACAGTGGACCGCAAAAATTCGAGGACCGGTCCTCAGATTCGTTCTCAGCACCCTAAATAACCCTTACATACAAGTCCGGAGTCAAATCCGAAAAATGTTACCGAAAGACTCTAATAATCGCCTGATATACTCTTACCCTTTCACGAATCTCGAAAAAAAGCTTATAACTTCTTGGAACCGGCAGCTGAGGACGGAACATTACGAAGTTTCACTATAGAGGCTCAAGAGATACTAACAATACAATTAGTTTCTGCAGGTGGGTTCGACGCTCTACACACTCTCTTGGCAGTACTGATTTTTGTTTAACCTCGTCTTTAGGCCATTCACGTATTGCTTCAGGAAAACGATCATTAGTCATCCAGATACACAACTTCTACTCTAATGTCATACTCCTTGCTTTTTTGGCAAGCACTTACGGACCATTATAAATTCCGACAAGTAGCAGAGTAGCGACCCTGCAAAGTGCTACGGAACGCAGAAACATCGGGTCTATAGATATAGAAGCGACTAATCAATGATTTCAGAAATGTTCTGCGTCTCGAAAATGGCATTTCCGCACACGTTTCAGGGCCTTCAGCACCCGGTTCCCAAAACCAAGAAAACAATTGTGTCCAGACCCCGAACCCCGCTTCCGGATTTTCATAATATTATTCCGCTCATCCCAGTTTCTTACTGTGATGTTAAACGTGCAGTGTAGTGCGAAAAGCCACCATTCGTGTTATCATTCTAAGTTACTAAGGATAACTGTTCCATAGTTTACAGAAGCTGAAATAGAAAAAAGTGGGGTATCGCTTTATGTCTGTCTCTGACTAGAAAGTTGGGGCATTTACCTTACACATGTGAGTTCATCCAAGATTTTGCTTCATCCTTTAGCCTCATTAGGTAAGACTTAGCCACTGGAAATACAACTAAGGCTTTGAAGTCAAAACCGAGTGCACCCACATGATGCCTGTGGGCCAAAAGGGGTGAGATTTGTCATTCAGTTGACTTAGCGAAAGTATCAGCGTAAGTCATCCGGCTATACAACTACAATCCATTTTATTTTACGACTAGAAATATTATGAATTAGGGAAACTGGAGACGGTATGAGCATTTTTTTCAGGAAATTCTGCCTCAGAGACATCGGCTGCTCAGCAATTTATGCACTCATTTCGCAAACTGCAATGACGGAAGGAACAACTGCTAGTAAGGGAAAAGACTTTCTAGCTGATCTCAGAGGAATTCCAAAGGTATACAATATTCTCATCCTAAACATCGGAAAAACATACATAATTTCAGCGACTGATTGATACAACAGAGCGTGTTCCAAAGTGCAATTTTCAACGAGCACCAAAATTGAGGTCATTTCGTCTCCTAGGCGGTAAAGAGGGTAATCCTCAGAACCTGCGTTACTGGTTCAGTTGAACTTCACATCACGCGATCCCTTATAGGCTACGGCTGTTAATCCATGTCGGTACAAATTTTACAAAATTTTACCAAGTACACAAGTACAAATTTTACCAAAATTTGATATCATATGCTGCAGAAAATGTCGACGCATAACACAAAAGCCGGAAAGAAAGAACCTGGGCGACAGCCGAGATTTCGTCAAGGACCTGCGCTATTTAATTCAGATGAACCCTACTTCACGCAGCAGTGTACAGCATACATAAGCAGCAGCCACTTCAACCTATCATCGCTGGGTAAGAACATTGAACTCTAAGAGGGAAAAATCTCCGTAGAACCCTGTGCAGAAATTGGGAAAAGCTCAGCAGAAAAATAAGAGATGCTACTGTGGATGCAGTCAGCTAGAAGTATTTTTTCGGTCCTAGAAAATCCTAGAAAATTTTATTTTTATTTCTTTCTACAGTAGCATCTCTTGTTTTTCTGGTGAGCCTTTTTTGGAATTTATTTTTTCTGTCCTAGAAAAGAGCGCCATAAAACATGCACGCTCGAAATGCTTTTCATAACGTTCTCCTGCTATCCTGTTATACCTCTTTGAGGCGTTGCTTAAAGGCAGTGTTCACGATGATTTTCGTCCCCGAGTTTTTTACATAAAATGAAGCGTTGGCCTCAAAGTGTTACCAAAATTACGAAAAAACGGCGAGAAATGCGTTAAAACGTCGTATTTCAGTGACATTATTCTATCACATAGACTAGTTTTCCGGTTGGATGAACATGTTCATGGTGCTTGTCACCGGTGGAAAACTGAGATAATCAAAAATAGAAAAAATATTTTATGCGAAGCAGGACTAGCTACGGTCCTAAAGAAAGAACGGAGCAATAGAGAGTAGAGAATTGCAAAGGACGGGTTAACAAAAGAATCCATTGTCACAACGAACAGTTCCTGTGAGAGCAAAGAGGCGGGGTGGGAGTAAAGGATTTCGTGTACTTCCGGTTTGTTTTTCTCCAGTTCTTCGCCATTTTAGTTCTATTCGGGGGTCTCTTGATCAATATAGTCAATATAGCGAATAATCTCAAAATTGAAGACTATCTTGAACACCGCTTTTAGATTACAAGACTACTGCGACTATCAGACGTCTCCACTTTGCACCTCAGGGCGAACAATTGCTTGTAGAAAGACCCCGCGCTGAGCTCCTATACTTAACGCCCGTCGTTGCAGGTTGCGACTCGGCTGGACGTTCGCCGAATCCTAGCAGCTGGGTCTATTCCCTGTTGGAGCCTACTGAAACACTATTCAAGTAGCAAAAGCCGTACATGAAAGCGCATACGTGAAAATCAAATGCGAAATTGCCTAAACGTCAGTTGGTGAAATTCATGTCATCCAATTAGGAAGCCGCGACGCTGCTTGGCGGGAAATGTTGCGCACGGGAAAAAAAGATGTCGATTATCGATTAAATGGCTTTGCCTTCACGGTTTCCTAGGGACAGAGACTCTCTAC
Organism: Aplectana chamaeleonis; assembly: GCA_029168955.1. Classification (NCBI taxonomy): domain Eukaryota; kingdom Metazoa; phylum Nematoda; class Chromadorea; order Rhabditida; family Cosmocercidae; genus Aplectana; species Aplectana chamaeleonis. Next base: position 57,956 of record JAPDOI010001525.1, read on the forward strand.
ACACCGAGGGAGGAGTTGTCCCGCCTTTCGCGGCTCTAAATCCACTCGGGATCGCTTCTCTCGCGCGTTGAGTGGCGTGAGACTTTAAACTGCGGAAACGGGACAATTCATCCCTCGCTGTGTAGACAGCCCCTGTTCCGGTTTCCTGCACTCGGCGCGGATCGCACTTTTATTGTGCGTTGGCGCAAACTTGGTGAAGAGACTTGTATTATAACATATGCACCCTCTTCGTAGTGAAATTTACTGCCACTGATCGCGTGTGTGTGCGCGCGTATGCTGCGTCTCCTTTTCCCCCACACTTTCTCGCTGTCTCCAACTTCGCTTCGTGCAAGCACGCGAAGGATCAAACTAAATTTGCATTCGAAACAGAGGATGCTAGCATCGAGTTTGCGCCTTGAATGACACGGACCGTATATTGTATCCTAACTCTCCTTTTTATTTGAAAACAGCAACACTTCTTACTCGATGAAGGCCTGCTGGTGAATAATGTAAGTTCCTGTGCAACAAAGGAAGCATTGCAAACACAAAGTTTTTGATATCACAAGTCGCAGCCGAGCAGCCACTTGGGTGTCAGGGGACTAATTAGCCATCTTCTTCATGATTTTGGTGTCTGCCTATTTGAGTGGTCTTTGACTGCTTATGCATCGAGTGCCTAATTCGGTTCACTTTGAAATTTACACATGTTCTGAACTAGTATAAATGTATCCTCTAACTTTTCGGTTCGACGCCCTAAAAATGCTGCACGTATAAGATCTTTTTTCTGTCCTTTGTCACAATAAACAATGTCTTCAAGGACGTTAAAGAATCGCAATGGCTCCAAAAACCCTGGAGGCATACTTTACCCGGTTTTCACGCATGTTTCTGCATAGAAGTAAAGGTTGGGTGGTGAATAAACTATGTGTGAAGGATAGATCAAAGAAAACTCTTTTGAAAACGATCTGAACTGGCACCTTGGCAGCATGTGAACTCCTTTCGAAAGCGGAATACAAGACTCGAGACCTTCAAGAATCTGTGCTAAATTCGGGAAATTCACTTTGTCCCAAACCTCTACGCCTAATGTAGCCATGAAAACAAGAATAAAAAATTTAGCCCGCTCAATGGATACGTACAAGACTGAAGTAGCCGCTTGGAACGTGCCACTCATCACTTACCCGACGCGCAGCTACGCGGTAAGCGTGGTACGCGTAGCAGGTAGCTCCTGACTTCGCTGCTCCTGACTTTCCGCTCTGGGTTTCTGGGTTTCATAAAGAGGTGAAGCTCCCAACCGGGCTTGTTGGAAAAACTTCACAAGCCAGCAGCTCATATCCTTTGGTTCGGTTAGGGCTGAGCTACACTTGGATCCCACTAAATCGCACGAACGCGGTGCCGGTCGGGGCTTGGGTAATGATCACCAATGTGAGGTCTCGTGGGATCCAAGCGTAGCCCAGCGTTGACCAAACCAGGCGTTGACTTCGGAAGTTTGTCCAAAGGCATACATATGCAACCGATATCCACTTCATAGTCCAATCGTCAAAAGTTTCGCTCCTCACCTATTAATCCGCTAAAGGCTGAGTACTCTAGGTAGATACGTTCACTGGCGGCGTGCGTTTCTGCGTCACATCATGAGCTCCCGCAAATAGGTTATAATGGTTCGGACGAGGTCGTAAACGGTATGAGAAACGAGCTAACGACCTACTTGCCCTTAACAGGTGGTCATTTAGGAGTGCTTACGGGCTATGTATTTTTGAATTAACTCCTATGAAAGCTACATTAGAGGCTGACAACTTTTTCTAATAGAACTAGCGCTAAAAAGCGGTTAAATCTACACAAAACGCTATGAAAAGTAGTTTGGCAAGCGTTTTATCCCTGAAAACCCCATTTATAACCACAAATTTCATTATGAAAAGGACCAAAGGAAGGTATCAAGAAGAACGCAACGATACGCTAAAAAAGAGTAATGGACCGAAGGTGTCAGTCGGCACGGCTCGCGTCGCCTTCCATAAGTCATAAAGTTTCTGTCTCCAGCAGAGATCGATTTAAACGTGCAGAGCATGCGATAGGCAGTACCAGGGAGAGAAACGAGGACTGTAGCTTGTACTGGGAAAACCGTGCGGTCAGATTTGACTATTCGTACGAAAACAGGCTAGGTTGCGGCCGCTTGGCCGGCATGGAGATCGCGTCACCCGATATTCTGATTTCAAAAACCAAAATTAATGGAAGAAGGCATAAAAATAAGATTTTATAATGTGCAAAAGTGTTTTTTTCACCTCATCGCAATAAAAAGTGGAGAAAAATCATACAACCCTTACCGAGAGTGGAACTGTTGCAGGAGAGATGACGCATGTCCTTAGCTTAATTTTTGAAACTTTTCTATTAAGCCTTCTTCGTAATGCTCCTATGGGTGTAATGACTTCAGCGAATCTCACCAGCAACAAAACACCTTCTTCTCTCATAAAGTACGACCAGAGGCCTATTTCAGAAAAGGAGGCCGTAAACTATTTTTCATAAATCAACAGGTTATCTGAATTCAAAAAGTTCTTTAATTTGATAGATCCATCTACAAGTGTTCAATCTGTGCCTACAGTCTGTAAAACTACGAAATTCTCATGGTTTCTACGCGTGCTGGTGCGGAGCGCAGGTTGGAGACAGCGAGAGAGCAGGGGCAGGCGGAGGCTGCAGCATCATGCCATTAGTGATGAGAAGTTCGTTTTTTTAACAGAGAATACTTTGTCATGTAAGTTTCTGAAACTGTTCAGGAGTTAAGTTAAATGAAAAAGTTCGAAAACTCTAGTCGAACGAACAACATATGATCGTTATGACTTGAATGCAGATTTTGCATTCTATTTTCTTAGATCTAGGTTTGTGTCCGGTCTATTACGCTTTCGACAAATGCAAAATTTTTGAAACCTGTTTGTGTCCCTCTTTCTTTATTGCCTTAGTACATTGTGCCCGGAAGGTTGTTTTTGCATTTTTTTTCGAAATTCATCTTTATTTTACGAGTTTTATGGTTTTTCTGAAGTATCTGGGGTGCGAGCCAAAAATCTCAGTCTCGAAATTCTGGCCGGACTCTGCTTCAAAAAAGCAAACAGAACGAATAATTCAAGAAAAAAAACGGGAAACTCTGAAAGACTAAGAATAAGAAAAATTAAAATTGGGCCGATCCATTTTTTTGAAAACTGAAGGCGAATGAGAGGCCTCACTGGAAAGATTGTCATGGTGCTAAATTTCTGTTCGAACCCCCATTTTTGAAACCAACTCCTCTTGCTACCCGATCTACCACAAATAACTTAGGAGATTAAAGCTGAGGGGAAATTTCCGACCATAAGCTCTCATAAACAATGAATAATTTAGACGCACCGTGGGAAATTCCTAGTATTCAACGTTCTATACGCTCAGATACGCTCACCAAAACAAAGAAAAAACTACGAAAACCACAAATCTCGAAAGTATGTATCCATAATTTGATCACATAGGTATGAGAGTATTGACCTTCTTCGATGATGAGGCTACAGGTATAGGTTCTACAAAGAGTTTCACTTTCCCCGGCTGTGACAGGATCCATCTTTCCCAAAAGGAATCATAGCTTGGGCAAGACCAATCGGTTATACGAACCCACCCCACAAAACCATTATGAAGTACGAAAGATGAAAAACCTTCAGTTTCGAATATCATAGCATAATCAGGGAAATTGGCCAGTTCCGGCAGGGGCACAGAAAACCGTTTTCCTCATCGCATCATTCTTGAACAGCAATGTAAAACCCAGTGAGGTTTGAACCAAACCGTAGCACAAAGTGATTTCAAAAGAGGAGCTTCACCTCACTAGAAGTAAGAAAATGGTAGGTGATAAACGCAGATGTAACTCTACCAAACCCTAGATGGCCTGGTAGAGGATGAGGGTATGGACCACTAAAATGCAACATAGTGACCAGTGCTGGTAACAGACCTGTGCAGAAACTGTGACCACGGCGACGGCAAGAATCAGCGAGAAGATGGCGAGTACAATGCTTCTTCTCATTGTGGACGACGGAGTGCAGAGTGGTGATCGTGCGGAGGCGGCGCGAAATTGTCGCCTTCGGCTCGTCACCGCCGCCATCGTGCCACGCCCCACTTCGGGAGCAGATGACGAGTCCGACTCATCGTTGTCGTTGACCAGCACTGCTGCATCGAACGTCATCGGATAGATCTGAAAATGAGCTGGACTAGGGTATAGCTACGAAAAAAAGGGACGTTCGAGAGCTTAGGGTAATTCAACCTGCAAACGAAAAGGACAAGGATGTGATGGATGATATCATGGAGGAGTTTGAAGAGGGGAAGATATGCTGGTCGTTGCAGACATAATTCTGCGTGGGAAAATGATACTTTGAGATCGTGTTGCACGTCAATTACTGGTAAGTGTAGTCTAGCTCTCTCATTTTGAGTCGGTAGATGTAGGCTTATCGGGCTTATCATGTCAAAATCTCCTTACCGCTGTTATATTTTCCCATGACCGACCGCTCCGCTGCTTGCTCCGCCCGGACTCACCCGAGCGAGCTTTGCTTTGAGTGTTCGATGCTATTCCCAACCTTTCCAAAGGATAATGCTTTATGTAGCTGATGGCATTCTGCGGCCCTCCTTTCTCGGTGAGGAAGCCGCTGCAAGATGACCAGGTTATGGGCAACCTTATAAAATTCCGTGCGACCCGCTCATGCTTTTGCTAAAAAACCACCGTTTTTTGGTGGTACAATACTGCTGGTAGGTTTTGATCAGAACGCATGCAGCGGCCCTTTCTCGCGTTTTCAACACTTAATAACTCGCTTCGACATCAATTCTTTCAGAATCTAAGAACAGACTTAGTTTCTGGTGGAGAGACTGACTCAGCAATGTAATGATCGGCAGGATTCAGGTCTGAACAAGGAAGTTTCAGATTTAATTTCCATATCGTTATACAGTACACATAGCGTCTGCAGCTGCATACTATACTTGCATATTGTATAGCACACTCGAAATCTCCTTGAAAACTATTTTGTCAGCGCTTTAACATAAGTAATCATTACAGCTTTGGTAAGCCCGTCTCACTATGACCTTACACTATTTTTTTCAGATCACAAAAGCATAGCACTTTCAGAAGGATATCAAAAACGAACTAAAATCGCGCGGAAGCGATTTCAATACCTTTTTTATCAACTTATCATTAAATTATGCACGTCATCAACTTATGCGCTGTTTCGGGAACCGGTAGGTATACTGTATCGGGTGAGTGTGACCTTTTCGAATGGAACATAATATAAATAAACCAGGGCCTGCTTTTCTAGGTCCGGCAAGACTTTGAGATCCGCTTCTAAATTTTCGAAAGGTTACGGTACGGATACTGCAGATAGGGTAGGGACACGGTGGAGGGTTGAATTTTTCCTATCCAGCCGTAAGTTCGTTTAGACCAGAGGTTCATTCATCTTATGAGTTGAATTCAAATCTGCGGTCCTTTTAACAATTTTGAAAGAATTACGGTAGCGCACGGTAGGATTACAGTACTACCAGGTTGTTCAATAAATTTTGTCGTTCGATAAGAGAGGGCGTTGCTAATAGCCCAAAATTTTCTTGTTTTGTTGGTGCACTCTTCATATGAACGTATGTTAAGCTTCATTTCAATCTGTCAATTCATTCTTTATTTACAAGCCATTTAGTGTCGCCGTGTCACATCAGTGTAAAAAATTGAATATCGTGTAGTGATACAATTCTTATTTTTGGAAGGTGTAGCACCAAAAAAAACTCACGAACGAATGTTAAAAGTGTATAATGATTGTTCACCAACAATTAGAACAGTAGAAAGATGGGTTGCGGAATTTAAACGCGGTCGTACCAGCCTTGAAGACGATCCACGTGAAGGACGTCCAAAAAGCGCATCAACACCAGAAATCACGGCCAAAATACAGGATATAGTCTTGGAAGATTGTCGATTGACTAAGAGGGGTTTAGTAGAGGCTCTACACATCTCATTAGGCAGTGTGAGCTATATTTCAAGTGACATTTTTGGTCTTAGAAAGCTGTGAGCATAATGGGTGCAGCATTCGCTGACAATGGAACAAAACCACATTCGAATGCTACTTTCTCAGCAACATTTGAAGCGTTTTGAAAAGGATAAAGTGGATTTTGTGCGTCGATTCATCACTATGGATGATGACCTGGGTCTGTCACCATGATCCTGGATCAAAACAAGAGGCTTAAGTGTGGTGTGAACCTGGTTGTTCGGCTTCGAAACGAGTTCGTGTCCGGAAATTGGCCAAGAAGGTTGTGGCATCAGTTTTTCGGATGCGAAAGGAATTTTGTTTGTAGATTGATTGCAAACTTGTGAAACAATTAATTCTGAATATTACTACAACCTTTCGGACCAGTTGAAGGGAAAAAATCGTGAAAAAAGACTCGGTTTGCAGAAGAAAAAATCCTTTTTCATCAGGACAATGCACCGTGTCACAAGAGCATTTTGACAATGGCTAAAATCCATAAATTAAAGTTCGATTTGTTGGAGCGTTCACCGTATTAACCAGATTTGGCCTCCAGCGACTTCCAATTGTTTCCAGAACTCAAAAAAAAATTGCGTGGCGAGCGCTTTTCATCAAATGAAGATGTCATAACGGCTGTTGAAGCGTATTTTGCAGACCTTCCGGATTCTCACTTCAGGGATGGGATCCACAGATTGGAGGATCGTTGGAGCAAGTGTATTAATGTTCAGGGAGATTATACTGAATAATAAAGTGTATTTTGAACCATAAAACTGAGTTTTTCTTATCGAACGACAAAACTTATTTAACAACCTGGTACTCAGACAGTAACACCAGTCGGATGGCGGGCGCATGGTGGGTCGAGCAACGCCCACCCTGCGATCCGCCCGCCATCGTCGTAGGACGGATCCGGCATGGAGACAACGCTTTAATGCTGCTCGCTATCCGACCGAAGCTTAAAGGCAGTGGTCACGATGAAAAATGTTATTGAAAAATCTACATAAATCAGCTCAGATCGAAAACACCTCAAAACTATGAAGTTAGCGCGGTGAAAAACGGGTTAGAACTAGAGTTATTAAGACCCTAAACTTCCAGTTCGTGCACACGTGCACAGAAAGATCACAGTCTCATGCCCGGCAGTTGAAAATCATCGACGTTCGGAGGAAGAAATAAATGCAAATTTACCTAATAAAACAGTTGAACAATGAAAGCAAGCACTTCAGTTAATGTTTTTGACTAGATGTGTACATAAATCCGAAGGTTCACTGATTGAAACTCAATTTCAAGCCAGCTGATGTTCTTGGTACTAGAGATCATCGATGTCGATGATGTGGGGTGGACTCGTCCACCATCAAAAGGCAAGGAAGTTTAGGCTTCAAGTTTGGCTTAGAACAGCGTTTTTTTCGCGATTTTTTCTTATATTTGGTCTAGAAGTTAATTTCCGCGTTTTTGTTGTTATTGATATTTTGTAAAAAATAAAATTATTTTTATATAACGAATTTTATGTTATAATGCTCACTGTATTATCAGCTTTCTATTGATATATGACTTGCTTCACGTACCTTATAAAAAAGTATTATTTTAGTTTCAGAATATGTCAACTTTTGTGCCGGAAAAACGCCATTTGCGGGAAGCTCTCCTTTTCCTTTTTCATCTCAAGAAGAAAGCCACTGACGCGCACCAAATGCTTGCCCAAGCTTACGGGGATGCTGCTCCATCCATAAGAACCTGCCAAGAATGGTTTCAGCGTTTCAAATCGGGTGATTTTGACGTTAAGGACAAAGATCGACCAGGACAGCCAAAAAGTTCGAAGACGAAGAACTTCAGGCTTTGTTGGATCAAGATTCGGCTCAAACGCAAGAACAGCTCGCGGCATCTCTCGGCGTCACCCAAAAAGCAATTTCTATTCGATTGAAGGCAATGGGAAGATTCAAAAGGAAGGAAAATGGATCCCTATGAGCTCTCAGAACGCAACAAAGAGCAGAGAAAAACAACTTCACAAATCTTGTTGGACCGATTCCAAAGAAAGTCTTTACACCGCATCATAACTGGCGATGAAAAGTGGGTGTACTACGACAATCCGAAGCGAAGAAAATCGTGGGTTAGTCCTGGTGAAACAACAACTTCGACCGCAAAACCAAACATCCACGGGAAGAAGGTCTTACTGTGCATATGGTGGGATCAACGCGGTATACTGTACTATGAACTTCTTCAACCTGGCGAAACAGTTACTGCGAATCGCTATCAACATCAACTAGCGCAATTGCGGCATGAAATCGAAGCAAAGAGACCAGAATGGGCGAGTCGACACGAAAAAGTCATATTGCTTCATGATAACGCTCGACCTCATGTTGCTCGAACGGTAAAGGATACGCTAAAAGAGTTCAAATGGGAAGTCTTACCGCACCCGCCGTACTCTCCAGACATCGCCCCGTCGGATTATCACCTTTTCCGGTCAATGGCGCATGGTTCAGCGGAGCAGCGCTTTCAAGATCGTCAAGATGTCAAAAATGGCTCGATGAATGGGTGGAGGCCAAACCAGAAAAATTTTATTATGATGGAATCCATAAGTTACCCAAACTCTGGGAAATGGTTGTTATTAATGACGGAAATTATTTTGAATAAAAATTTTGTTTAAGTATGTCCAGTTTTCAATAGTGTAAAAAGCGTAAAAAAACGCGGAAATTAACTTCTAGACCTAATAGGTTCTACTACTCTATACCCAGAAAAGGGTTCAGAGAGGAAAAGAAGAAGAGCATATTTGAGCGCGACCACTGCCTTTAAATGACTGTCGTCGGTCCGATCGGCGCCTGAGGGGCCGATTAGAGTCCCGCCGCTGAAAGGCGCTGTAGCATGCAATGAAGGGTAGTCGATCGAGCACCGCCACATAATTGATACTCCTCCATTGACTGCTGCCGCGTCTTTGCGCGGCGGGACTCTAATCTCCCCTGAAAATCCTGCCGCGATTATCCCGGCGAGCCTTCTGCAGACAGCATTCGCCCGCCATGCTCCCGCAATCAGCCCGGAGAGGCTTTCCAGCAGTTTTGGTCCCACCGATGTTATTATCCGACAAGTAGTGAGTAGGTGAATTTCTGATTTGATCGAAACTTCACTGAAATCTGAGACTTGTTTTACGGGTTTAAACACGAATCACTGGAGGAGTTTTTAGTTTACGGTGGGTATGTTGCTGACAAAGAAATTTTCGCTTTGGCTCATACATCATATGTACAAATCTATGATCACCTTTTCCGATTTTTCAATCAACTATCACGGTAGGGAGGATACTGTTCTAGTGGAATGCAACCGATTTGGCTAGAATGTGAAGGTCACTCGTAGTTCTCATTATGAATGGGTATGTTATGCGATATACGTTTGCTGCTTTGGCGTGCGTAGCGCGATTTCTGACCTCATGGGCTGTTGGGCCATAGTTGACATCAGATAGCTGATTATTATGGATAAGTTCGGACTGAACTATGAACCTGCTCATTAGGTAATCTCTTGTTCACGTTAAAACTTACTAGAGCGCTACGATATTTATGGCGTAATATTTTTTAACAAATTTTGTCATGCATTCTTTAGGTAATGAGACACTACGCCAAGTCGTTATCAGGTCTTCTGACGGGCACGATATTTATCTGTTGAATTGCAAAAACGCACTCCCTGACGCCCAGTACAAGCCTTGTACGACGTGCGCCAGTGAGAATGGCTAATAAGCATTGACCGGGTCGAATAATTTGGACACATAATGGAGAGTCGACTTCAAATGATTCGAAAAGAGCATTCGAAAAGCTTAAAGTTATGGATTGTGCGAAGTGGATTAGTTGGAAATTTTGGCAAGCAATCGAATTGATTCCATACTTAGTCGGCTGTTTCCATTGATTGTACTTCTCAGAAAACTGGACTCACCTGAAAAAAAAAGACAGAAAAAAACTATCATTTGTGTCACCAATTTTGAAGTCCGTATCAAGCCCTTGCAAGGACGCGAAGCCATTTGACAGATAGCCACAAATCCTTCTTTTTCCTGTATGCCGCTTCTCGCGTCAGGTAGCATCACGGTTTTCGCCGCGAGCGAGAAAACGATGGATTTGATTCAAGGGTTTTCGTAGAACACTCGACGAACTATGTACGCGCGAATGTAATGAAACTTGCGAGAATTTTGTACTGCAAGGAAAAAATGTCGCGACATGCTGTCTGATCAACAATTATTGCTATCGTGGCGTTTTTTTACGCAGAAGCACTTTGAGTGTGCGTAACAGAGATTTTACGTTTTGTTCGTCACTAGTTGGAGGATGAATCACAAACCTCACTACATATCCTACAGAATCTAGACAGTCTTGAACAAGAAATTCTAACTTTTAGAAAAAAAGGCATTAAATAAGTGAAGACAGATTAAGGAAGCTCAAAGGCAGTATTCATGATGAGAATAGTATCCGTGTTTCCGGCAGGTAACGTACTCAGGGGTGATTAACGTAAGAATATCGCCGTAAAAAATCCGTGGGAATCACTACTGAAACCGAACAAGCGCCCACAGAGCCTATCGATGAAGTCGAATGGTGACTCCCTTGTCTTTAGCGAGTGGTAATACCATGGCTACGAGTGACTTTTACTTCGAAAATTCAAATTAAAAGTCTAAAATAGTCAAATTGTCGAGATGCAAGGATCCGAACCATGGGAAAGTTCAGTTGCTATCTTTGAGATGTTTTACAATACTGGTCATAATTATTGCGTTTTCGGCGAAAAAAAATACGCAAACAAGCGATTTTCCGCCCTTTTTTCATAACTCTGTTCAAGGTGGCCCATTTGGTAATCTAAAGATATATTGGGAATCAGCATTACACTGCAACACCTCAAAATATGCGTATCATATGTTGAGTCGAGGTTTTGGATATTACGTGGAGTTCCTATGTTCTCTGCTACAACAAAAACGATTGATAAAATGGTATGGCCAGAAGTTGCCCATTTTCCCTTTAGTTATAGAGAAAAGTCTGTATTTCGCGCGACGCATAAGTATAGCAACACTTGAGAAACATATATGATATCTAGAATGAGTCTCTGAAATTAGTTCGAAGTGATACTGTTTGTCCACTTTCAAGGAGGACTTCACCTGCCTTCTGACGGAACGGCTTGAGTTCAGTTTTTCCATATTGCTGGGATTAGACTTCGATGGATCTCCTGCAAGTTAGGGCGACCATCTGGATGTAATTCTAAGTTCGCGCTAGATTCTAAATCGCTCAACGTCGCCCAGACGCCCGATGGAGCTTGAAAGACGTTCCCAGTGGTATAGCGTTGGCCCAGATGACTAACTACGAATTGTCGCTGAGTTTCACGGCAAAAAGCATTCTCTACTAAATAAAACACTGCTACAACATTGTGTACTCGAAAGTGGAGCAATATCATCGCTCAGAACATTTTCAAAAAGTCGCTAGAGTCGGGCCTGAGCACGAACTGAGCAACCAAACATGAGCACAAACTTGGGAAATTTAGGTGCTTCACGCAAAAAAAGGCGCCGCTGGTCCACCCTAGTATGAGGTAATCTTGTTCAGCGATAGCAAGTTTTGAGTTTCTTCAAAGAATTTGTGATGATCTTATGCGCGATCTGGCGAACGGCGCTAGCTGCGTGGGGCACACACCAATGTCTCGCTTCCCAAGCTCCATGGGACGTCTGGGCGACTACAGACGTTGAGCGATTCAGTATCTAGCACAAAATTAGAACTACATTCAGCTGGTCTTTCTAGCTGGCTGGAAATCTATGGAAATCCAAGTCTAGCATTATGGAAGGAGTGAACTCGAGCTTTTTCGTCAGAAGGCAGATGAAGTCCAAAGGGAAAGTGGACAAACAGTAACACTCCGAGCCAGTTTCATTCAGATACACGTAAAAGTGGCTCATCATCGTGAGATACTTCCATGTTGCTCAGAAGTTGCTATACTTATGCGTCGCGTGAAATACAGACTTCTCTCTATAACTAAAGGCGAAATGGGCAACTTTTAGTCTTGAAACCTCAGAAATCGTTTTCATTGTAGCAGAAAATATAGGAACTCTCCCCAATATCCGAAACCTCGATGTAACATGCAATGCCCCTACTTTAGCGTCGCAGTGTATAGGTAAAATTAGACATGAAACAATCAACCCGAAACACGCATGAAACGCGAATCCGTAATCAAGGCATTTATGAGCGAATGTGTCCATGTTCTCACACCTATGTACATGCTCTGTAAAAAGTATGCCAAATGGCATGCTAAAAGAGAGATCTCTCGATCCTGATTCCAAATATCTTTTTAGATTCCCAAATTGACTTTCATAAACAGAGTTATGACAAGAGGGCGAAAACGGCGTTTTTTTTCTGCCGAAAAAGCAAAAATTATGACGAGTCTAGCATATCGTGTGTCCTCAATAAATATCGATTTTGCGTAAGGCGCTATTCATACTCCTCAACGTCAGCGCGGCACGCGCGTGACGCGAGGGCGTAGCGTTAGAGTATAGTTTCTACGAGCGTTACGCGCGTCACGCTCTTGCGGAGACTATGATTACTTCAGCGGCGACGCCATGGCGGAGCGGAATAAAAGGTCCTCAACCTTTCTAAACAAGCGAATTATGTATACGCGTTCACCCCCACGATAGCAGAGGATAGTACTAGAATTAATTATTCTAAGACGGAATGAAACTGATGGCGGATTAGTGAGATAATTGCTGAAAAAGTCATTACGGCCTTCGTCGCCATGGCAGTGCGAGCGTCACGCGCGTGCCGCGTGGGCGTGGCGTTGGATCATTCATACTCCAACGCCACGCCCCCGCTTCACGCGCTTGCCGCGATGGCCTTGAGTAGTATGAATAGCGCCTAATCGTGCGCCCTCGCAACTTATGGACGCTGCCTAAATAGCGCCCAATGCAGTGTTCTTGGTTCCTACACTCAGTTTTATACCTTTAGCAGTACACTTCTTCCACTCCCAGCCGATAGTTTGAATATCCGCCGAACCAAACCCTCAGGCAGAACCGTTCCGCTCTGTTATTGTTTAGTTGCTCCGAACATTTCTCTAAGGTGCATTTCCTGTTGAAACTGTTGTTTTTTCTAGGGTAATAACTGCAGTTTAAATATCGAAAAGGTTTCCTTTATGTCCATTCCTTGCGTTTTATGCATGCAGAGAATATAAAACGTCTCCTGAGTAAAAATATGTGCAAAAGGGAAACAGCAGAGTAGAGTCATCTTCAGGCTTTGTATGAACTATTCTCTGTTGGAGGGTCCCCGGGAGCACTGAAAGGTTATCTATTGTTGGATAGACAAAGACTTGCTGCTGTCCTTAACTGAGAACTTTATTCAAGCTAAGCTGTTTACTTACGTAAGTGAAACAGTAAAGTTGAGGGATTGTATGGAGAGAATTCAGATAGTGCACATTGAAGGAATAGTGTGTTCCAAGTACACAACTTCATGTGATGCATTTCGCTGAATCTGCGCGAGTGTTTGTATTCTCAATTTATATTCTGGATGAAATGTTTTTGACGAATGCATTCTTATGAAACAGATGCGTACTTAAACTTCCCGTCAAAAAAATATTGGCACGGCTCGAAATTATAGATGTAGAGTACGAGTTCTCTAGGAAGAGCATCAAACCAGCTCAGAGTACCAGGTTGTTCAACAAGTTTTGTCGTTTGATAAGAAAAACACAATTAGTGGTTCAAAATACACTTTATTATTCAGTATAATCTCCTTAAACATTAATACTTTTGCTCCAACGATCCTTCAATCTGTGGATCCCATCCCTGAAGTGAGAATACGGAAGGTCTGCAAAATACGCTTCAACTTCCGTTATGACCTCTTCATTTGATGAAAAGCGTTTGCCACGCATGGATTTTTTGAGTTCTGGAGACAAATGGAAGTCGCTGGGGGCCAAATCTGGTGAATACGGTGGATGCTCCGAAAATTCGAACTTTAATTCATGGATTTTAGCCATTGCCAAAATGCTCTTGTGACACGGTGCATTGTCCTGATCCCTCGGTGTGTAATCTTTATTATTTGGTTTTTACACGTTGTATACGTATACTTTTTGAATACTTAGACATACGCCCTGTAGAATAGTTATTTGTAGTTGCAGTATTCCTGAAATCAGAAACTCATAATCTCTTGGTCAGAAAGCAACTCGTGGACTCACCTCACTGAGCTGTCTATGAATACGATAGTCGAGAGAGAAGCTTTCCCACAATCCATCGTATGTAAGTGCATGAGTCTGCATTATTTATTTGTTGTGCTATGTGCTGGCCGAGGTTTGACTGAGAATAAAGGAACGTAGCCACAAGTCAAGTTGGTCTACATTCGCACGGACCAGGAAGCGGGCATAAAATATGTTTAAGAGCTACTAAAGGCAGTGCTCACGACGAAAGTCGTTTTTCTGTTTTTCCGCTTATCTTGAAAATGGTCCCATGCTGATTTCAATGATGTCCCTGGTATTGTACAAGACCCCCTGGAAACGGAGTTATGGCCCCTCGAAAGCAAGCGAAGCATAGTGAACGAGTTGTCCGAGGCTTACAACTCCCGTTTTTCGCAGCCGATGTGCGTGAGCTGACCTGAGTAAAGAGAGAAGTTGAGAGTGAAGGGAAGAACGGGGCTTTTGATCGGAAACTATCGCGCATCTAATCACGAATTCAAGGCAACTGTTATAGGACGTTGGCGGAGTGGCCCAATGGGTTGGCTGGCCCACGAGATTTTCACCCACTTACCGGCAGTTTTTCGTCGCAGTTTCGTTCCTAATCTTCTTAGAGAGGCCCAGAGCTCACGTTTTAGCCAAAAAAATGTGCAACTTTTCTTAGTGAACACGCCTCTAAAGGCTTTATTCACGATAAACTTCATCCTCGAATTTTCAATGACAAGCGCTTTTCGTGGCTCTCAGACGCAGAACACCGTCGATGAAACGGGACGAAAAGCAAGCCAGGAGTCGCAAAACGACTTAGAAAAGTGGGCTGACCCACTTTGGGAAAGCCCGACCCCTTTTCGCCCCTCGACTTGAACAATGGAACACTCGGGATAGTGAAATGAGCGATGTTTCACGATCAGAAGCCCCGTTCTTCCCTTCACTGTCAACGTCTCTCTTTACTCAGGTCAGCTCTCATACATTGGCTGCAAAAGACGGAAGTTACAAGCCTCGGACAACTCGTCCACCATGCTTCCCTAGCTCAATTTTTGAGGGACCATAACTCCGTTCCCAGAAGGTCTTGTGCGATTCCAGAGACATCATTGGAATCATAATGGCACCGTTTTCAAGACAGGCGGAAAAACAGAAAAACGATTTTCTTCGTGAACACTGCCTTTAAGTAGGACGTTTTTTTGAAATCGCGGTCCCAGAAGCAAAACTGTCAGAATACCCTTGTTCAACATGAGAGGTCGACGACCTACAGCTAGGGTTCAACCCAGAGCCGCGACTGCGGAAAAGTCACCTTTTTCTTGACTGTATGTAACCTCTATTTCGGAGTGAACTTTTCCCGCTTATCGTGTGTGTCTTCTTCTCCCCCACACTTTTCCGCTGTCTCCCACTCACTCCACACAAGCGCGCGAAGGAACAGGCTAAATTCGGATCCGAAACAGGGGATAAGCAGTCTCTAATTCATAATCGAGATAGACCCTATGGACACCGATTTACGTCACCCGTCACCCCAAACGAGGGCTGTGCCACCCGAAGGCCAAGTATGCATTTTGGAGAATTCAGCAAAAAGCCGGAAATCGAATAGAAATGGGTAGGCTGCGTAGGTACATCATACTCAAACGACGAGAGATTGTGATGAATGCTAACTATATTTTGAATGGAATAGCTCAAAGGCTCGTGATGTATAAGGCCAAATAAGATTTCACATATTCGTTAAGTCGGCATTCTTGGAGGGGAAAATGACACTATTTCCGTGATTCTCGTCATTTTTCGACAGTTTCTTCAACAACCATTTGCCTCCGTCACTAGGAAACATGGGTAACGTTTTCGTCAGGAATCGTGCCTTCGGCACCTATGAACAACCCTATCCTCTTTGTATGATCCCTACATCAAAGATTATCGACAGCCTCTTATGACCCTCTTGATGCTGGAATCGCAACCTTGTCGAGCGCACATAAGAACTTCCTGCCAGCCTCTGCTTCGAATACTGTGTTCGGGCTTGTAATTTACTGCGTGAGATTCGGCACCATGCGCATATGTACCCTCTATTTCGGAGTCGAACTTGCTCTGTTCCTGCGCGCGTTTGTACGGAGCGAGGAAAGAGACCGCGAGAAAGTGTGGAGGTGGGAGAAGGAGACGCAGAATACGCGCGCAAACGCACGCAGCATACCAGAAGAAATTTCGCTCTGGAATAGAGGGTAAACAGTGAAAGCAAGAAACCTGCACTATGTGAAAAGGTAACGTGTAACTTACGCTTGTGTCACTAATCGTTTATATGGGTATCTGCTTGTAATGTTTGGGTATGAGGGACGCTGTTCACCGACTCAAGCCTATACTCTGCCTCAAATGAGATGGCAAGTGAAGAGTCGAAAGAAGCAGTGCTTCCGCTGCGTCCCTGACGTTTTTGGATTACGGAAAGATAACGCGTATGCAAGTCACGTGCTCAACACAGCATCTGTATTGCCATAATTCGAGAACAGAATCCATTTTTTGAAACACTCTTACCACATAAATAAGAGCGTATGCATCAAGTGTGAGTATTACCTTTATTTTCAGTGAAAATAACCCAAAAAATGATGAAGTATGCGGAAAGAAGAAATGAGAACGTAACAAAACCCCATGAATTCTGTTTTGGATTACGGTAAGACAGATACGTCCTACCGTTATCCTAAAACCTTAGAGACACAGATTGAGTTGCTTCGTTGAACTCTTCGGTTGCCATCTCGTTTGAGACAGGGTATACCACATGTACCTAGCTGCGGGACCGGCCGCACCATAGTCTCCTTTTAGGTGTCGTTTATACTTCCGCCGCCGAGCGGCGCGGTGCAACCCTATGGTATTGATCACCCGACGTGGCGCCATCGATACGACAGGCTTGCACGGCGCCGCGCCGCTCGGCGTCGGAAGTATAAACGACCCCTATGTACACCGGCGCGACGCTGCGGAACCAGCAGGACAACTACCACGTATGCGCGTCCTAACTGTGTCGATGCTTGCCAAAAGGAAGTTTTGTCCCAGAAAAACGTGCCGAAAGGCTGCACGGAGCAGTTATACACGCTGCAACACTGTATACTGTATCCTTGAGGGACCTACCCTGTTGGAGATTGGCCAAATTTCATCAGCTGATTATTTTCAGCTCTAAATTTGCTAAAATATCACCAAAACGACATAATGAGCACTGCTATGACAAGAGCAATGGATTTCTAGTAACTTTCTGCAATAAAGAAGTGATAGAGACGTGAAATATCGATAAAATACATTTGAAACGCCCGAGAATTTTCAGTCTGCAATATTTCGTCAAAGACGCGATTTCGCAGACGAGTCCCTGATGCACGCAGCAAGCGGCGACAATGTCATCGCGAGGCGTTTTCATTCCGCTAGTGTATAACTAGGGCCTAATCGTGCTGCGTCGAATTGACGCGGCGACGCGCATTGGCATACCTGATCATGTACTCGACGGAGGTTTGCGTATCCTTTCATTAATTTTGTGTGGAAAACACAAATTTCCCACTTTCCATCTTCTCTGCAACCCGTACTTATTTACGCTCGATGTCAAAATTGTTTACGACTGTACATTTTGTGTCAAAATTAACTGCAGCTTGAAGTGGATGAGGAAAGTGTGAAATTTCCTGTTTTCATGGGAGATTTCAAACACTTTCTGTGTTCTCCGCTGATAATGGGCGATATTAATCTTATGACAGGAAGAGCTCTGCGCTCTGTAGAAAGGCTGCATCTGTTCAAATGGTACGAATACCGTAGTTAGGGCGAACTCGGTTTGTAATGAGTGATTTGTTCTGCAAAACAACATCTACAATATTTTGTATCATAACACCGCACTCGATAGCAGGTACAGCCTTCGGAGAATTTTCCCTAGAAAAAAAAAATGATTTTAAATAAAAAAAAGACATGCTTTCACAACCCAGCGTACTTTGAACGACGCCCAAGACCTCGGAAGGACTTTCAGAGATGAATAATAGGAGCGAAAATTGAGAATGTACATGAAGTAACAATCAAAAAAAAGCGAATCATGTTGATTCAAATTGCACGCGGCAGCCGCGCCGCCTTCTCTGGGTCGTTTATACTTCCACCGCCGAGTGGCGCGGCGAAGTGCAATTCTATAGTATTAATCGTGCGGCGCCGCGTGATCAATATCATGGGTTTGCACTTCGCCGCGCCGCTCGGCGGGGGAAGTATAAACTACCCATCTCCCCAGGCGGCGCGGCAGAACCCAGGCGGCAGCCGCATGCGGCGCCGTTGGAAGATTTTGAGCAGAAAAAAACTCTAAACGCCGCCCTTTAGGGGCCGAATAGAGTCTCGCCGCGCAAGGGCGCGGCAGCATTGTGTGCAGCCGTATCAATCACGCGACGCTGCGAGGCGGCGCGGCGGGTCGATTAGAGCTGATCAGGGTAGAATCTGGCAGCAGTCGCTGCCGGCGGCTACCGCGTGGCCAGGCGGCGCCGCTTTGCAACCCCGAGCAGTGCGGCGAAGTGGCGCGGCGACAGCAGACGGTCGAGCCTGCTTTCCATGATTAATTGGTCTCGAATATATGTTTATGAGATGAATGTCTCTTTTACTGTGCAAGTACATCATTGTCACTTCAATTCGTAAGGTTTCGGGGTGGTGAAACGTGATTTTTGAAGAGTTTTAAGGATTTCAACACCAATTCAAGTGCTCATTTTTTCTAACCTTTGGATTCGAAAACTCCCTCATAACTTTTGAACCACGCTTTTCTATGTTTCCATTTGAGAAGCTTATTCTAAGCTGAAAGCAGGTCTTCTATGAATAACTAATTTTCGAACATTTAGAGTTGCCACGATAAGCAATAGTGAGTGCAAGACATGGACATTAGACGCTAGGTTTCCAATGAACTAATGATCCGATCACCATGTTTTTAGAATACGCCGAAGAACGAATACGCTTCTGCAAAAAACTCGGGCTAACGAGTTTTTTGAATAAACGCTTTTTATTATAAAATCACCGAATCATTGAATGTAATTGAATGAGACTTTCGAATTTCCTATTGAATGAATTTCGTCGAATAACGCATTTAAAAGAATGTTGAATAAGTTTCCCTGAATAAACCGGACACTCGAGAAAACTAAAAGTCCAAAAACCCGAGCAAATCGAATCTTTCAAAAATTAGAAATTGTGGCTTCCGAATATATCGAATATTCCGTTTGTTCGAATATTTTTTCGAATAACTTTTCGATTCGCCCCCAAGTCTAATGAATACGTAGGGTGAAATATTACAATTATAATCCAAAAAAATTAATACAAGATAGTGAAAGAGGTGTATATCGATCCCGAAATCCATTTTCAGGGGAGAATCCTCAGTTTTTGAAATGGCTCTGTTAGCCAATTGGTCTACCTTGAAATCATATATATTCTTTTCTCATGCGAGACACTGAACATGACTGAAGTCGCTGTGAAATCGTCTACCTTCAAATTGGCGAATCTGAATAATACAACCAGTCAATTAGCTATTTAGATGTGAGGTGTATAGCCCTGCACGTAGTACGCAAAAGCGCGTCGCCGCTCCAGTTTGCCGCGGCCCGATCCTAGCAGTTGGAGATCGGCGGCGTCGAGAAATCTTGGGTGGCGCGGCACGTCGCGCCGCTCTTTTCAGCGGCGGGACTCTACTCGACCCCTTACGCGACGTTCAGAGCTCATTGGTGACGCGACCTTACAAATACTTTGAGCATCGATCAAGCGACGTCGCTAGGTTTTCACAGTGAATAGGAGCGATACATTCCAAATGACGAGCATTTTGCACTCGCGCGACGTCATTCGCGTCGACTTGCAGTGCAACGTGATGGACGTCGCGCGAAGGCAAGCTCGTAGCTGGTTCTATTTAGGATTGTTTCATTAACACAACCAAATCTAACAATGAAAGCAATAATATAGGTATGTTTAGGACCACTTGTATTCAAAAAAAAATTCTGCTGCTACCGTGCCTAAAAAATTATGTTGCTTGTTTGGAAGAAATTGCGTACGTAGGCTATTGCACTTAGTCGCAGCTTTCACACCCAAATTCCTGCGTGGTGCGATTGTTGCGTCGCATTGGCATGTGCCATCGCGCCGCCTCGTAAAAACTCTGAACGCTGCCTTAGGAGCGATAGCGACTTAAATGTGCTACTCTCGTTCTTCTCAGGAGAAACGAATTTTTTTGACTGTGAACACAGTCCCCAGAGATTTTCATATGAAACGCTGACATGAACAGCCTTAAGTAAATCACCGAAAACAGAAAAAAATGCTCTGAGGCCGGATTCATCATTGCGCACACCCTGGGTTTGCCGATTTGGGTTGGGTTCAGCGCTGCGCGTAACCCATTTTTCTGGGATCCATCAATTTAATAACCCATCAAGAAATGGGTTCGGGTTTGGGTTCGCGCAACCTGAGGCGGCAGCGAGGGTTCGCTCAACCCAACCCAAAATGGGCAGGCAGATAACGCGCTCCAGCGCCATTTTCAGAAATAATGTGGTGTGATTTGTAAAAATCACTTATAATGAATGCGTTTACTACCCATATACGCGATTGGAGAGATCGTCAGCATCTGTTCTCTACATCTTTTCGTGTTTAACGGACTACTTCAAAAATAATCGGCTCAACCGCTAGCTGCAGAATGAATCTCTAGACTTCCAATAATGTTTCGAGTCCATCCTTTCCTCTAATATTTCCGTCATCATCTCTCATTTTTTCCTCTTCTTCATTTCCCAAATTTTCATCACTCCAGCATCTATGTCGTTCTTCTGTGCCACCCTGATTTAGATAGTGTTCATTTCTCATCCTAAATTTAATTTTCTTTGAAGTTCTATCGTTCTCCTCTTTCTATGAGATCTATTTTCTTGTTCTTCTGTCCACGTACGTTTATTTTCTCCCAGAAAGGCGAGAAGAAGGAGTTACGTCCTTAGGGAGCTGTGGGAAACTGGATCAGATCGATGTGAAAGAAATCTTTGTCAGAATATTAATGTTATACAAACTGCATCAAGTGAAAGATTTTCCCCAGTTTGAACCGTTCTGTTTCGCAAAATTGATTCTGTTCTATTTTTACTCGTCGAATATACTGCAGTGTTATAACAGGTGTGTAAGTATAGCGTCTTGCTTTACTATGTACGGTGCACCTACTTAAACACGCCAGTACTTTCCAGAATCGAAAAAGGGCACTAATTCACCCATAGCATACTCCATGATTCCCTGTTACTTCGATCGAAAAAAAGGAAAACACTTCAGAGTAATCTATGCAATGCTTGGTAATGATAAATTTATTTATGCCCCCCCCCCTTTAGAAAATTATTTTTGAAGTATTACAGGGGTTATTGCTGAAACGCAAAAAAACTGCTACACAACGCAATATTTTTGGATATGCGACCTGAATTTAGAACAACAGAATATATTTGAACGAAGTCTTTCAAAATATGGGCTACAACTGGCTTAAGACACCACAAGAAGTTATCGTTTAATGATTAAATAAGTATCATTGCCCGATTAACTTTTTGGGGGTCTGACGATTTCAAAAAACACATAAATCAGCAGAAGAACACGAAAATTGAAACCACAAGAAAATATGGATACAATTGCAAAAACAGTGACTACTAGAATGAGCATTCAACACTAGCTGCTCGATAGTAGCGAAAAGTGCGATACAAGGTGTTGGCAATAAAAATAATTGAGTATTGATTGGACGGAAAATCGGCGATAGGCGTCGCGAAAGTACGTAGTGTATTCGCAGACGCCTCTCGTGCCGACAGAAAATGGGTTAGGGGAACCAACCCAACATTTGCGCTGATGAATCAAAGGTGGTGGGTTATCCAACCCAAACCCATTTTTCCAACCAGGTCTGCCAAACCCAGAGTTTGCGCCAACCCATTTTTTAATGATGAATCCGGCCTCTGAAGACAATTGTCGTTGACGAAATGGTTCAGCAGAGCACCCTCGAAGCCCGAGCAGCTCGCAGGGAGGAGCTAAGCAGTGCGGTGCCTGAGTTGCGGCTCGTTGCGATAAGGGGTAAACGGGTATCCGTGTGGTGTTCCGGCCCCATCCCGGGCACCAGGTAATCGATTGCCATCACCACATCGATTACCAGGTACTCGGGTTGGGGCCGGAACACCACACGGCCACCCGTTCACCTCTTATCGAAACGAGCCGCAACGCAGGCACCGGACTGTCTGAGCTGATCGGGCATAGAGGGTAGAGGAGTTGTCTGCGCTATATTGTGGTTAAACATAATTCAGACTGATCCGGTAACACACTGTGGAATGCAGACGCATTGCCGCGAGTTCACTGAAACGCTCAATGTAAGGCATGGGTGCTCATGTTGCCGCTAAAGAGGCGAAACGAGGTGGAGAGCTCGGAAAAGCGCTAACAGGGTGACAAGAGGTCTTCAAAGTGCTTTACATTTTGATCGACTTCCTACATATTACTGGTGTCCATCATAAGAAAATATATTTGCTGAAAAACAGATGAACAGACATAGAGGACCGCTCGCTCCTCACAAAATTGAAAACGCAGAGCTCTTGAGGAATGCGCAGATATTACATGGCCATAGCAGTCAGGCAATAGATAAGCAACACGTCTCCTACAGATCCGTGCCTGTTGACCACAACTGTCAAACGGTGAGCGAGTTCATCTGCTACGGAAAAATCAGCTTGACTGAGCAGGCGGAACGGGAATAGTGCTAATTGTTCTCCCGCAAAATACAGGAAAAACTCTCAGTGCGCTGCACACACACCGCTAGTTACATTATTCTGAATGCACATGAATCCTACACTTCCATACGAAATCAATATGGTTAATGCTGCTTAGGGACTGCTGCTGCCACCAGCTTTCCGTAACTGTGCTTTTATGGTTGATCCCAATTCCCCTCCAAAGTCTAGTTGAGCAGAGGAAATGACAATTCTGCGAGAAAAGTTTATTTTGTCCGAGTTGAATGATGTTAATGTGACACCTACGCTTTTTTCATGCCATAGAACGGAAAAGTGCAGAGTACTATTGAAAGCCGACGACATTTCACGGAGTTTCATCAAAAAGCTATAATTCTTTTTCCAGTGTGGGAGTCCATCGAACCGCAGCGACAAAGAAAGCCATTAATGCAATGAGAATTAAATTCCTTGCAGCATCAGGGAATGGGGAGGTAGAGAAGTACGCGAAACATACCGTTAGGAATGAATGAAGAGAAAAACGCAACTGCTGCTTTCTGACAAGAGGACATTGCTTGCAGAGAAAGCTTCTGGACTTTTTCTTCCTTTTTTGCATTACCCTTGTTAGGTAAAAACGAGAAAAAAAACACTCTTGCTCTTCTAGAGTTAGAGAAGCATTGGGAACTACTTGAAGGCCGTAAGTTGCCAAAGTCCGGACTCAGGCCGGTGTAGTACCAGAAAATTACCAGAAATTTCCCAGGGATCAGTGGTAAATGTGCAATTATCACCCGATTACGGACATTTTACCAGAGATTTTACCCTAATCTCTGTTGTTGACAAATTCTGCCAGATTACGAGAAAGTTACCACTAAATTTCTCCTTGATTTACCGGAATCCTCCCGTATTCTGTCAGAAAAATGGCGATTTCTGACAGAATGCGATATACGGCTTTGGCTACCGAATTGCCGGTTTTGGGGTCAGTAAGGATGAGTTCTACATCAAGACTCTTTCGGGACTCAGGAAGAATGGTGGGGCGCGGCTTACACTCTAGAAAACTCTTGAGCGAAACGGTTGGAGAAAACGAGCGAACGCGAGAGTATCTCAGTGATCCATATAGCACGTGGTGTGCCTGACCAAAGTACGCGTACGCAAGTGCGCTCTCCTCCCCTTCACACACATGCACACGCAAGCGCGTGCACACCTATATGTATGCGTCCTCACGCGCAAATGCACGCGCTCCCAGAGACTGACATTTACGCACGCTCATTTAAACACGCTGTATATGAGTGTATACGTGCTCATACTCTCCAGTTCGAAGTCAATTTTACTCGGGCCCGTTACGAGCGTGTGATCGCGTATGATGCTTTTCCTTATTCCTCACACCACAGGGTGTGAGGAAATCTTGGTTAAATCTTGGTAGATGAATTCAAGAGATGAATTTCGGTTGCTCACCCCCTGAATTCAGGGGGCTCAGATCCTCAGGGCGATGGCCGGCGCCCCACATCTCGAGGGTGCCGCCAGCGGCGAACCAGACTGCATGCGACGGGGTGGTCGTCTCGTGGCGCCAGACTGTGAGGAGGGCGGGCAAATCTGTGAGAAAGGCTGTCACACCTATTGGTTGAGGTCACTTTTGGAATCATTAGCGCTACCCGGCCCTTTCCACTGATCTGCCCGCCCTTCTCACTGTCTGGCGCCTCAAGACGACCACCTTATGCGACGCACACGCTGCGCGGATATTGGCTCGCCCTCGAGCCACAAAATACGCCATGCCATCTTCAATTCGGCCGGTTGGAATGACAATTGGTAATGGTCACGAATGATCAGGTCGTAACGTGCTTATCACGTGCACAGCCGGCATAAAAGGTGTCTCATCTCACTAGAGTACTCATTCGGCATTCGAATGCCGGCCATGGAAGGTGACTTCGAGTCACTCTCCGGAGGCCAGCATATTTCTGTATACTGAGGGGATAGGGGTATCCCCACGGCTAGGGGGGGGGCGGGTTTAGCCGCGATCCGCGGGGAGGGTGGTTCTTCACCGCAGACTGCTGCGGAACGCGTAGTCTGGCAGAATTTTCCGTACTGTCCTATGCCAGAGTACGAAAAATTTCTGACAGATTTAGGAAAAATTCTGCCAGAAAACGAGAAAATTCTGCCAGAGAATGGTAAAATTACCACCAGAGGAGGGCAAAATCGTTCCGTAATCTGTCAGAATTCTCCCGTATTACTCCGGCCTGAGGAGAGACGGACGATAATTGGGAGGAGCGAAAGACAGCAAAAGACAGCTATATGTGACGGCACCGATGCTGCACTGTCTGGCCCTGTCAGAGATATATGGTCTCATTAATGGGTTCAGTCAAGTGAGTGGACCAGCCATGATCACTGCGGCTGGCCGCGCGGGGTTCGTGACACCACCGGTCAG
The DNA here is from genome assembly GCA_029168955.1 of Aplectana chamaeleonis. NCBI lineage: Eukaryota > Metazoa > Nematoda > Chromadorea > Rhabditida > Cosmocercidae > Aplectana > Aplectana chamaeleonis. The sequence goes on from JAPDOI010001525.1 coordinate 83,095, forward strand.
CGGGGTTTCGATCGCACTTGACGATCTACCTCACCGGCTTCGTCCATTTACCAAACTCAATTCTACAAGGGACTTCAGAGACACGTCGTCTGTTAGGTCAAGTTCATAACTCACTCTACGAGTGATGCGAAACAACGTTGATCGTCCATGTCGATCAAAAATCGATATTCCTCATATGCACTGTCGCAATCGCGGGAAGTGTGAACGGAGTGTGTACCCCGTCATGGCCTCAGGCTCCGTCCATACGTGGCGAGAACGCCCGCTCTCGCTCTCCAGCGCTCTTCAACGCTTATAGGCGCGCCCGTACAAGCCAAAAAAAAAACCGGCACGCTTGACCTGGTGACCACTCACTCGAATCGACTCGTTTGCTGCTCATTTATCACGGTTTGGGATGTTCTTGGTTGGCGTATTAGACACGATGGCATTGTTTTGAGGTAGGTTTGGCTCTTATTGCTCGGAAGATAAAGGAGATTGCTCGAAATTGGCTGCATCTCTCCCGAATCAAGCGTGAGCGAGCGAGAGGAGGCGGAAACGCGCGGCAGCGGGCGTGAGCGTGCGAGTGCGAACGTAAGCGCCCTTCAGAGGCTGGCGAATCGTGTGTTAATAACGATCATCGATTTAGCGTAATCGCACGCTCTCGCAACGTACGGACGCTGCCTCAGGGCCGTCGGAAACTCGCGAATGCAAACATTAAGAATGATTTACAATTCTCACCTATGTATGGAATTGTCAGAGTTTCAGGTGTCCGAGAAAGTACACCGAAAGGGATTCCGCACTTTTTAAAGTCCATGTAACGTAACACGACGTATTCAGTAGATTAAGGCAACTTTCGTAAAAGGAGAAGGTGGGAAATTTGAGACAACAACTTGATGCAAAACTCTTGAGGGTAAGAAAATCGTCGAGGGTAACTCGCTGATTAGCAGGGCAGATGCAGAAAGGTGGCCAGGATAGAAAACAAAAGGCAAGGTTGTTTATACTAAGGTCATAGGAAAGTTATCGATTCTTCAGGCACGACTCTCGATCAACATTAGCATTTTCGGAGAAAAATGGTTCTGGGAAGTCGCGACGGATTAAGACTGGGATAAGGCCTAGTTCATACTAGTCGCGGCGCTCGACAGCGACAGTGCATTTGAACCATGTTGACTTTCTGTCGATTTCCATGACAAACACTATGTCGCGTCGCCCGTCGTGCGAAGTATGCACCAAGTCTAGTACATTCCGCGACCATCGACAGCGACGGTGCATAGAACGCATATTGATTTTCGGTCGATATGGTTGGTGAACACTGCGTCGCGTCGCTCGTCGCTGGAAGTAAGGCCTCTTTCACAGTTCGATCGCTTCGCGACCACAGGATCGTTGGGGTGTAGACAGCGGTCCGACGGGTGAAGGTTGTTTAGGATACCTGAGTGGGGAATGGCGAAGATTCCCTATAGACTTGCAACTTCAAAATTTGACGTTTTCTTAATCCTCTTCTTCTTGCATTCAATATATTTTTATTTTTAATTATTAATTTTGGAAATTTTTTTTTCGTTAGATTACTTCCTTCAGAAATTCACTATTCTTAATGGAATGATCTGCCTGGGTCATGAAAAACTTCCTTTGAGCTGTCTTGGAGCCAAAAATTTTCGAAAAATTTCTTCAAGCGATTTCTGAAAAACAATCTGTTCTTCGCCCATAACATTTTCGCCCTTCAAGATGAATCTTTGAACGGAGCTGTTTCCAGAATCTTCATAAAATTTTGCGTCGAATAAAGTTCAATTTGAGAAAAATACTTTTTCAATCTCTCTGCCGATTTCAGTTTATGAAATAACGTTTCTTTAACCAGAAGCAATCTGTTTTTCGTCCATAACTTTTTTACCCTAGAAGATAGCCTTTTGGTGAATGTAGTTTTCGAAATCCCCATAAAATGTTGCATCAAATAGCGTTTCTAGTTTCAAAAAATACGTCCCCCTTCTTCTAGCCGATTTCAGTTCATAAAAAACATTTTTTTCGTCTGAGATTATCGGTTTTTCGTCTATAACTTCGTCCATAATTATATATAGGGTGCTCTCGCTTCTATGGTTTAAATGAGAGACGCAGAGTTCTGCTGAAGCCAACAACGGGGCTCGGCTCTACCTGGCTGGCTTATGAAGCAAGCAAAGTTAGGAACCCGATAAATCAATCGACGCAGGATTTACGCAGATTTAAATAACAACCTTTACCAGAACCCTATCTTAAACGGTTAAAAAGTTATAGCCGAAAAACCGGTGTTTCATAAAATGAATTAGGCTGAAGGATCGAGAAAATATTTTTCTAAACTGGAAAACTAGTCGACGCAGAATTCCATGGAGATTCCAGAAACTACCATTACCAAAGGTTTATCTTCAAGCACAAAAATGTTATGGACCAAAAACCGATGATTTCAGGCAAAAAATGCACTTTATAAACTGAAATCGGCTGGAAGAAGGGAAACGTGTCTTTTGGAACTGAAAACGCTATCCGATGCAGAATTTTATGGGGTTTCGGAAAATATCTTTACCTGAGCACAAAAAGTTGTGGACGAAAAACCGGGAGTGAAACTCACTCAATCTTGAAAATGACTTTATGAGTTTTGGGTCACCTTCATTCTTTTTTCGGGGCGTTTCACCGGTTTTCAGCGGTTTTCCCAATGGGGAATGTTTCGCCCTTCATTTGCCCAAAGGTGAAGGTTGGTAGAGTACATGGCTCCACACAACGAAGCTATGCGCGCGACGCGACGGGGTAATAAACATGACTCAGGTGAAACTAGTTGTCGAGAATCGGACGAAAAGTTGTCCTGCAGGCGTACGGAAGCAGGACAACTTTCGCAGACTCTAGAAAAAAAAGACCTGTCTGTTAATCTGAGCAAAAGGAGGCTTGTGGCTCAGGAAATGGCAAAAATATTCGGGTTTGAAAATGCTCAAGTCTGAAACTTTGTAGAAAAGGTCGGTCAGCCGCGGACAGCTTAATTACCTGCTGTCTATATCGTTTACACTGTTGAGGTGGACGTGACATTACGTCGAAAACCACAATTTACTTGACTTTTCCTTTCGCCAACTCGATTGATTGTGTAAGCCTTATATGCCTTGTTCGCCCGTATAACATGTGTATGCTCAAAGGAAAGAGCTCTCGATGCTGATTCGAATTGTGTCCTCTTGAGCTCAATTGGTGTACCTTGAGCCAAGTTATGACGAAAAGTCGCGATTTCGCGACTTTTGCGGTTTTTTTGTTTTAATTGTACAACTGCATGTACTTACCGAAAAATTGGGGCTCCTCCCCAACCGTTGATTACCACGGTCGGTGAAGCACACGGAGATGGTTTCACACCACTCTGTATGCCCAATTCCCAGTTCGTCATTTTCTTCGACGTCCGCCAGAAGCAAACTGTGCATCGTATATGCTGTGGGTCTACAAAATCGTTAAATATGGGCCGCTGTTGGCCTTGCCCAACACTAGTGCGCTATCAGCGTAGTGGTCTTCGGAATCACTCTAACATAAGACGGTGAAAGTTTGAGTAGAGAGTAAATCGACCACGCTAAACTCAAATATCCTACTCTCGTGGCTCCTAGTTTTCAAACTGTCTAATTCCAGCGCGACCACACTTGAGAAAGACGTAAGTCTTTGAAGTGTAACGGTGTTCAGCCTCCATCTTAGGCGGTGGAAGTTTGCATGTAAGGTAAAAAGACCCCGATAGACTCAAATCTCCTACTCTGGTGACCCATGCTTTGCAAAATGAGGACTTCCGGTGGGTCCACGTATTGTACATCAATATAATGCTAAACAACCATTGCAAGGTTTAGAGTTGCAAATTTCGGTAAGAACTGAATCATTCGAGATTTATTCGAATTGACAATCTCAATTTCAAACGTTTTTCTGATATTCCTTGGGTAAATTCTTGGATAATATATTTTGAATCTGACTGCTGCAAATACCGATTATTAAAAAAAAAGATCAGTACTTGAAAGCTCGAAAACTTTCAAAGTTTACTAACTTGGAAATCCCATGTTTTGGTATGTTCGCTATTTTGAGAAGAAGGAAATTTAAAAAAAAAACCGGTTTGATATCCAAGAAATCGGTGAAACACATTGTATTTGATAACCAGCTAGAAGAATGGAGAAAAAAAGAAAAAACCACAGAGCACCCACACGAAAAGAAAAGAACAAAAACAGCAGTCGCAGCATTTGGAGAATGTGGTGTATAGGGGGTTCTCAAGTGATATCCTGAATTCTTGGAAAATTTTCGACATATTCGAAACATATGTATTCTCAATTTCAGTAGGAGTTGCCGAGAAATGTGTCCGAATTCTCGGCAAACACTCGTTCCCCCAAATTCTTGGCAACTTTCTCTGGAATTCTGATCGAATCGGCCGCTATTCTCGACAAATACTGCGAATCTCGTAATTCTCGACAACTTTTATCAACTTTCTGGACAACTCCTCGATTGTCGACCAATTCTCAACAACTACATATTCGTCCGATTCTGGACAACTAGTTTTACCTAAGGAGCATCGATCAAGATCCCGTCGCAAGTCGATCTGTATTCAAAAAATGCCATCGCAGCGATCAGCGATGGAAGTGTGAAATAGGCCTGAGATCCCGGCTTAGAACAGTTGTCAGCTTCGGCCGCGATCGCTGAGCGATTTAGGTTTTTCAGTGGTCAAAGCGACCTGCTTGATTTTCTTAGGTCGTTTCGATTAGTCAGCTTCTTGATCGAATCCACAGCTCACGGCGGCATGGATCCCCGCTCTAAGGCGCGGCGCCGTGATGAGAGGGCAGCCACGTATTTTGAGCTGTGGATTTGATCAACAAGCCGATTAGTCTCCTCGCTTCCATGATGGAAGCGATTCGTCTAGTCGAAGCGACCAGGCCGTAATGTTCCGTAAAGACGTAGGGTATTCTGCTCCAAATTGCAGACATCACACGCTCTTGGCGTGAATTCTTATTGTGTCTCCACTATTATGGGTTTTATTCTTACATTCTTACAGTTCTTCGCGTTCATTGCTCCTGCGTTCCAGTCAGTTTTAGTGGGATCTCTTTGATGCGGAGTTCATCAAAATACGTGAGAATTTCATTGATACCACCGAAGAAAGGTTCACATAACATTTTCTAACTTCAATAGAAATTATCGGAAATTTAGTAAATGATGACTATCAATCGACTGTTACTATTAAATTTGAAGTATCTGCCTCATTGAAAATGAGCCATAGTTGAGAAAACTGTTTTTTTTTTATTCCCGCTGTGCCGTCCATAGTTGTTCGTCTTTTTTACGCAAAATTGCGTCCGCCCTGGACGATGCGATCTAAGGCGCTAGTTATACATCGGCGATTCGGTGCCGCTGGTTTCTGCGGGACGTCTGCGATTGGTCAGATTTCGAATTTCCGCGGAAGCCAGCGGCGGCGAAACGCTGGGTGTATAACTAGGGCCTGAGGCCGAGATCATACTTCCAGTGACGAGCGACGCGACGCAATGTTTACCAACCATATCGAACGAAAATCGATGTGCCTGATGTGCACTGTCGCTGTCGTTGGTCGCGGGAAGTATGATCCCGGCCTAAAGTTGCGGCACCGTGCAATCTGAGATCGTATCGTTGATCGTTTTAGGTTCAAGTCAAACCGACCAGCAATGAAATGGGCTCTAAAAGGAGTGGAGCGATACATTGACAGAGTGCTTCTGTACTGTATAGTGCTGAAGGCTGATCAAATGCCTCATATTTAATCTTTAATCGTTTTTGACATGCATCTTACGGTCTCAAAGATTCATGAGTATATAACGCGCGACCTGTTGTACATGACAATATTCTCATTGATGAATGCAGATTTACCTAGTCTATTATACGATGAAGTCACGGAAAAAGGGATGGCAAGAATCTGAAGAGAGAAAAGATGACATAGAGATGACAACGCTGCGATTATCAAAGCGGCAAAGTGGTCCCGTTTTGCATCCGAAATTTTCGCGACGCAACGCTTTGCTATTTCCGCGACACCGTTTGTCGATTTTTAATTTTCTTCTCAAGTAGGCCAGCGCTAGCACGTTAGAAATCAAGGACTGCAGATGCGTTGACTAATAGTGACAGAATGGAATTTCGGCCAAGAATTGGTTTTAGCCTGCCAGTATCTATCGACCCTACTCTCCAAGCTAAGGAGCACATGAGAAAAAGGTCTGCCCGAAATTCTCACGAAAAATTTCTCAAAGAATTCTTTGGGCTCACAACATCTTGTCTGAATATGGAATTGAACCTTCGAAATAAGGCGGCGAATAGCAGATTGCGATTGTGATTCGTCATTAGCAACATCCAGTAAGAACTGCATAAAGGCTAAAGGATAGAGTTCTTGGCGTGTATACATCCACTTGGGGATGCGCCACACATTCTACTTCTAATCAGAATCTTAGAGGCTTTTGAATGTGAATTGGGCCTATGAAGTGACCTGCAGGTGATTCTGATATTGAAGTGATTTTGAATCTCGACTTGCCTATTAGTTCGGGTACATTCTCCAAAAGACAACCTTCGTCAGCATCAAAGAAGCAGATGAGGAAGGGTTTTGAGGTCAAACGTCAGCATTGATCTAAATCTTTTAGCCACTTTATAAGTGAACAATGATTCACCATATCCGTATAAAAATAACTGAATGTTTCGAGAAGTGTTGGAGGTCGACCAATTTTGATGGAGTATCAGCTTCCATGGCTTTTTGTAGCGGTTTTTTTTGTAGCGAATGGACGTCAAATTGAGCCGCCGGTATCTCGAATGTTAATTCCCACTTTTTAGATGATTATCGCCTTTGATGCTGCATCCTTCAGATTTCCTCACCCCGTTGGTTCATCAGCTTCCATTTCGACTGCATTTGATGTATTGCTCGCTGTGGAGATGGCTACAACCGGGCTCAGTTAGCTCCGCCGATAGGCTTATAGGCCTATTTCAGATGACCTGGGCACAGATCGACCTTGATTGGCCTGCCATGGAGTGGTCCTCAGAAGTGAAGCACCCCAATCGCGTTTTCCTCTTTCAAACTGATCAAGGCTTTCTAAACTACTCCACGCTGTTCAGTGTTGCTTTCAACACCCGCAAGGAGGACCGTGTTTGCAGTATAAAGAAACTGGTGGCTCTTCTCTGGCTAGTGAGTGCTGAAGAGCCTGACAAGGGAAGGCCATATGGGGATGTGGCCATTCCGAACGAAAAGCAGGTTTTTTTATGATGCATTTTTGACGAAAGGATTGAATTGGATCTTTCTAGCTGCGTTTCTCTGGGCAGAGTCATAAGCGACAGGTCGCCGCAGGCAAATGACCTTACCGTACCGTAACCCAACAACATAGCCTAAAAACTAGAAAGCGGTAGCACATTCGTGTTCAGCGCCCCAAATAACCACTCTGAACTATGCTTGAGGGGGGAATGTTTTTTTTCTCGACCTGTGAAGTTTCATGGAGGGTCAAGGATCTCACTCATTAGAGTGATTCCGATAGCCGGTTTGCCGCAAGGCTACGTGAAGCGTCCCCAAGTTGCGGATAGGGGGTTAATTGAAAAAGCGGCTGGTGCTTGCCTCGAGACGCAGGTGGATTCAGGGCTTGACTCCATGCTTCTGCAGCGTCAGACTGACTCATACCTTTTGCTATATTCGTTGGCTCGCTCACACGCGGTCGTGTGTGGGTGGGTTGGCGCGGGTGCAGACTGTATCTCAGATAGAGACATCACACTTCCCGCGGTACCACTAGCCGACGTCCCGTAACCCCTCCCGCAGAAGGCCAATAGATCGGTCGCGGGCAGTCGGCAGCGCTGTTTCGTTGACTGCCCGTATACGGTGAACACGCACTTTGCGGCCCTTCTGCCACCGCCTTACGGCTAATCTGATGACGGACAGAAGACAATTCTAAAACAGTTTGCGGCACATTTAAAAATCACCCTTTAAGTAAAGATCTCTCCTAACGAAATTTGAAAAACCCGCTCTAGGGGATTTCGTCTTGAACTGCTCTTGAAAAGTAAGGAGTGAGCTTCTACGTGAAAGCTTCCTACACTCACTGCTTCTTACAGCCTTCCCATTCGCAGATGCCATTAACGGACAGTGGTTCACCTGCCCAAGGCCAGCGTCGCACACAGCGCGGGTTTTGGAAAGAGTCTCAACACAGCGTTCTCTGCTCGTCAATTGTTCATTGGCTCCACTCTAGTGGGTGGTGCAATGATGATATCAGAGTGGGAATCGATGAGTGAGTGTTCGATGACCCCCAGCAATAGCCGACTGCCCGCCGACACTCCGCGGAAAGACGGTAAAGCCTCTCTGTCAGCGGGAAGTGGGGCGCTGTGCCACGCCCACAAAATTGGGGCCGCGCGAAGTCGACTAGCCCGACTTGGCCGGCAGGAAGTGGGCTGTTTTTATCTGAGATCCTGCACGTCGGTCTGGTCAAAAGCTTGCATTCAAGTGACAGGGAAGTAACCGAGAGGCGGTTCGGGGTCGCCTCTAAAAACTAAGCCTCTTGTCCTCTGTCCAAGAACAGTCTGATAAGAGATCGGTGTGCTTCTTCCAAACATCAACTAGGCTGTATTCCTGAATATCCACTGGTTACGTCTCTTGTCAACAAATGCGCTTCCAATGCCAGGCTATGTATGGTCTCCGTTTTCGATATATTTTGACGCATGGACCAGGCGGCTGGCCGTGCGGGGTTGGCAGCCTCACTGGAGAATGGTGTTTCGATTCGCGCGGGGTGATCTGCCGTCGCAGACTCGTCCATCAATCAGACTAAAATTATTGCGCAAACTCTACGCCAGCTGTACTGCGACAAGCCGATTGAGAAACACCCTGTCGCACCACATCACGATGTCGTCTATGAATTCCACAAAAGCTAGGGCGTTCTCCGGAAGCGACGCGCGTTGCTGCCCGCAAAACATGGAAATCATGCGAGGGCTACCGGCTCATGTACGGAGCCGGCTGTAGAAGTTAGTCCACAAGCATCAAGTATCGCGTCCTATTCGGCTTGCTACACTCAACGTCGGCAGTCTTACGTCAAGGAGCCGTGAACTTGCGAGCTGTCTCAAGAGTCGTCACGTGGACATCTGTTGTGTTCAAAAAACGCGGTTGAAAATTCGAAGCCGAGAGACATTGTAGATGGATACAAGCTGATTTTTCACACGACATCGGACCGGATTGGAGTCGGTATTGTTGTTAGCGAGGGCCTCAGAAACTATGTTGCTGCTGTAGACCGTGTTTCAGACCGTATGATGGCCACTGAAGTGAACACAGGTATCACCGTGCTGCGGGTGATTTCTGCCTATGCGCCACAACTAGGATGCCCGGATGAGGTCAGGGACGTTTTCTGGCAAGATACGGAACAATACGTTCAATCCGTTGGGAGCAATGAAACGCTGCTGATTGGAGGCGACCTAAATGACCACGTAGGTCCATATCGAGACGGTTTTGAGGAGTGTCATGGAGGACGCGGGTTTGGCGTACGCTATGAAGAAGGGCGGCGAATTCTGGAATACGCAGTACAAGCTGATCTGATCATTGCGAATACACAGTTTCGGAAGCGAAAGTCACATTTGGTTACCTACTGCAGTGGTGGTAGAGAAACTCAGATCGACTCCTGGATGCTGCGTCGGAAGGATCGCAATATTTTGATGGGCATTAAGGTCTTTCCCACGGATCATGTCGCAACTCAGCACAACCTGCTAGTCATGGATCTCAAAGTGAGTCGCCCGAGGATCGTCAAGCCTAGAACAGATACGCAGCGAATTAAATGGTGAAAACTGAAGAAGCTTGAACAAATGATTGCCGCCCCGCTACTGTGCTGCCTATTTACACGTGAAGATTTGACTGTCGAACAAAGTTGGAGTTTCAAAATGGAAACTATAACTGCGTCAGCAGGAGGCATCCTGGGCAAAACAATCCCCAGGGAAGACGAAAATCGATAAGGCCACCTGGTGGTGGAACGAAGAAGTTCAGACGGCGATCAAGGGGAAGAAGGTTAAGCATAAGTTGTGGATGAAGAGCCGCCGAGACCAGGATCGGGCTGCGTACTTGACGGCAGAGCGGGCTGCAGAGAAGGCTGTCTCCATGGCAAAGGCGAGCTACTAAAAGGATTTGTATGGAAGGCTGGACACCAGGAAAGGCGAGAAGTCTGTATTCCGTTTGGCCTAGGCGCGAAATCGTTTTGCACAAAACCTCGGACATCAGAGTGTCATCAAAGCAGAAAATGGCACCGTACTCCTTCGCCCAACCGATATCCTGGGAATGTGACGGCAGCACTGCAGCGGTGAGTTTCCCCGTCCTACCATCTTATCTGGAGCCAGCGTAGAGGGGCCTGTCCCCCAAATCACACTAGAGGAAGTCAGGGAAGCCATAGCGAAAAGGAAGTTGCACAAAGCTACCGGCCCAGATAACTTGCCTGCTGAGGTCTGGAAAACGATGGGCGATCGCGGCTGCGAATGGCTGGCTGAGTTCTGCAACCGGATTATCGCCGAAGAAAAAACCCCGGATATCTGGTACAGGCGTCTGAGAGATATCGTCGTGACAACAGCAAACCAGTGAGAATTTGTCAAAGGGTGTGGAACTACGGATGCCATTCACGCCACTAGGCTTCTGGTTGAGAAGCATCGGGAGAAAAATCGCAATATACACATCGCCTTTCTCGACCTGGAAAAGGCATTTGATCGTGTCCCACATGATATCATATGGATGGCGTTGAGATCCCAGGACGTTCCGGAAGAGTACATACGATGGACAAGATTGCTGTACATAGAGCCGAAAAGTGTGGTCAGATGCTCATCAGGAACAAGTGAGCCCTTTCCTGTCCGTGTTGGAGTCCATCAAGGGTCTGCCCTTTCACTATTGCTGTTCATTCTCTGCATGGACGCAATGACACGGGATATACAGGAAATGCATACGTGGTCGCTACTCTACGCCGACGATGTTATGTTGGCAGCCGAGACGAGGGAAGAGTTGGAAATTCAAGTGCAGCTCTGAAAAGATTGCTTGCAAGGTTTTGGACTGCGGCTCAAAATCGCGAAGACCGAGTACATGGAATGTGGCGCGCATGTGGATGACGGATGAATCAAAACCTCAAAAAAGTGAATTTCTTCGAATATTTCGGCTCTGAAACCACCTCGACAGGCGATATATCATCGGAAGCTCAAGAGCGAGTAACAGCCGCTTGGATGAAGTGGAGGGAAACCACGGGGTGAAGTGTGACAAGAAGATTCCATTCCGTCTCAGATCAAAAATTCACAAGGCGGTAGTGCGACCAGTCGCGCTCTACGCTAGTGAATGCTGGCTGACTACTTAGGCTGTCGAACAGTCCCTGCCCATCATGGAGATGATAACGCTCAGATGGTCACTGGGTATCAGTCTGAGGAATCGGGTCACGGACGACACTGTGCGTGCCAACTTCGGAGTTGCACCGTAGAATGAAAAGACGAAGGAAGCCCGGATGAGATGGTTTGGACATGTTCAACGAAAAGACGCTAGTTCCGTGGCCAGAACAGCACTCACCTTGAAGGTGGCTGGAGTCAGGCCGCGAAGTAGGCCAAAAACGCGCTGGCACGACCGCGTGAAAACCGACATGGCCGAGGCACGACTCACTGCGGAGGACGCAGCTGATAGGAATAAGTGGAGGACAAGAACCAAACAAGCGGACCCGTCAATCGGAAAATTTTTGGTAAGAACGTCGTCCAGGGGAGGGACAGAATTAGTTGGAGCATTTTCGGTTTTAAGGAGGATCGAGGTTGGGTTGGGTGGGCATAACGGCTATGTCAACCACCAATAAACATGCACATTCGTCTAAAGAAAACGGAGCGCAGCTATGAAGGAGAAAACAGGGTCCTGACAAGTTGCATTTCTCTCGGAATGGCCATTTTCTCCAAGTAACCTCCCCCTGCGAGAATTTGGAACAAGTATTTATTTGGTGCCTTCCAGATGGCGGTATACAGAGTAGTGATTCAATACGATTTTCGCAGAAAACCTACTCATACACTGAAGGGGGCTAGCGCAGCTCCTCAGGGGGGCAACCCTCCGGCCACCGACGCTTGCCCCCCCCAATCGGGGGGGGGGCTACGGCCGAAGTGACAATTTGGCTTGATCGGAGCCCCCGTCACTGCTCTGAAGCCTCCCTGTCACTGCCTGGAAGCCCCCCTGTCACTGCCCTGAAGCCCCCTGTCACTGCCTTGAAGCCCCCCCCCCCCGTCACTGCCCCGGAGCACTGACGTCACGGCCCCGGAACACTGATGTCACGGCCCCGGAGCAGTAACGTCACGGGCCTGGAGCAGTGACGTCACGAGCCCGGAGCAGTGACGTCACGGCTCGGATCAGTGACGTCACGGACCCGGAGCAGTGACGTCACGGCTCCGGAGCAGTGACGTCACGACTCGGATCAGTGACGTCACGGCTCGGATCAGTGACGTCACGGCTCGGATCAGTGACGTCACGAGCCCGGAGCAGTGACGTCACGAGCCCGGATCAGTGACGTCACGGCCCCGGAGCAGTGACGTCACGGTCCCGGAGCAGTGACGTCACGGCTCCGGAGAAGTGACGTCACGGCTCGGATCAGTGACGTCACGAGCCCGGAGCAGTGACATCACGGCTCGGATCAGTGACGTCACGGCCCCGGAGCAGTGACGTCACGGCTTCGGAGCAGTGACGTCACGGGCCCGGAGCAGTGACGTCACGGCTCCGAAGCCGTGACGTCACTCTCCCCTCCCGGAGGGCGTCTCCGCTTTCCTCCTAAAATATCCCTTTCTGACAGGGACCCGAAGTCCCCGTCCAGGGCCGGCCCTGTTGGGCCGAATGCGGCTCTCTATGAGGTGAGGGGCCTTTTATACTGGTTGAGCACGTGATAGATCACAGGAGAAATCACGTCAAATCGGGACAAAACTTGACGTGAATGACGATGCGTGCGTTTGGCCTACTATGCCTTCTCTGGCTTCTATTGTCGTAAACTACCTTCTACGACTTCTTCCCATCTTTTCCCTCTCTTCCTCTCGGGGAAGGGGCAAGCCAAGCGCCGGAGGAGAGCAGAGGCCTTCTCTGAAGCCCCCCTCAGGGGAGGCCTCCGCTGTCGCTCCCCCAAGTCGAAAACGGGCTCTATTGTCCGACGCTTGCCCCCCCCCCCCCCGCAGGGTCTGAGTAAACAGGCAGCAGCGACCGTTTATCCATACGTGTTAGGATGTGTTCTACCAGTTTCATCATGTTTCCACGTCCCAACTTTGTGCGTATTCAGAATGCGTTCGGCTAACTGCAGGTCAGTTGCCCGATAGTCTTCACTTAACAAGTGTGCAGAGTAGCGAGGACTGGCGGCACGCCGCCGATCGAGAGGCTTGGGGCGTGGTCTGAACCTGCCGCGGCGTTTGGTGCCAAGGATTCGCGGAATTGCCGCGCCGATAACGCTACCGTCGCTTTTTTACAAATTTAATCGCCCTCAATCATCCGGTTTAACATTTTTGCTATAAGTAGCATTTACTGCTTCGATATGCTTCGAAAAGTTCAGAAAACACTTGGAAATATCTTCTGAAAAGTAATACGCTCCGAGAGCTGCGAAGTGAACTTGCAATTAGCGTTTAGTAAAGTTATTATACCTTGAAATATAAGTTCCGAGGCACCGAAAATATCAGACAGTTTGCGGTAGTCGCATAAACCACATCTGTCACACGTTGGAACAAAAAACTAGTGAAACTAAAAACCGAAAAACCAAACTTGGAATAAAACAGAAAAAGGTCTTCAGAAGATCGAATTTATAGAGAAATCATGAAAGAGAGACACCAGTCGATCGACGGCAGTATTCTTCGCCGGCCATGGAAATGGTTAAGACCACTTTAGGCCGGTGCTCAGGGAGACGTTGCTGTCGAAGCGGCAAAAACACCGCGAGGTACCCGCGTCGCTGTCGCACGACACAATGCTGCCCTTGTCCGCTGCTTGGCGTCCCCAGATCTCCATCATTTCCTTGCCGCAGCGAGACGTCGCGGTGCTACTCTGCAGAGCGCTTTACGGTTTGGGTGATGAAAAAACTGTGCTCGCTGCCAAGCACGTCATGACTTGTCCACGGTCAACAAACGTGGTAAAACACATATGGATAAACGGTCGATGCTGCCTGTTTAGGAGGCCCCATAACAACGTAAAGGCAAACCGAACACTGGTCGACACGACGCGGTCGCGTCACGGCTTAGCATTGGAGCGCCGTTTCCCCCAAAGAGCCCTAGTCTTCGCTGCTGGCCCAGAATACCGTTAGGCGTGCTACGGACTGCTGCAGGGGAGGTTTCCAATGCACTGTTTGTTCTTAAAAGTATTTAGTTCTGTTCTCATTTCATCACAGCTTCAAAAGATAAGCGCTCCAAAATGATGATTAGCTGGACTTCAGCTTGGCTTTAGCTATGAAATCATGAAATCAATGTTCAATAGCTGCGTAAAATCAATAATTGTTTGTGGTGCTGTGATGCCGAATTTCCAGAACGTGCGATCCAATAATCTTCGGTTACGGAAGGTTTTCCACGAGATCTTAAAGCAAATAGCATAGGGATTTAATGGCTGAGGAAAAAGGAGATTTTATCTAGCCCAGAAATAATGCGTGACATTAACCTTGATACATATTTATTTTTTCATTTATTCAAGACGCAGAGCTACTGCTCCACGTAGAAAAATAACAATCGCCGAACTGAGTCAAATATAAGCGAGAGAAAGGAAAATGGTCTGCATAACAATGAGGAAAAAAACTCAAGAAACAGATATTAAACGCGGAAACAATGAACCGCCTCTATTCTAATCCTAGAAAGAGAACCTAAAGATTTTCATGGCGGTCAAGGAAAGCTCGGAAAGAATTTGTAGACATGTTTAATATGCCTTCCTTTAACATAGCCTGGAATCCACGAATTACTCTGCTGCAGAAGAAATTTGATCTGACATTACTTCTGACCGAAGAGTCACGAACTCTTAGTCCTCCACTTCTTGTTTTGGAAGTAATCCTAATGAAGAATTTAGATGAATCTATCGAAACCCTGCCAGTCATTATTTCGTGCATCATCAAAAGATCATATCGGTTCCTTCTACTGGTGAGAGAAGGAAGACCCAATTGTTTTCTCCTATCAGCACCATTTGGGATTGATGAGTAGCTGAGACCGAAACACCTCATAACGAGTTTGCGTGTAAAATTATTTTGCACGCTTTCAAGCAACTAAATGTCTTTTTTCTTATATGGGCTGAAAACTGTTGTCCCTCTTTCGATAATAGGACGGACGTAGGTTTTATATGCCTTCAGAAGAAGCCGAGGATATTTTGTTCTGATTATTTTGAAAAGATTAAAAATACGATACTGAGCTTTGTTGGCTATAGATCTACAGTGGGGACTGAAATCAAGCGCTCGGTTCATGATCACTCCGAGGTCCCAAGTCTCTGAAACATGGTCAAGGATTTTGTTATTGACGTAATATTGTGGTTTATCCTTTGCCTTCCCAATCGTCATCACTTTTGATTTTTCAGCAGCAAGAGGTAATTCCCATTCTTCTGCCCAGTTCCCCACTAGAGTAATTGCTTTTTGCAAGTCATCAGAATCTTCTGGTTTCTCAATAACCTTGTAAATTTTAATATCGTCTGCGTACATTTCGCAGCTGACACCAAACCTAGAGATTAGAGTAGGCAACTCATAAGTGTATATCAAGAAAAGTAATGGGGAGAGCACACCACCCTGTGGTACTCCACTATGAGCGGAGTAAACTGGTGAGTAAGCCCCCACTACTCTTACTTGATAAGTTCTTTCTTTCAAAAAGCACCGGATCCAAGAACAAATCTGCGGATGTATACTAATCGATTTCAACTCGATTAACAATTTGGCGGTGCGAACTCTATCGAACGCCCTGGAAAAGTTGAAGAAAACAACGTCAACGCGCTTTTTTGAGTCAACAGCACTACTCCAGTCGTTGAGTGAAGAAAGGAGCGATGTTTCAACTGACCTTCCCTTCCAGAAGCCGAATTGATCGCTGGAAATGATATCATGTTTCTCAAGGTGAGACAAAATATGACGTTTGACTATTTTCTCAAAAGTTCTTGCAAATATGGAGGTTATACTGATGGGTCGGTAGTTAGACGGATTGCTATAAGGCGGTTTTTTCGGACTAGGCGTTACAAAAGCGTGCTTCTAACGTATGGGAACCTCACTCCTCATTAGGCTCAGATTAAATATGTATTCCAGTGGTCGAACAACGTGATGCAGCACATTTTTGATGAAAATTAGTGGAATAAAATCCGATGAATTAGAGTAGGAGTTTGGTCACTTGTTGAGCAGTTCAAAAATATCATCCCTATAAAACCAGAGAGTTGCCTTCATGGCAGGGAAACACTCTTGCAAAGAAGCAGGAAGAGGTTCCGGGGACGTGTTGTAAACCTTCTGAAAAATTCTGGCAAGAACATCAGCTTTTTCTGAATCAGTGGAAGCAGAATTACCAGTCTCTGACTCAAGAACTGGAATTGCTTTTTTCGCACTCTTGGAACTCACGTATTTGTAGAGGGCGGATTTATGCTTGCATTCGATTTTCTTTCTTTCAAAATAAATGTTATAGGGATTTAAAGCCTTTCCTGTTTTCTCGTTATAAGATCTATAAGAATTCCAGCTCTCTACGTCATTCTGAAACACTGCTTTAGCCCACAGTGTTGATCGATAATCTAACATGTTTCTTAAGTATCGAGGAAGATGCAGTTGTGCCCGACTGCACTTAAGCGGAACAAAAATGTCAATAGTGTGTTGCAAAACCGCGATGAAAGTCTCGTATATTTGATCAACAGTCCCAGCCGCATTCAATGAACCCAACCAATCAATAGTATCCAAATACCCACGAATTGCCACGTAGTCGGCTGCTTTATAATCTTTCACCCAGTAGTCATTATTGGGAAGAACATCCACATTCATAGAGAAGGTGACCGAGGAGTGATCGCTCCACCCGATTGGCGAATTCACATCGATTTTTCCAATTAAGCCAGTCTCGTTGCAAAAGATCAAGTCTAAGTACGATTGACCCCTGGTGGGGAGATTCACATATTGATCGAAGTCATGCGCTTGAATAACGTTTTTGAAATTTTCCGAGGCAGAACAGTTACTTGGGGAATAGGCATCAGTATAAAGTGATGGAAAATTGAAATCACCAAGAAGCACACATGGATTTTCACATGCACAATAGTCACTGACGGCTTTCGAGAGTTGAAGAGTGCTGTTTGAGCAACATGAGGGAGTTCTGTAAACGCAAATAAATCTTACAGTCCTATCTGAGAAAATTATATCACAGACAAGAATCTCAAATGAGTTTTTAACCGACTCCTGAAAAACGATTTTGTAAGAAAATGTATTTTTCAATAGCAAGACAAGACCGCCGCCTTTTTTTCCTGTCCTATCGCACCTGATTCCAGTATAATGAGAGTTCGCCAAGCCCAGCAGTGAACTCAGATCGTTCTTCGTGCTTATCCAAGACTCCACGATCACAACTAAGTCAAAATCATGTTCACAAAGCTTTGCAACGAGAAAATCGCAGTTTCGAATTAACGACCTGATATTGGAGAGCATACCCGAGATCGATTTTTTGATCCTCCGCCGATCCATTACGAGTTTCCCGATGGGCGACTTGTATGATCGGCTGGACTTTCCGTGACCGCAGAGCTTTGACTGATTATAACTGGATCACCAACATTGTTGACATAGTTTCCATTCGCACCCTCGGCAGCAGCCAAACGCTCCCCACGCCTGCGATTTCTCTCCTCAAGTGTTAATGAAGGGCGAATATAAATGCCCTTCTGAGGGTAGAAACGGAGTCGCGGGGCACGCTTGACCGCTTCCTTTTGGAAACGGCTACAAGGCAACACGACTTTTAGTGAACGCGGCCGATCGGCCTGTGATCTACCCATTCTAAACACTGACGCGGTCAAACATTCAACGTTCAAGAAATCAAGCAATTGATTGACTTGTGATACATCGTGCGAGACTCTATCACACGTACGCGGAGAGGAGGACTCACACACCAGAAATAACAATAGAACGATGTCTTTCGACTTCATCGGAGGAAAGAACAGACGGAGAAGAATCAAAATCATGAGAAATCATATCCTTCACAGGAACGGGATGAGATGAGTTTTCGAAACGTGACAATTTCTGTTCCAAATGAGAATTCTCTTCCCTAAGCTCTCGTAGTTCCTTGGTAAGATCGTCGTTTTGTCGCTTGACCTCCTTCACCTCTTCCTTGGATTCAACCAGAAGTTGCACCACGAGCTTCAAATATGCTGGAACAGTGGACTCGTTTGACATATCCACAAGACTGCTGAGTGGATCTTTCTTCACAGGATGCGAATCTTCTTTGGGATTGCGCTTTTTTCCAGATGCTGGAACAGAACACGGCCGCGAAGGCGACAGTACCATGATCGGCAATCGGGAATCAATCGATAAACTGCACAACTGCGCCGACGAAACGAGTTTACCTTTTAAAGTGGCAAATTAGACGGAATACAGGATAGTCGGGTGCTCCCTTGCCACTAGGAGCGACGCTTGTTCTTCAGCTTGATGCTCGTGATGGAGAAAAAACTGACAAAAGACGAGTAATCTGACGAGTGTTGCGGTGGTGGCAGAGCACCGCTGAGACCGGCCGCACGGAGGGACAATTTTATTGTTCCTGCGTGCGGCCGGTCTCAGCGGTGCTCTTCCACCACCGCAACACTCGTCAGATTACTCGTCTTTTGTCAGTTTTTACGGAGCTTTTTTACGAAGCTTCGGGAGCGAAACATATGTCAACCGCGAAAGGTTTAAGAAATTTGAAGTCATACCGGATGCTCAAATAAAGCGCACTAGAAATTTTTGGATAGCTACTATGCCCCGGGATAAAGCAGCCCTCATTTTGGAATAGAAAAAATGAATCGACAACTCAAAAAAGATCGTGAACAAGAGGAAAATCAAAAATGTCCGTTGTCGGCTCTTAGAAGTGGAAATTCTCGCGATCCTTAACCGATGTAGTCAATTCTGAGCCGTAATTCTGGAAGCCCTCGTACCACTAGTTAAGAAAAAATGAAAAAAAAAGGCTTTTGGGCTTAAGACGTCTTCCCACACTTTCATATGCCCATCATCAACGACATTTAGGGAGTTGACGCATACGGAAGATGTAAATTCATTTGACTGTCTAATATTGTTGACTGTTGACCAATAATAACATTGATAACTTTCCGCCGTGCCATCAATTGAGCTTATCCGCATTCCAAAATGATGCAACTCGAGCCATACCGGATAAGGGGAGTACAGTTACGGAGCTTCGGGAGCGAAAAATATTTTAGCATTGGAGCGCGTTTTCCTACCCGAGTTAATTTCTCGATCACCATCGCCCCATTGATATCGATTAGAAGGTGAACGACAGAAGCAATGCAATCTTCAAAAAATGCATGCTCGTGTTAAAGGAAAGATCAATTCGGAGGTAATATAAATACTGGACGACAAAGGCGATTGAATCCGCCAAATGTGAATTGTTTGTGGAAATGCAGTGAGGAAAATGATCACTTCGGAGCTCGCAAGAGGCCGCGATTTTCTGAGCTCTGAAACCAGGGTTAAACTCAAATTGGAAATTTGACTTTGTGTGTGCGATACACTTCTTAGGGCCCATAACTCTCCTGGTTTCGGAAGGGGACGGAAACCCCGGCTTGGTTCAAAGTTTGTTGGGTGCGAAAATGATGGCGCGGACGAGACAAATTCCGTACCCTCGTCAAAATTCGGTCCACGCGAAGTTTCAACCCCTTGGAGCGATTTGGAAAACGTTTGGCACAAACTTTATAAAAATACCAATAGTGGAAAATTTTGATGTGGATGCCATTTCTTTTTCGACACCCCTCTCCAGTACGTACGTTTATCTAGGCCAAATACATTTTCGCTCTCCAAAGTTCCGGGTAAGTAACCCCAAGCATTTCTCTGAAGCTTCTTCATACGTCATTTTGTTGAATAAGTATGAGTTAACGAAATTGGCTTTTGAGTGTACAGTCGCGCTTGCGATGAGCTGGATTTGGCATCAAGTTCACATTTGTGCGGAGGTTTCCCCGATTTTAGGGCCAGGAGTTGGAACCCCGGAGTGTGAGAAAATTAGAACGCATCCGACAATTTCGCCCACCCGGAGTTTCAATCCTTAGTACAAAATCGAGGTTTTTTTTTAAATTTAAAGATTCGCCATTTACCCAAAAACATTATTAATGCGCGTGCGGATCGCGGCTGGCATAGCAAAACCTGCAACGATTCAAGGGACGGGAGGAAAACGCGCTCCAGTTCTAAAATAATTTTCGCTCCCAAAGCTCCGTAACTGTGCTCGGATAAGGAAAGTAAAAAACTAGTGCACCTACATATGTGCTCAATTACACGAAATACGGTATATTGTATATTTTTCGACGTCTAGCTCAACTGGAGACTTTGTGGAACTTCTATCAAAACTTGATAAATTATGGCGAAAGCGTGATAAAAAACTTTCCCTCTTTGTATACCCTGTGTTTACCATATTGAGTAAACGTCTGTAAACGGGTACCATTTACAAATTATATTGGTTTTAAGCGTTTTTAAGAGTTTTAAGTTTCATGCCTTTTTAGTTAAATTTGCGCTAGTGAGCGAGTTATCAAATTGTACTGATTACCGCTTGAACTCCTCTCATATAAAAGCAGAACTACTTCCTAGAACCTCTACCTTTCTGTGAGACCATAATAAGACTCCTAAGGGAATCAGCGAGCGGTGGGGACAAAGCCCGGTGGAGAAACCGCGCCACAATACGAAGCCGCGACGCGACCGCTTTGTGTCGACCACTGTTCGGTTGCCCTTTACGTTCTTATGGAGGCTACCGATTTCCGGACCAAGTTCCAAGTGCAAGAGTGCGTACCAGGTTGTTCAATGGGCTTTGTCGTTCGATAAGAGATGGCGTTGCTACTAGCCCAAATTTTTTTTGTTTTCTTGGTACACTCTTCATATGAAAGTGTGTGATGTTTCATTTCAATCTGTCAATTCATTCTTTGTTTACAAGCCATTTCGTGTCGGCTTGTCACAGCAATTGAAAAAATTGAAATCGTGCAGTGATGAAATTCTTATTTTTGGAAGGTGTAGCACCAAAAGAAACTCACGAACGAATGTTGAAAGTGTATAATGATTGTTCACCTACAATTCGAACAGTAGAAAGATGGGTTGCTGAATTTAAACGTGGTTGAAGACGATATTGGAAGGACGTCCAAAAAGCGCATCAACACCAGAAATCATAGCCAAAATACAGGATATGGTTTTCGAAGGTCGTCGATTGACTGAGAGAAATTCAGTAGGCTCTACACATCTCATTTGGCAGCGTGAGCTATATTTTAAGTGGCATTTTGGGTTTTAGAAAGCTGTGTGCACAATGGGTGCCGCATTCGCTAACAATGGAACAAAAACACATTCGGATGCGGCTTTTTCAGCAACATTTGGAGCGTTTTAAAAAGGATAAAGTGGATTTTGTGCGTCGATTCATCACTATGGATGAGACTTGGGTCTATCACCATGATCCTGAATCAAAACAAGACGCTAAAGAGTGGTGTGAACCTGGTTGTTCGGCTTCGAAACGAATTCGTGTCCGAAAACCGGCCAAGAAGGTTATGGCATCAGTTTTTTTTGGGATGCGAAAGGAATTTTGTTTGTGGATTACTTGCAAACTGGTAAAGCAATTAATTCTGGATATTATTGCAACCCTTCGGACCACTCGAAGGAAAAAATTCGTGAAAAAGACCCGGTTTGCAGAAGAAAAAATCCTTTCTCATCAGGACAATGCACTGTGTCACAAGAGCATTTTGACAATGGCTAAAATCCATAAATTAAAGTTCGAATTGTTGGAGCATGCACCGTATTCACCAGATTTGGCCCCCAGCGACTTCCATTTGTTTTCAGAACTCAAAAAATTTATGCGTGGGCAGCGTTTTTCATAAATGAAGAGGTGATAACGGCTGTTGAAGCGTATTTTGCAGACCTTCCGGATTCCCACTTCAGGGATGGCATCCACAGATTTGAGGATTGTTTGATCAAGTGTATTAATGTTGAGGGAGATTATATTTAATAATAAAGTGTATTTTGAACCATAAAATTGTTTTTTTTCTTATCGAGCGACAAAACTTATTGAACAACCTGGTATTTCTCTGAATGCCAATAATTGTTTGAGCTCATTTTTACTCTCTTGATGATTAAAATTCTTTCAATAGGAGGAAAACGTTGCAGCAAGAAGTGCACCATTTGATAGCCTTCTCTGCACAACGTCGTTCGTAGACCAGATATTCCAATAGGACTTTTTTGAAATATGGAATCGTTTCTAACATGAAAGCAAAAGTACTCACTATTCTAGACAAAGTGCTCAGGAATAAGAGAAAAGAATATAAAGACAGCGCACAAGGTTTGAGTACCTAATCAAGAACATGGCACTATAACAGTGAGATATATTGGAATAGAATGAAAAAGCTTCTCCTCTTGCCCGACTCTCGAGTTCGTGTCAAGGATGAGTGTCATTCGAAGACCAAAATGCGGAAATCGAGTTTTGACAAAAAAAACTTCCTCTCCCTCAACGGAAACCTAGTTCGAAGCGCCCAAAGATGAAGCCTTTGAAGGCAGGGTTCGCGATAAAAACGGTCTGTGAGCCCTCCTCATTAGAAGGTCGATATGGTCATCACAACAGTGAAAGTAAGTGAAAAGCTGCGCGTTTCTTCTCCGTGTTTTCATTTATTTTGTCTTTTCGGATCACCAGCTGTACCTTCTCGTGAGGATAGCCCAAAAAATCGTTATTATTGCGAACCCTGCCTTCAATGAAGCGTAACGAGTAAGAAATCTAAAATTACCGATTAGCGTTTTTTTGCCTCATCAAACTCCATATTTCGCGGTTGCATTGCAGTGAAAATGCGTTGTTCACTTTCACACGAAACCGAATAAGCTGAAATTCCAGAGCACCAATATTTCGAAAGCAAATTTTTCTAAAGAGTTTTTCATTAACTCAACCAGATCTCACAATGAAAACAACAACAGGACTCTATTTAAGACCATTTGCGATCCAACAAACACTAAAGCACTGTTGCTTACTTTACTAAAAAAAATGCCATCCTTGTTTGCGCGAAATCGCGCACGCACAATTGCGCTTGATCCCTCAGCATTCGCTCAGCGTTCACACCTGAAGTTCTACGCGATGTGATTTTCGCGTCGCACTGACATGTGCGATCGCGTCGCCCTGCGAAAACTCTAAACGTCGCCTCGCGCAGTTCTGAGCACATGACGCAATAATGCAGACCAGGATTCTCAGGTACTTCAATCGCATTTCGCCAACATTTTGTTCTTCTTTCAAAAATTTATGGCCAAAATCTCCTAATAATCTATAGCTCCCCTAATTCTAGAGCTACTTTAGTTGATTTTCCTATTTTTGACCCTTAAAGGCACGGTTCTCAATAAAATCGGTTGTTGTGCTATTCTCATGAGAAGGTAGATCTGGCCATCACAATGCGAAAATTAATAAAAAGTTGGAGGAAAAACGCTCGGGAACAAGTTACTGCTTGGTGTCCTCTCGTCCCCAATTATCAAAATTTGTGTAAAAGCCTGCTTTGCCTACTTTTATTCTGCTTCTAAAGTAATTTCTGAGCATTTTTGGAGACTACTGACTACTTTAGCAGCAAAATAGAAGGCGGATAAGCAAGCATTAATGAGAGTCTCGTTAATTATGGGGCCGACTGACACCGGTAGTTAGCCGTTATCCTTTGTTTTTGAGTGTTTTTCAGCGAATTAACGGACTTTTTTCACTTATTTTTTTGTGATGACCAAATATACATTCTCATGAAGAGAGCACAAAATCCGTTTTTATCGCGAACCCTGCCTTTAAAAATGATTATCTGGTGGAGCATGGCAGAATTCCAACCGTGCTGGTCCCGCAAAGACCCAATACTGAGGTGCCGCCGCATGCGCACAGTCGGCACGAATCGCACTGATACTTCGTGTTCCTTGTTGTGGGTTGGCGCAAACACGGTGCGCATACGTTGAAGCATTCGTGCACCGAAATTGCGCCAACTCACAATATGGAACGCAAAGTATCAGTACGATCCGTGGCGACTGTAACCGCTCGGTGCTGCTTTCCCCCGCGTTTTTCTGTGACAGTTGTTCCTTTTGAGGTGCCCCAGCACAGCGAGGGTGTCCATTAGTGATAGTTATCTTGTGATTTCCGCAGCGTCTCGCCGGTGTATAACTACTGCCCATAGGTTGCCACAATTTGATGATTGATGAATTAGTGGGGAACCTTGTCATTCTGTAAACAAACAACATCTCATTCTATGCGTGTGTAAATTGGTGAAATTCTTGTTTGCTGGGGTAATATGCAATCTAAATTTTGTTTAAGTATAATTTAAGAAATCGGTGTTTGAAATTCACCGATTGCCACAACTCAACTCAACCCCTGATTTGATGTGCTGTTCTCAGACGGACTGCAGGTATCGTTCGAGCTGAGAAACACTTTCCAATTTTACAGGCTCAGTTCACCAATGAGCCCAGTAGACCACACCGGTGAAGTTTTGCGTGTCGAAAACGTATGGTTCTCAATTTGGAGTGGGTGAAAATGAGGAACCGCCATCAATTCTCACCAGTCGTCTAGTAGCAGTAGCAGAAGCTCCTTTCAAGGCGCAAATGATCAAGTGTTGAGAACTCTTTTCTGGGTAAATCCTAGCATCTAGACGTGCACAATGTAAGCATCCTATTCTCAAGTAATTTTTGGTATGGGAAAGTCAAAAGAAATTTTTCGACCTAAGACAAAAGAAACCACTTCCGACGTTCAGAAAAAAAAAACTTCTCAAGGAATGGTTCGAAAGAGTTTTAAAGGCAGCAGACACGCTCGAAAACGTTGTTGAGATAATTACGTTTCTGAAGTCGTATGGCTCCTAGTAGACTGCTCACGCCGTCGGAAGCGTCAAAAACGAGTCAAAACTACTAACTTTCAGCAATGCAAATCGAAAAATTTCTGAAACCCCGCCCCAAAATACAAACTCGTCCAGATTGATAGTACTAATACGGTCCCTTTGGCTGGTTTCTTATGCTTCCAACGAGGTTAACGTTCCAGTACAGGCTATAAGAGTATATCGGCTTCTCAAGCTCAATCAATTTGTTGCTAATATTCGCTGTTTCAACCGCGCGCCGTAAAACTCGTCCACTTTTACCTGATAACCAAATAATCGCTAATCCTCTATTTGCACACAGTTTTCGCTCGTTTTTTCGTCAGTTCCGAATACAACCAGCTCCAAACCTTTGATTTATGTCATAAAATCGATACCATTTTTGAGCGTGTCTGCTGCCTTTAAACGAGTTCTTCTTCAAAAGCTGTGGGTTCTAAGGAGCTTCTTCACTATTATCCTGTCAAGGGCTTGCCTGCTCATACACATTTTATTTAAAAAGTGAGACACGTTTTTTTGCGCGTACGATACCTTTAAAGGCACAGTCTAAGCTCAGGGGCGAAATCCGAGAAAACCACATAATTGTGATGTATACCCACCCCTTATTACACCTGCCAAGTGAAAGCTCTCAATTCCCCCGAATAAGCGAGATATAGGGGGAAGCCACCCTGGGGCGCCCACACACGGAAGCCACTTTGGCACGCCCCTTTTACAATGTTTCGAGCTCAACAGTGGCGAAATGAGCGTCGGTTTTTGATCAATATCCCCGTTCTTCCCTTCATTCTCAGTCTCTCTATCCATTCAGGTTCGCTCGAAGACATCGGTTGCGAATGACGGATGTTACAAGCCTCGGACAACTCGTCCACCGTGCTTCCGCAACTCAAATTTTGAGAGGCCCTAACTCCGTTCCTAGGGGGTCTTGTACGATTCCAAAGACATCGTTGGAATCAGCTTTGGACCGTTTTCAAGATAGGCGGAAAAACAGAAACACGAATCTGAGGTTTGACTGTGCCTTTAAAGACAGCATACACGCTCGCAAAATAAGTTGAGATAGCAACGTTAATCAACTCAGACGATCAATAATAGAACGTCGTTACGTCTTTTGAAGCGCCAAAAACGAGCCAAAGCGGCTGTTTTGAAGCAATAAATTTGTATGAGTAGGCGGGGTTCCACACCTCGCCGCTCAAAATCGCTCTAACAAATTCATTTTGGCTCGTTTTCAAGGCTTCAAACAGCGTCAACGTACGGCACCAGGCTATGCGAAAGGAATATATAGTTCAATCATATTTGCACTCGTGTGCCTTTGCAAGCGAGTGGTCCGTTTTCAACCAAATTAAGAAACAACCCGTTGTCACTTCATTTCTAACATTTTTTTCGGTTTTTTTTTCAATACGAGCAACTCCAAACCTTCGATTCAGACTAAAAAATGGATAGGATTTTTGGGCATGTATGCTGCCTTTAGGAGGGAATGCAGACACAGGTAAGCTTCCTGTATAAATCTGAGGATGAGGTAATTTCAGGAATGCTCGTTTCTGGAGAATAGACTGATCCACTTGACTAAGTGTTGGCGAATATGACACTGTTTCAGGCTGAAAAGGTGTTCCACATGTGTGGTTATTCATGAATTCTACTACCTTACCTAGCTAGTTGTTGTTCAAATCTTTGCCCTCTTCTATATAGCTCAACAAATAGCGAGATGCAAACGTTGTGGATTGTATCTGTAAAACACCGAGAAAAACTGGAGACGTTCAAGACTCAAAAATGAAACTGAATGACTATGATACGAGAAACAAGCACCTAAATGATGGCCGAACGTTTCTAATTGAGTAGTGGGGTCTGGACAAAGAGGAAGAAGAGGGAAGAGTGATGTGCGACCAACAAATCACTAGCCCTGAATGGCTTGTTCGGAGCAAAACACCTCCAAAGAGACACCGATTTGCAGGCCTCTGGGAATTCGTAGCAGTTCCTAGAAAAAAAACACGTGTAGGACACGGGCTCGAAGAAAAAAACGACCTCTAACTAACACTGGTTTCATCAAACCCAGAACATCTGTCGACTTCGGTGCACTCTGGAAGATGAATAGCGACTTGTGGGGGCAACTTCGCAGAAGACGGAGAGCAGTATGGGCAACTGTTGGACAACCGAAATGGACCAACGGTCATCTGTCTGACTCACAACTTCGCTTCCTACTGCATAATCCCACTCAATATATGTCCCTACCCTTTGTCTACTAAGTACATAGCTTTAGACGTTTTTTAGATTTCCATCGCAGCGCGGCGCGATTAGATAATATCTGCGGACATCGGTCGATAACGCTCCGCTCGTCGATCCACATATGAAACGTGACGTCGCGTCGCGCTGCGTTCCAACTCTAAAAACCCTCTAATGTGGACAGACGCAGGGGTCGTCCACGCCGAGATCGGGAACATGTTCCCTGTTTCGGAGTAAAATTAATTTCCGTTTGTCACGTGTATCTACGCGCGTGTGCAACGTCTCCTTCTCCCCTCCCCCCACTTTCTTGCGGTCTCTCCCCTCATACGCACAAGCCCGCGAAGGAACACATTGAATTTGTCTCCGAAACGGAGGATACATGCGGAACAAAAGTATGAACATTAGGAAGTCGGTTGCGAAACCTTCAAAAACGCTAGAAATGCAGTCTTCGGGACTCGAAACGTCGAAGCAATCTGAACGATTGATTGGTCCTCCTCCCCAATCGCCTCAATATCTCCTCGTTCCTTAGCACTTTTTGGTGTTTCAAAAGTGAATAATGCGAAGTTCACCCTGAGGTGAGCATAAAAGTTAAGAGCCAGACGGGTCAGGTAGAGATAGCACATTTTAGCATTGAGAAGGAGCAACAGTGCTTCTGTAGTTTTCATTGCTTGCTGATAAGAAGGGAGTTCATCACCGAAGTGTCTAGAAAGTTTATCGCTAGAGCCTGTGATCGAATCTCGCTTGTTTCTGCAGACTACGTAAAGAATGCCAGCAACTCCCACTTAGACAACTTTTATTTACTCGAACACGTCCCGTGGGGTTCTTGTGACAGCCTCCTGATGGAGGCGCGTGGAAGTGGCGCTCTCACACATTTTTAGGGAAAAAAACGTCAGGAGGGAAAATGCGAAATAGATATTTTTGGTCTCTGTTGCTACATTTTAGTGGCAAAAACAAGTTGTAGATACCGATCTTGTGTGCAACACTAGATGGAGCAATACGCTACGTATAGTGTATTAATGTCTTAAAATAGATTGAAGTAGCTCAGTACACCACGAAACAGCTTACCACAAAATGAGGCGTCCACGAATTTTTGGACTCTAGAGTATGTGCCCCCCCCGCAATGACTTACGAGTTGCCATTGTAGATCACCTTATCATTTGAAATCGTATCATGCACTTTAAAAACACGTGTTCTTACTCAAGCAGTTATTTTGTCACGGGTATCTGATTTTGTACCTCACAGGTATTACACCTCGCTCACAGATTTAAGTTTATAAACATGATTATGCTTGGATGTACCCTTCATGTACTGGTGCAGTAAAATGCCTCCGCTTGGACATCGACTTACATTAGACTTGCTGGTTGATAGCAGTTCAAAGTTGACCTTCCATTGCCTCTTGTGAGGTCGTTGGCGGATGCTGTCACATATAGATTGTGGTTCATTTCCAGTGAACTCCTGTTTTTGATAATCACAGCGCAGAGCGGTGGCTTTTCACTAATAATATTTTGCCGAGGCTCACCGCTCCGCTACTGGTAAAAATCGAAATGCACAGGTCACCAGTGGTTTTCCAGAGCCTATCAATGCGTACCTCTCGTCGATTTCTCTGCCAAGAACTTCGCTATCGCTCGCTCGCGACAGGGTCAGGCGTGGTTTTGAAATGCTGCTAATCGTACCAAAAATCATATCTGTATAGGTATTTTTTTCATGTTTGACCATTTCCGGACTTAGCACTTTTTGTATCTCACCCTGATGGGGTGGACGTAAACTTTCACAAAGAGTCAGCGTAGCGAAGCGTTTTGTGAAGACATTCCAGGGGGTTTCTAGGGATCAACACATAGCTCACCTTATAAATAGGCAGTTCACAAGTAGTGGTTCCTTCTCAAAATTTAAACGTTTCACCAGGTTTCGGGAATGGAGTCGATCCCGAGTTCAACACAAATCAGAAGACTATAATGTTATCATATTAATTACCTTCTTACGAGACGCGGTTCGTAGCCTGCTTTGAAGGCAGTGTACACGATGATTTTCGTTCCCGAGTTTCCCATTCAAAACAATGCGCTGGCCACCAAGGGTTACCAAAATTACGAAGAAACGACTAGAAGCGCACTAAAACGTCTTATTGTTAGTTCAATGACATTATTCTCTGGCCTGGACTATTTGCCGGGTTGTATGGACATGTTCTCGGTGGTTGTCACCTATGAAAAATGGGGTTAACCGGAAATAGAAAAATATTTTTGGCAAAACAGTATTAGTCAGGGTCCGAAGGAAAGAACGGAGCAACAGAAAATGGAGAACTTAATGGACGGGCCCACAAAAGATTTCATTCTCACAACAAACAGTTCCAGTGAGAGTAGAAAGGCGGGGTGAGAGTAGAGCATTTCGTGTACGTGTGGTGCGTTTTTCTCGATTTCTTCGTCACTTCAACTCTACTCAGGGGCCAAACAATCGACTTACCCATTAATCTCGAAATTGAAGATTATCGTGAACACTGCCTTTGAAGGCAGTGTTCACGATAAATCTCATTCTCGAGGTCTCGGTGTGAAACACTAAGTTGGCAGGTGCTGTAGAGGATAGGGTCGAAAAAAGCAACGAGAACTGGCCAGAAATAAGTACAAACGGCTTTGAAAGCTCTCCCGGTGCGCCTACCTATCCCGGTCCGCCCCCAATCGGACGAGCTTGTGGCGTCGCACATGTTTCGATGGCAAGTTGCCAAACAACTCTGCCGCAGTTAGCATTATCGATCCGAGAAAATTACGCGATTAGCGCGCGCTTGCCGAAATCAGCAGGGCCCATGATTCTCGTCCACGCCCTGAATTTAGAAACCGTTATTTTGACTTATTCTGAACGTTTTTCTTCTCTGTTTCTTCACTGATAGTTACCTCACGACCAAACAATCTTATTTTTGGGTCGAACTCGAGTGCGATATTCATCGTGAACACTGCCTTTAACCGACAACACTCTTCTCAACCAGTAAGCTTTTGAGACAATCTTGTATTTTGTTGCTCGCATTTCAGAATTTTGTTCATATTATTCATTTCTTTCTTCATTTTTGAAATGACCAATCTATCTCCGAACTCGGCTCAGACAAAATCGAAAAAGCTCCGAAGGCTTTAATTCGACACCCTGAATATTTCCAAAAGTCCGAGATATAAAGAAGTCGAATTTCGGCATTGGAAATGTCGAGGATGTGAAAAAAATGTTGTGTTTGCCAAGTATACTCACAAGGAAAGCAAATTCGACATGGAAACACTGGAAAAAACTCTTGACTGGGGATGCATGATTTTCACTGCTTGTACTTCCTGTTCTTACAATTTTTCCACTATGCATCACTTCAGTATTGAAACAACCCCATGAAAAGTTCATTGCTCACCAACAATTTTCAAATGAAAATTTTGATCGGAATGTTCGCAGTTCGGAGGTAAAAAATAGAAGCAATTTATGAAACTGGAATGAACGCAAACTCAAATTTGAAAGCCTTGAAAAAGACTTGGGAAGGAAACGAAACAATTTTCTGGGCGGAGTGGATCATGATTTTTACTCGCACACGGGCCTATGCTGCGCCTCCCTACCTTTCCGGGGCGGCATGCACGTACGCGGCGGGTTAGGTTGGGGTTAGACAGGGTTTGGAGCGTCGGCGCGTTTGATGATAGCAGCGCGAGGGCTAAAAGGGGGTTAGGCTAGCACTGAAAAATCGTTCCCTCGCAAACCCTACGTAGTAGGGTGGGGCAGCCGAAACCCCGTTGAGACCCCAACTATTGATTATCTCCAGCACTCTCACAGCAATGATCGAACGCGCCGACGCCCCAAACCCTGCCTAACCCCAACCTAACCCGCGGCGTACGTGCATGCCGCCCCCGCTGTCTGCCAAACTGCCCCCCTCCCCCTCCCTCCTCCTCCCACACTGGAATCATCCCAGAGTAGGCTTGACCCCATCGGAAATATCCAGGCAAACGTCTGAATAGTTTCCGACCTTTCCATGAGTGCCTTCAACGCTGTCTACGTCTCCGATCCGTGAAGAGGACGACTAGTGCCTAGAATGGCACTCAGCTCAAATTTATCCGCAATGGGGTAGGTCACAAACGGGACGGGGGCTCTCAACCAGGGTTCGGCGCGGGTGCGGGCTCCCACAGGGGGTCTGAGCTCTGGAAGGGTGAAACCGTGGGTCTGATCTTCGGACGAAGACCAATTGAACCAACGTTTATAGTCAAGACATATGAATCCTCCATGTAAAAAGTCCAGAGCAGTTTGACTAATAAATGATAAACGAATTCTGCAAAAAATTTCAATGAGCCACGAGAGTTGATATTAGCGTTGAGCGGAGTCGATTCACCGTATATACTCCCTTTCACCATCTCAGACGAACGCCAAAGATTTCTACACTATACGGGATAACACCTTTCTCAGGTGTGGTCCCATAGGAAGTCGACAATTTTGAGAACTAGTAGTCATGAGAGTAGAATATTTGAGTCTAGCGTTGTCAATTTACCCCGGTTACAAACTTTTATCGTCTCAGAGTAACGCCGAAGACCGCTACATAGACTGCGACAGACGAAAAGAAAAACAGCGTAGTCCACGAACATAAATTTGGGTTTTAAAACTGCAGTAACTTAAGTTCTAAATAAAGTACCCGGAAAAATCCCAACTTTAGGAAACTACTCTTTGAACCCTACCGTTTAAGACCACCCACGCTCCTGGAGGAGGGCTTTAAAGAAAAATTTCCTGGTGCGGGTTCTGCGAAATATTTCGCGGCTTTTCAGTACCTAAGCTTGGCGCAGCTGTGGGACCTCAGTGCTGTTTAAACAAGAACCCACACCCAGTGAATTTTTTTCAAAGGCTCTCTTCAGGGTGCGGAAAGTTTCAAACGATAGATTGTAAAGTTTAGTTTCTCAGAGCCAGGATTTTCCCATGTAACTCGTCCAGTTTTTAACTTATAACGTTCCAAAAAACCTTTTTCAAAGGAACTGCCAGATTTTTTTAAATCGTCTACCGCTATCTATGTCGCGGTCTTCGACGTTCATCTGAAATGATGAAAGTTTGTAAGCAGGGTAAATCTGCAACGCTAGAAATATCCTAATCTCATGACTCTTAGTTTTCAAAATTGTCGACTTCCGTCGGGACCACACCTGAGAAAGGTGTATGCCATACAGTGTATCGCCCTTCAGCGTCCATCTGAGATGGTCAAAGTTGGTGTACTTTGTCAATCAATTACGCTTGACTCTAATATCCTACTCTCGTGACGTGACTCGTAAAAGAATATGGACTTCTGGCGGGATTGAACCCTATTTCAAGAACCCCATTTTATTACACAGCACAAGCTCTTACCAGTTACATATACTTTTGCACTTTCAGCACTCTCCACATAAATTCAATAAGCGCTGTTTGTGCCCTCGTCCTCTCAAACATCCGTTTTTTTTTGCAAATTATTGGCTTCGAGCCGTCAATTTTGTTTTTTAGCGAATTCGAATTTTATGCTTACCATTTGAATACGATAAGAGAAATTTTACTGCAGTGAAACATTAGAGGTATGTATACCTGCTGTATAAACCACTTGAACACATCAGCTACTGATGGATGTGGAAGAAAACGGTCAAAAATTGACCTTCTAACGTTCCTGGGGGGTCTGAGCAAAACTGCCATTAGAGGAAGGGGGGGGGTTCTGAGCAGAACTGGCCAGTCCACACCTCGTGCAGTACCTTGCTCTCAACACGCAATGGGAGGAGTTATCCCGTTTTTGCAGTTCGGAACTTCGCGCTACTCGTTTCAAGTGTATAGATCCCGAGTGGAATTAGAGTGGCAAAAAGCAAGACAGCTCCTCCCTCGGTGTATAGAGAGTCCCTACCCCGCCACAAACCCATGGTAATAGAAAGGATTAGAGATGTATGTAGCTTTGCTCCAACGTTGTTTAATATCCGCACGGTAACACTGGTGTCGTTCTTCAGCACACAGCCCAAGAAAAGGGAAGCCACCCTGATTGGAAATCGTAGTCCGAAATATCCTAGGTTCCTGAGAATCCCATAACTGTTTGCATTTGGTCGAGGACGAATTTCATAGGCTGCGGCACACCTTGAATGGACAATTCCGGGCATTTTGGGGTTATATGCAGCGAGTAACACAATGCCGGTCGCGTACTCCAGTTCAACAAGGGAGCGTTCTAATGGTAAAAAGGCCACCAGATCAAGTTGCTCCAGCTTGCCTTACTCCTGTCTTCATCTCTTGAGCGGACGTAAGGCCGACGTCAGAGGTGGTCGATGGACCGAGTCCCACCCGGTCGATACGCACCGAAATAGTGGCAGTAGATATAGGTATTCTACGCGCGCACACGGGCAGAACCAATGCAACCGAAGTCGATTTTTCCGCCCCGGTCTCAGTCGGTTTTTCGACCAGGTCTCACAGGGGTCTAAACAAGGCAGGTGTACTAACAGCTGCTGTTGTTCCTTTGTTCACGTACTTGATTAGTCGAACATGCTTTTCCTCCAGAATTCCTTCGCCATTTAGGACATTGAACAATCGAGTACGATGAAGTTTCGAAATTGTGGTTTCGAAATTCGGAGAAGCAAACTGCAGTAGCTCTCAAAACCGCTGCAACGTTCAAATTGCTCTTCTCACTATGAACACTCGGTCGAGTGGTGATATTCCGAACCGAAATCCGGCTTGCTAATCTCTGATAGATGTTCTCTCCCATGTTGAATAAGTCGCTCAGGAATGACACGTTCCAAAGCCTTTTATA
This sequence comes from Aplectana chamaeleonis, assembly GCA_029168955.1. Classification (NCBI taxonomy): domain Eukaryota; kingdom Metazoa; phylum Nematoda; class Chromadorea; order Rhabditida; family Cosmocercidae; genus Aplectana; species Aplectana chamaeleonis. The sequence goes on from JAPDOI010001525.1 coordinate 116,904, forward strand.
TGACATGCACTTTTCTTTTGTTCCTAAGATCGAATCGGTTTGTTCAACACACTATGTGAATGCTTCCGAGGTATTGGCTCCATAGTCCGACCATGATAAATTTCTGCCACCCTCAAAAGAACTTCAAGGACCGTAAATATCTGCTTTTTCTAGGAGTTTCGAAAAGCAAATCCATAGAGTTGATACTTGCATATCTATCATTTCCGGCTACTGTTTTTTCACATCGCATCGAAAAGTAAAATATTGACTATTAAAACGTCGATATGACTGAGATGTATTGTCGGTGTGACGCACCGCGATGAGCGCCTAAGACTAAATTACCGCCTCAGGGAGGATTCCGTTGGAGGTGAGGTCTTTTGGCGGGCCGCTCATGACAATCCTTATGTCGCGTTCTTGTGGGCGGACAGATGTGATATGTTTTATGCATCCCTTCGGGAGTCGTGTTTTCATTTCGACTTATCCTAATCACTCATATGGATGGACAGTTTGGTTGAAGTAGCGTGTTCGGCATGAAACACTTTTTCCGAAATGAAATCATATCCGACAAATAGAAATAGAAACAAACCTGTAGTGAAGATCTTTATCTCAACAATATTTTTACATCAACTGCCACTCATTACGTATTTTGATCTCTATCCAGGTCAATGGCAAGAAATGTCATCAGAACAAAAAGAAAAAAGTCACTATTTGAGAAAGAAAGCATGCCATTTTAGCGGAATTTCTGCAGGTTTTACTGCTAACAAGGAGGGGCTCCTCATTCTCCTCCGCGCTAGAGCAAGACGCAAATCAGAGGGCAGGTCTGATATACGGCCGGAGTTATGTATATATAGGCCCTCATCTTTCTGGTTGATCTTGGGATCTCACATGAATCCAGAACGCCTAGAAAACTTTTTCTTGCCGTGCCCTTCCGCGCCAGTATTTCCACTCGCACCTCAAAATCTTCTCCCGGTGGCAATTATCTCTATGGTTCCTCAGTGTAGTGTAACTACGCGACCTTTTTTTTCCGTCTAGTTCTGATGTATGGTTGTTCTGTTGTAGTCTTATGATGTAGATGTGGATCAAGGTTATCCTGATGTAGTTCTTAGCTCCATTTCGAAACACGTTATCCTTATTTATCTCAAAACCACGGTCATCATGAAAAAAACATCTAAAGGTTTATTGAATACGCGTCTGACCCCACACTGTATTCTACTTAATATCGCGCGATGAATTTGCATTTGTTAATACATGTAGTTTTCATTATGAGGTGCTTCGGAATTTTTTAACAGTCTCAGTCAAGAGTCAGGTTGCAATGGTGCGGCTTTGGATTTCCGGCAAATCCAAAAAGCCGCTCTAATACAACCTGGTTTTGGGTGAGCCCTGGAGAATTCTGGACAGCACGGCTGTCGAAGAAATCGTTAGCAAGTGCATATTAGGGCAGGATGTAGGGTGAATATGAAAATTAGCGGCAGTAAGGGCTTGTTGTCAAGATGTACGGACAGCCGTGGCAAGGCCGGAAACAGCCCGTGCAAGGCTAGCCACCTTCCTGTTCCTTCAGACTTTTTTGAAGAGTACCGCTTCGCAGGGACGAAGCACAGACGGAGACCTTGCTCCGAAAACGCCGTTTCGACTATCAAGGGTGGAGTCCAAAACGTGAATCTGCCCTATTCCCTCCTTGCTGCTACCCCGTTTGCCAGAGATCTTCTAAAAACGGTGGTGGGGCACGCGTGTTTGGAATTCGCATGCACGCCACGGTTAAAGGCAAGGTTCGCCATAAAAACGATTGATGCGTTATCCTCATGAGAGGGTAGATCTGGCCATCAAACGAGTGAAAACAGGTGAAAGCACGGGGAAAAACAAGCAGGAGCGCTTTGATCCAAAAGTTGTTGCCGACTACTTTAGGAAATTAGTTGCTAATTTAACAGCAAAACCAAAGAGGATAAGACAACGTTTCTAGAAAATCTTGTTAATTGGGCGGGCGGACACCCTTGTTTAGTCGATTTAACTTGTTACTGCTGGTTTTCCACCGTATTTTCGCTTGTTTTCATTTTTGTGATAGCCAGATCTACTTTCTTATCAGGATAGCGCAACAATGGGGTTAATCGCGACCCCTGATTTTAACTGTGCCGTGTATGCAAATTCTATGCACGCGTTCTTCACCCAGGATGAAGAAGATAATACTGGAATTAGTCGTCATGAAGCAGAACGAAATCGATGAAGGATTCATAGGTACTTTGGCGAGATGCCCGTGCATCACGAGCGCCTCACACTGACGTTGAGGAGTACGAATCCTTACCCGGAGGCAAACCTGTTTTACGAGCAGGATACTCGTAAAACGTTGCGTCGTCGTAATAATTTCGGCGATTACGAATGGGTGGCCTACGCATACAGCTTGATGGTGATCTCTTCGATGCCAGATGTGGTGTCCGTCAGCTCGAATACAAGGTCCTGTATGACTTCTAAGACAAACGGAGCAGAGCTCGTTCTAGAAGGCGTCTGCGCATAGTAATTAGTGTCTGCTGGAGCAGAAGACACAGGGCGGTTGCACACTTGACGGAGCACGTTGGCGAGGGAGAGCAGAAGACTGCTGTCTGCTCCCTGCCGCGTTCGCGGAATGTTGCGTAGTATTACGAGATCTGAGCGTACTATACCAATCTTGGGTCCGACCTGTACTTCGTCCTCGGTCGGGCTTACGTTGGATTATTGCTGGATGTTGGCTCATCCTCCCGAGTTCGCCACTAAATGCCCTTACGGGATGATGGTGCAGGTGTAGGTCTGTGCGGAGTACTTTGCAAATCACGAGTTGAAGAAGAAGAAGCTATGGAACGTTTCTCGAGTTGCAAATAATGAGACTACTTTGTGTCATACTCAGCAGGCCTGGAAGCGGCGCAGGGCTCATAACCGGTGATTCGGCCGACCATTTTAGTGTTTTGACGTAAAGCCCCTTCTATCCCTTCTGGCTTTGACGGCTGATAGGAGGGAGTACGTTGTCGTGCATCAAACGAAAAAACCGTAAACTTTTTTCTGAAAATTAGAACTACGTTGGTGTCGGAAAGTTGAACCGGATGAGACTTACCATAATAAATGAGTGCACTGAATGGCTTGAAACATCTTTGAATGATGCGACAATATCTGCCAGTATTGAATATAGCAGATCTAGGGAATATCAATAGCTGAGTAGCTCCTCGACACAAAACAGCCTCCAAATGTGAAGCTTTCCAGTATGCTTCGCTCGGGTCTTCAAGTGCGACCAAAAGCCTCCACGTTTCACATAACAGTATCTTGTCGAGTAATCCACCGAAAATTTACATTTTGAGTGTTCCTGTTGGAATGCAACATTGTTAAAAAACTCGATACTATTTAGCTAATCGTAATCAGGTCCAATGAGGCTCGAAGCTAGGCTTAGCTACAACCCGCTCCCCTTGTACCGTCAGTTTCATAATTTTTTCGACCCCCCTTTGGAGCCCACCAACAACCAGCTGTGAACTAAACTTACATTGAAAGGTACACTCAAACGCGAATGCGCAGTCAGTGAAGTCACTCTCATCCAATAACGCCTTTTTACAAAACTTCACAGCTCTGTTTTGTTCTCGTACCTTAGGAAAGCATTTTACGGGGACCACTTATCGATAGTGTTTATGACCTGCCGTAGAAGTAAGTACGAAATCTGTTCAATCTGTGATAAGTACATAAGCGAGCCTCACCACCTCCGTCGATATCAGGCAATGCTTGTATAGCTCGATCTTTTGGGGCACGACGAATTTGCTGCTGAATTAGAGGTGACCTTCTAGGCACTCCACACTCCAACACTTTTTCGAGAAGGTGCAGGGCAGCTGCACTCCCTTAATATTGACGAGCTTTGTTGTTGCGCCAATAGACTGGAACTGCACGTGCCCACTGCCCGCTACATTTTTTAGCTTCACTGGTCTGAAAAGACCATTATAAACCCTAGAAACTCAAAATCTGAGCTTCCTGCGTCGAACGACTGTTTAACTGTTTCTCTCTCATTGACGAGCTCCCTTGCTTTACGGTGGTTTCGGACTGCCAGCAACAAAATCATTGATTCAGAAAATAAACCGATTCGACGCGAAAAACAAATCCGTGAGATCAAGCATACTTCAATTTGCCCCCCCCCTCCCGGTTAGGATGATTGGGAACGAATGAAAAATGCAAGTGGGAACAAATTAATTAGCCTCGTTGTTTCACGAACACAAGACAAGATTTTTTAACATTCACGAAAACAAAAAAATACAAATACTGCGGTGAAGAAAATGTAATACTGGGATGAATCGGGAAGAGTGGGAGAGCGGTGAAAGGTGAAAGCCTAACCCAGAATCTGAAAGGGATGAACGCTATATTCGAGAACGCCAAACCACCTTTGCCACGGAGATGTAGGTAGGAAAGAGAAGGTCCACGGGGCAGATGAGCTCCAGAAAACACCAATGCTAAGGGGGACCCCGTGCGTAAACGCTTCCCGCGCCATCGATCATTCTGGCCATAATCTATGGTTGATGCCACGACCGAGTGGGCTACTGGCGGCATGACTCTGAGAGAAATTGCCGCTGCGGCTCCGCGATAGTGCCGCTTCGGAGCCTACGGGCACCGAAGCGGCACTCTCGTGGAGCCGCGAAGGCACTACTGCCGAGCCATAGCGGCTATGCGGCAGTGCCGCTTCCGCTCCGCGATAGTACAGCAGCGGCTCCGAGAGAGTATCTGATATGAAGAAATTTAAAAATGATAATATAACTAGGGGGGTGGGGGCTAAGAACAAAAATACGCACCTGCGGTCGTCACGTCCTCTGTCTAATAGGGACAGATGTTACCGCCGCTTTTGCGCCCAAGGAAATACGGAATTTACCTCGAACTTGGGTAATTGAACTGGCCACAATTCCGTTTTACCACATAGAATAGTACATCGTACTCCACGCGGGTTCACAGCGGCATCCCCGCGGAGCCGGCGCGGTTCCAACGCCTACCCGCTGCGGTACTATCGCGGCGATGTCGAGGCTCAAGACACTGCAACAAAATCGTCAGATTACGGAGCCGCTGCGGTAGTGTTGCGGAACTATCGCGGCACAGTCGAGGTTCGCGGGATTTCCCGGCACTGACGCGGCAAATTCTCTCAGAGGAACCAGAGCGTACTTACGGATGTCCTGTACTATACTATAAAACTATACTATAAAACATATACTATAGAACATCTTGCCAGGCCAATCTTCGCTCATCAACAGTGGGGCTCTAAGTTTCAACGGCATCGCCTCATTGTACTGTGTCGCTTCTGCACACACTGGCGGAATGGTCCAATGAGATTTTCAACCGGATCAAATGTCCACTTACGACGGGTTGCACGCGCAGTATTCAACGAACGGGTAGTCCTTAGACTATGTCAACGAATATTCGGAAAACGAAAATTCGGCCGAATAAACGAATAATCGAATATTCGAATAATTCGATTATTCGGAAAAGTCAATTATTCGAATAATTCGTTTATTCGAATATTCGGAAAAGTCAATTTTTCGAATAATTCGTTTATTCGAATATTCGGAAAAGTCAAATTTCCGAATAATTCGTTTATTCGAAAATTCGAACGGCCCAATATTCGAATATTCGGCCGAATAAACGAATAATCTCAGAAAAATAAAAAGCAGAGTCTCCGGCACATGTCCATTTTTGCGGTGTCCATTTTTGCGGTCAAGAGATGAAATGTCCCCGATCAAACTGGTAGAAAGTTCGAATATAATCGGAATACTCCAATATAAAACATGAGATAGTCAGAAACCTAATGGTGGAGTATCTCGCTCACCACCGAATTTGTGGGCAGACGTAACAGATACTGTTTTTCGTCTGATGGAGTATGTCCCAAGCAGATTCGAGCGATGTTCCAGAAACGGCTACCTTACGCTGTTTGAGTATTATGTAATACTTAATTTTCATGAATTTAGGTCAATCGCTGCAGCTTTGAGCCAGTTCTTATTAAACATTCACCTTATATTTTCGCAAAGGTGAAATGTCTCCAACCAAACTGGGTGCTATCTTAGCGGTGGGGGGCACTATGTCGGGGTGCACTTGGCCCCGCCCATTTTATCGTGCCGCACTGAATTTGAGCACCTACCCGGGTTTTCCCTCCCCCGCACAAATCAGGAGTGATTGCGGCACGGAAAAATGGGCGTGGTCATGTGCGATACAAAAGTGCCCCCTCCGCTCAGATAGCACCCTAAACTGATAGGAAATTCGGATATTGTTGGTAGATATTGTTCAGAAAATCAAGAGAATTTGATCGTATCGTTTAACAACTACTCATAGACGGTGGGAAGTGTTAGTTTGAATACTCTTATGATATAATGTGGAACGTCTTTTTCGTGGAAGTACATTGGCATAGCTTTGATCTATACTATATAAAAAAAAGGTCAAGAAAGTTGGAAGTGCCGTGAACGCTGGTTTGATTATGCGTACTCGGTCCGTACTTTCTTATTCGAATATTCGCGAATACATTTTGGCCGATTATTCGAATTATTCGTATTCGAATAATTCGCTTATTCGGAAGAGTCAAATTTTCGAATAATTCGTTTATTCGAATATTCGGAGAAGTCTATTTTTCGAATAATTCGTTTATTCGAATTTTCGGAGAAGTCGTTTTTTCGAATAATTCGTTTATCCGAATATTTGGAGAAGTCGATTTTTCGAATAATCCGTTTATTCGAATATTCGGAGAAGTCAATTTTTCGAATAATTCGTTTATTCGAATATTCGAAAGAGTCAATTTTCCGAATTATTCGTTTATTCGAATATTCGAAAATTTTTATTCGTTTGATATACTCTAGTAGTCCCGTCCTTTCCAGTTCACGCCATTCCATTCGAGCGAACTGATAACTAGTGGTTTTTTCGAATTCGAAACGCAAGTTACGGGAAAACTCCTCCTTCCATGTGGACTGCGCCTACAACCTACTCTCGATTGAGAGTATCGAAATAAATAATTCCCACTTCGCAATCGCTTGTTGTGTTGTTTTGTCCACTGCCTCACCTCCGCACTTAAAAAATACGGAAGCAGAAAAAAAACCTATTCGAAGTAATTCTTGACAATCTCTGAAGAACTTCGCCGAGGAACTGGACTTCAAGTAGAGCCCGAGTTTAAATCACAATTCGAGTGAAAGTGGATTCAACATAACCCATAGTGAGAACATGACCAAGGCAGTGGAGCATACTCGTCTCCCGAGCATATTTCTGTCCGATTTTGAAAACATAAGCAATAAATAATAACAGAATCGGGACAATCTCTTCTTGTGTGCACAATGCTCTCAGGCAAGCCAAGCGATTCTCTCCTTCTCCGCTTATTTCAGATTAAGGGCATGTGTAGTGCTAAAAGATTCGGTGATTGACGTGAAGAGGCATATACCTGTCGTCAGTGCACCCAAAAATTCTAACGAAACGAATCTTATAGTACTGAAAGTAGCAGAGAAGAGCCAGACGATGATGCTGCACACTGTGTAAGAGTAGACTTTAAATGCCTGTTTGTTCCAGGCCAGTGACAACAAGGACATGGGTCCGTCCAAATGCTGGCAGCCCAGTGGTTCTTGAAGCTTTTGCTGTAAAAGACATAGGTTCTAGCTCACAGCTACCCTGGGGTAAGGCCCTTCCAAATTAGAATGGTCCATCCTGTGCCGCTCCGTTCCGGCATTAGACCACATCTGTTCCGACAGGATATGGGCTTCTTTTCATTATATAAATTATTATCCATTTAAATAGTGAGGCATTTTTTAGTTTATTTCGCCGTTTGCACACTGGTGGTCTAAGAACATCGTAACAATGCTATATAACGATCGATCGGTCGACCTCAATTGACATCTTAGCTCTGCGTGGCTCGTGAAAAGCAACAGCCCCTTTACCACCTAATCAGCCAAAAGATAAGAGTCATTCTCTGCAGTTAATCTGTATTAAATATTTTTCTGAATGTACAAAAACACGAATCTCTGTACTTTGCAACGATCTCGAGCCTTTGTAACGTCGGCATGGATCCTGAAGAGACTTTGCGTTCCTTATTGGAGGTTGGCTCAAACTCGGTGCGCCTATGCTATAGCATATGGCACCGTGTTTGCGCCAACCTCTAACAGTGAACGCAAAGTCTCTTCCGGATCCATGCCGACCATATAACCCGTGGTTTTTTTTAAGTAGGTTTGGCGGTGCACAAGATGTCTATAAATATACATAATCTTGTGTTGTTAAAGGCCAGTGCTCACTACCAAAACAAAAGAATGCGATTAAAAACGTTTGAAACGTTTGTGGGTAAAAAATAGAATCGTGTATCGAAGCCGAAAATGCACATCATATCAGTCCTTCTATATATGAGAATAAACCAGGCTAATAGAACAATTCTCGATTGTGTGAAATCCTGGCAGGTAATGTAGACAGAAGGGAAGCATTTTGAGACCAGCTCAAAAGTTTTGTAGTTTTCACAAAAAGAACGACACACATAAAAGTTTACAGAGTTGTATCCCAACCGGGTGACACAAGGGTAGTGCAGGAAGCTATAAATGTCATGGTGGACTGGTCTAACAAATGGAAATTGCCTCTATCCCCGCTCAAGACGGTTTGTATGAAGTTAGGTTCGCGATCAGCCAAGTCAAATCAAACTTACATGATTGATGGGGTAGCTGTTTCGGAAGTCAAAGAAGTGAAGGATCTTGGATTTGTATATAACGACAGACTAGATTTTGCGGGTCACATCAGAGGCAAATGTAAGCCAGCTCTAGTACGCACTTTTCATATTTTTAGAGGACTGTCACGTAGAAGCAAGGCGGTGCTCTTGCGCGCTTACAAAACGTATGTAAGGCCTATAGTCAAAGCTAGTACAACAGTTTTTTGTCCATACAAGAAAAAACATATTTATGCCATCGAAAAAATTCAAAACAATTTCACAAGGAAACTAATGGTTAGAATTGGAGGTTTCTTATACTCTCGTATTCCCAAGGCTGCAATTAGAAACAAGTACCTGGGGCTGCCTACACTTGAATCCCGACGTCGAGTATTTGACCTATGCATGGTTTACAAGCTTCTATATTCATCCGGGTTACTTCGTCCCAGAAATTTTTTCAGTTCCACGACAACCAATACTAGGGGGAGCCATTTCAAAATCACGTTACCTAGACCAAAAACCACAATTCGGGCAAAATCGTTTACTTTTAGAGCAGGGAGTGCCTCTCAAAGCTAAAAAAAATACTCCAGCTACAAAATATTACTTATGCTCAGTTTAAGCGGAGAATATCAAACCTTTTTCATAGCTACGAGTTATCCTAGTTTGATTGGTATTGACAGCACTAGTGCTCATAATTCTATTTTTCATTTGTTGCACTGTGTTTGTGCAGTTACTTGTTTTTTTTTCGCTGTTAGGTGTTTTTTCCAACGGTTGCCTTATGTAATCGTAATAAAACTAAACTAAACTAAACTAAGGGTCTTCCATCAATAGTTATCATGACTTCAAGTGAGCCCCATACTTTCGTGATGTCGACCTTTCCTTGGAAATCGAGTGAATTCCCGGAGCAAAGATGTGTAAGACAAAGCTTTTGAAAATAAGGTTCTGAAGCGGAAACCTCTGGGAGCAACGACGGGCAGCTTCGGAATCAGCTCGCGTCGCGTACGTACGTCGCAGCTCATCCCGTTTACTATTGTTTTTGCAAGTGGTGTCTCTGAATTGCACCTCCAGCACGGATTGGATTTGAGGGCGATCAATCGTTAGATTTCACCGATTACAACAGGAAGCGGTCGTGCTATGCAGGCTATTTATACAGCCAAATTACCCTAAGCTAGTGTAAACATCGCTCACGTTTCCTAAGTTCGTTTTCAATTTCTAGATAAGGGTCCTGTCGTGGTCCCAACGTTCAGGCAAGTGAGTTTGTTTTTTCTGCGTGATTATCTCTTTCATAGTTCCAAACAAGGCTCGTGTCGTGATTACGACTTTCAGGTGTGTTAAGAGAAGAGCTTGTTTTTCCGTGATTATCTCTTTCATAAATCATATACTCGTTGAATATGACTTTATTAGTGAGTCCCGTACATGTAAATGTTTTCAGTGATCATCATTATTTTTTTATGTTCAATTTGTAAGCGTATCGTTTCATATTGCAAATTCGAAGGAGAAGTGTTAAAATTTGCTCGATCACGTTATCAGAGAGCACCACAAAATCTCTACATAGAGGATTGAGCTTTTCCAATGAGTCTCCTCAGAAATGGTCAGCACAGAAGAAGAGTTTGGAGCTGAGGAAGAGAGGAAAGCTTACGCCTTGGAAGGTTTTCCTCAAACCATGGTGTTGGCCACAGACGCCGTGTTTCTGAGTTCATCGGCTGGCTTGTAAATACGTCTAGTGACTCTTAATCAACAAGCCTTTTGATTGAAATGATCCAGGCGTATTTTTTAAACGTTTTACGACGGTAAGGCACAGCGATGGGTGGTGGGAGGCGAAAAATTCTTGCAGGTTTACTCAGCGCCTTGAAGCCTTTGCCTGGAGGGTCACAATGATAGTACCCAGTCGATTGCCGTTCTCAAAAAAAAAGCTGTCGTGGTGGCCACTTCAGGGAAAGCTGTTCATCAATTGTTTTGGAGCCTTTCATGTTCCGAAAAGTCTGGGGTGGTAGTAAATGGGGTGTTAACCGCCAATTAACCGCCACCTCCAAGCCGCCAACATACCGCGACATAAATGCAGTAGAGCCGCCAAATTAACGCGAACAAACCGCCACCTCCTGGCCGGCTACGAACCTCGACATAGGTGCCACGGTTTGTTGTCGGCTTAACGAAAACTGCCCTCTGCTTAGACATACATTATGCGTGAACTTCGTTCGCATAAGTATTTTCTACACTTGGACACAAACGACGTTTACGGTGGAAAGACGAGGGATCGGAAAGATTATACAAGTAATGCTATTTATTTTATTCATTAGGAAGAGCATTCAAAAGGAACTTCCTAATATTTCGCTTGTTCGAAACACGATCAGAACGCAATTTCTAAAATTTTCCTTGGAAATCCTAATTCTCGTAATTTTTATGAGCTCCGTGAGTTTTCAGGACCACTCTCGAAAAGACATGTTAGGTTAATCATTAGCCTCAATCAATCAAATGCGCGTGATCTGACCAAAGTTTGCATTTGTAATAACTTTGTTAACTTTTTTTTAAAATTTTTTTCAAACAAAAGTTTTTTTGAAGAACAAAAAATTTCTCCAAAGGAAATTTCGAGCGAACGAAAATTTGAAAATTTCTGGATGATTTATTTACAAGATGTTCTTGAAAAGGTAACGCTAGGTGCGAAAAATACATTCCGAAACTCGTCGAGGAATGCATAAATTCAAAGAATGTCCTGCTTTCAATTGAAATGGACAGTTAAAAACTTATAAGAATGATGATAAACTACTAGATAGTCTATTTTCGTTCTTGAAAAAGAATTGAAGTGTTTTTTTGGAAGCGTGCAACTGAAGTCTGGCGTCCGAGATTGGGGTAATCTTGTGGTTTCTGTCATTGATGCAGTTGAATTTTTGAAGTGTTTGCCGTCTTCTCAAAATGAAACTAATCCCCCGCCCGCAGTTAGTGCTGAAAATACATAGAAACACTGATACAAACTCATATGCGCATCATGCAAGGAAAAGATTTTGTGCACATATTTCAAGGTAAGAATTTGAAATACTTCGAGTGGCTCTACCAATGCACCGAAGCAAGTGCGTCGTGGACCCTCAAAAAAAAATAAGAGGCCACGATGGCACTGATCTAGCAATGAAAGAGGAGTATTCGAATCTTGCAGAAAAAGGAGAACAAATACAGTTGGTTATAGAAACAAGTTCGCATTTCTTTCCCACAAAACTCGCCCTATACGCCCCGACTAATGCTGATTAAACATTGCTAAAGCATCAAATCACTTGAAAATCAGTGGCTTGGAAAATTTTCACTTTTTTGCACTAAAAAAGTTGTGGAAACCTTTTCGAAATGCGAGCAAGCAAATAATTTACTACATACTCCTCATAGCCTGTGCTATGCAATGAATTATGAAAATGAAACTAACCTGATAATAGCGAATCGAATGAATTTCGGAAGAAAATAAACAAAAGCGGGAGAAGTGTCGGCGCTCGCCAAAAAATCAACAGCTGATTGGGAGGGATTGATTAGTGCCACCAAAGAAGACGGCCAACGTGTTTCAGCAAGGATCCCTGCTTTGTTTTTGATCCCTCATCGCCCGTTTCTCTGGCGGAAGCCGTTAAAAGACTATCCCTTGAAACACCTTCCAGTTTTAAAGATAGGCTGACGTCCTGGATCAAAATGGCTAACAGTGCTATCAAACTTCCTTAACCCTCTGCAATAATTAAACTCGTACTTGCCCTCAGTATAGATGGTCAGAACTGTTCCTCCTCGGGAGTTTTTCGTTAACCACCAGTTCCTCTCGTATTTCAGCACTATTTCCGTGCTGTCTGCGAGAGTATGTTGAACGCGAACTTACCGCGAGGATGCAACATGTCGGAATTTTAGAGAAAAAACAGACCTGAAAACGTTTTGAAATCGCTATTTTTCGTAACAAAGGTTACAATTGTCGCTTTTTCGAGGCGTTTTCATTGAAAGTGTATAAGAGCCCTACCACTGGGGGATGTTAGGATGAAACTAGAACGAGTTCTCTCTTAACTATCAAGAGTTATCAATACAATCTGGTGTGGTTAAACTCGCGTTTAACGTGAATTTAACTCCCGTTAACTCGCGTTTAACACCCCAATTACTACCACCCCTGTTGATTAAATCTAACCAATATTTTGTTACTCTATCCATTCTTTGCAACTTGCAAAGGAATGTTTTCCAGAATGTCCAGGCCATTCTGGGGAAAAGGATACCATTCGGACATTTACAAAGCTCGGAGGGGAAAACACCACACAGTTATTTTTTACGAGCATAATGCATACATATGTCGAGTGGTTCGTTCTTGTCCAACGCAAAAGCGCTTCGTTTGAGGCTACTTTGAACGGTAGGCTGCGAGGCCGGTAGATGTCGTTGATCAACATCGGAATGCTCTCTAGAGTTACAGCCTAGTAGCTTTGGTAGACAAGATTTGTGGATACAGGGGCTGCAGCATTATGCACACCAGAAATGAACAAAAAAAAACGAAAACGAAAGTGAGTGTAGAAATGAAATCCATCGCTCAAAAATTCGTTGCCCTTTCGTATGCTTATGTTATTCCCTCAGTTTTCCCTTTGTTTTCTCACTGCCTCTTCACCTCGCGTGTGAAGGTACCGAGTTTTTACCTGTATAGGCTGTATATTTGCACTCTAGACCGCTCGCAAGGGTTTTTACTCATGGAATTGACAACACCTCGACATATGTATGCCGAACCTGACCCAGGAGAGACACTGAGGGAACTCACAATGTGAGAATGGGTCCTGCAGCCTCAGTCATACAAGTATTGAGTTGATGATTGGCTTAACCTAACCCAAAACTAAGCCGCAGCTCGAAACTATTCCTTCTCTACATATCCAATGCGCCTTGAGCGGAAATAATTTGAATTACGACAGATGTAATATGACATAGGTATCCAAAGGTGTGATATCTTGCTACACAACCTTGCCCAGCTTAGTTAAACTCGACTCCATTCTCCATGGCTTACCGTAAGTAGATGAAGCTGAACCTGTACGATTTCACAGAGCCGGGGCAGAGGGCATTTGAGGTTATCCTTCGATTGGCGTGGACAGAAAACTCCTACTCATGGCGGCTTGGCCAGGCCTGTTCCGGGTTCTCGTTCGGTCACTGCTCGATTAAGACGGCTTGATACATCTTTTCCCTTTAAAACTTCATGGATGTTCTTCTCACTCGCTACAGGGAAATCTTCTTGTTTTGGCTTCAGGTCTCGTCAGCATGCAGCTGAAGAGAGACTTAAGCACTAGATAGCATTTTTTCATTTATTTTTTTTGAAGCACTAGAAGGGGCATGAATTCAGGAATGTTCATTCGTCCGTCGCTTCCTAGAAGTCAGCATCTCCAAGGGCTGGCGTAGTTAAACACGTATCCTCTACACTGCGTATCATAATTATACGACACCCCTATTTGTCCTGTTACCATCTTTTATGAAAGAGTCGAACTTTTTCCGTCAATACAATTTTCATCTGCACACGAAGTAACTCCGCGAGCCTTCTTTACGGGTTGTTACAGCCTTTGTAGTTTTCACGAACATTTTCCAAAAAATTTTTCTCTGAACCACCCAACAATATAAACTTTTCCTGCATCATTCATCTCATAAAAATCGGGATGATATCATGCCAACAACATCCCTCTAAGTTGCCAACCCTATTCCGATGAACAAGCTGCTGTCTCCGCTCTGGAAGCCGCTGGATTCTGCTACAGCGAGATATCGAATCAACTTCACCGCCCTCGCTGCGTAGTTGAGCCCCATCTGCGTGATCCGGTTGGCTACGGCACGAAGAATTCGCCTGGATGTCCGAGAAGCATCACTCAGCCAAATGAGAGATAGATACTGTCTGACTCATCTCTGGCCTAAAACAGAGAATCTGGGAATGGCTGCAGCGTTGTTGCACTAGAGCGCGTCGATGAAGCCGACGATATGCAAATGCGCACAAGATAACTGTTGATTTGTATCCAAATGAAAGTGAACATCCATATAAAGTTATCTCAAATAAACTGTTACTCAAAAAAGATACGAGGACTTGCGTTCAATAGCACCTTCTCGCTATCTCAAATCCGAGCTAACCAACGGGTTCCAGATTCATGCATGACCATCCGGAGGTCAGTGAGCAGGATTAAAGACTTCGTGAGGGAAGCAGTGATGAAGGCTCTAGCTCTCACGGACGCTTACTAGGTCGCCCGACTTTTCTTGGTACGAGCAATCATGGCAACTGAGTGGCGGACTCGCAGCATGGTTCTTTGTTAATCTAAAGTGTTTTGAAATACAACACGATTTAATTAAACTATTCTTGTTATCTTAGATCGCAGTACATTACTTTAAAAATCTCTTATGATATGTCCCAGAAGCGCTTTTCTGATTTTGTTTCTGGTTAAGTGTTCCATTTCGATATGCTCTTTGTGATGATGCCCCGGTTCTGCTAAAATATCAAGCTGTACCGTACATGCATTACCCATCCAAAAAATAATTGACATAGGTTAGACCGGTTTATATCGCCTTCTCACGTCTCACTGACAGCTCAAATCCAGCCATCCAGTTCCACGAGGGAGGCCGGCGTCCCCGTGTACCAAAGTTCTGGCTTGGCTCTATGATCCTTGCATCAGTGTAAGGCACATTGGGCGACTGGTGTGGTTCGAAGCTCCAGGCAGTTGATCGTGACTTATCGAGGGAAGTCAAAACTGTTCGATAACCTACACGTTCATACTTTTCGCCAAGATTTTGCAAAGAGGCCTAATCGTAATTAATGTTTCGCTTGATCACGAAGCACCGCTTTTTCTTTTCCTTGCTGTCATCAAAGTACGAGATGATTTTTCTCTCCTTTTTCATAAAGTATAGTAACCTATACTTGCTGTTGGCTTTCTCTATTTTTTGTTGTTTTATTGTCTTTTCCGCGTTGTTTTTGGAATAATCTTTTCCGCGGATTTAATTATTCATTTATTCCTACGCTCATGGCTCGCTCAATGAGCGTAGGAATAAATGAATAAATAAATTCTCGATGGTCCCGACGGTCGGTACTGCTATTGCAGATAGCTACGGAGAGATCTTCTATACATACTTCAGCAGCAGGAACCTTGGAGGTGGCTCTCTCATGGTGTGGGGAGCATTTAGCAACTATGGGCAACTTGGGCTGACATTCGTCAGTTGCCAGATGAGTTTTTTTAAGTGCCAGGACATGTTGGAAAATGATCTTCTGCCGTTTCTCCGCATTCGAGTAAGACTCTCAGTACACTCTTCAACAAGAAAACACGAGTGTCAATGTTAGCATGTCAACGGTGAAGTTTTTTGCGCAGCACAATGTGCTAAGCTCTGGTACATTCGTAGTGACCTGTCGATTTTGATTATCACCAGGAGCGGAGCGGTGAGCCTCAATGAGGTATAACTAGTGATAAGGAGGTTTCGACGGAAAAGCCACCACTCCGCGCTTTGATAATGGAAAACAGGAGTTCACTTGAACTGAAACAGAGTCTTCTTCTCTGGTGGCCCGCATGCAGCCAATAGCACAATACCATGGAGATTCTCTGTGGGATTCTAGTTAGTTCGTCGAGTATAAGCGATTGCCGACAGTACCAGTCAATTTCAGGATCTTCGACAAACCGTCGTTACTAAGTGGAACAACATCGATCCTCAGAAACTGAAGACTTCGCCCGAAAGCATGCATATTTATTGTTATAAGATGTCGCGGGGGGAACAACCGACAATCAGGAATGTGATATCACAGCGTTGATTTAATAAAAGCGTCGTGAACGTAAGAGTGTCGTATAGTCATGACAGAAAGAAAAAAACTTTAAACAGGATATGTTTTGATTACTTCTGTGCCAGCAATGTTTTGTATGATGGTACAGGTTTATTTGGCCGACGTTTCGAGCAAATCCTCGTTTTCAAGCCCTGAAACTGTGCGAAACGTTGACTCGAAGCATACTCGATCAAGCGCCTCTCCCTCTTTTCGGCTAGTTTCGACACCACCCACAGACTCTCAGTGAAGCGAACCCCCCGATGACGAACCAACCTCACACCGTACCACCAGCGACGAGCTCCACACTCGCAGTCGTGACAAACAAGGAGCGAGTGAGGCACGCACACACGCGAGCACACGCACGCGCGAGAACACGCATTCGCGAGGCATTCAAGTAGCTCGTGAGAGCGGTGTGTGATTTCCTCAAAGCTCACATAATGATACGAAGGGCAAGAACTCACTGGTTATGGCAATACACTCATTTCTGTTGTTTAGCCTAGGGTTTCTCGAGCGTATCCAAAACGCTTCCAGAGCCTTTCGAGTGCCAATATCGTGTTCATGTGAGAGGATCTTACGTTTCACATTAAAGTCCTGACCACTGTGGTCCACAACCTTGTGCTTCCTCAAAGGTGTGAGAAGGCTGCTTCGCCTCTTGCCCGCGAGGTGTTCGTTGATAAGCACGTTGAGCATTCGTCCAAATTCGCCGATGTAAGTGGCGTCACATGTCAAACAGCTGATTTCATAAATCACTCTCTTCTGTGCGCAGTCTCCTTGTTTGCCATCAGGACAAGCTAAACAGTTCTCCGTAACACGTGAGCGATCGTAGAGTCTGTTTCGGATAATCTGACGTTTGATATTCTCTCTTAAAGTGTTCACGAGGACGAATTCGTCAGCTAGATCTGCTCTCAGGATGCACTGGCGCAATGCAGCGCTCACTCGGTCGGAGATGAAGGGAAGCAGCAACGGAATTTTGTTCTGGGAAGAGTTTCGGAGGGGCCTGCCATACCTTCGGTCATGCCGCGATGTCATGTATCCGTTTTGCCTAGCGATAACCCTAGGTAACTTTCGCGACTCCTCCCTTTCTGCGTTCCCTGTACAAACTCCATCAGCTGTCCTGAACGTATTACGAATGACAGCGTTCTTCACGGCTTGAGGGTGCGCTGAGCTTGCATGGATCAATACATTTTTAGAACTCTTCTTCCGGTACCATTTTACGCTGTGTTCTTCATTTCCAACCTTTACCATCGTGTTCAGAAACGGAAGCCACCCTTCTTGCGGTTTTTCTCTGGTGAATCTGATAAACTCTGACTGTCGGTTGAGGACACTGAATAGCTCGTCCATTTCAAGCTGATTTGCCGTTATCACACAACAATCGTCGATATACCGACAGTACATGATCGGTAATCTTTCTATCACTGGCCCCTCGATTCTGCTCATTAAACACAACGCGAGTACCGGAGCTAGTCTCTGACCCATTGCTAGGCCGCGTGTTTGGGAGTAGTAGTTCATGTCATCATAATTCCAACACAATTTTCCATTGTTATCGGTTTATTATCGTATATAGCCTTTAGGCCCCCGTCATAGTCGGTGGATCTACTGAGTCCCACCGGGTCGATACGCATCGAATTCGTGGAAGACGGGTGCAAAAAAATCAACCCACTGAGTCCGACTGCGACCGTCTGATGCCCACCGCAATCCCCCCGGTCGATACTGATGGTTCTCATGCGTACAAGGGCGGGGCCAATGCACCGACTGAGTCCCACTGAGTCCCACCGAAATCATCCTCACCCCAACCAGTCGATATAGGCGTTTTTCACGTGATTTCGGTGCATTTTTTCGGCCGACTGCGACCTGCCGAGTCCCGCCGCGTCTCGACTCTCGCCGTCTGCGCTCTGCCCCACGTACTGCTGATACGGAAATCAGATTCAGACATGTTGAAAACAAGAAAAATCAGCCACCAAACACGTTCCGATTCACAGCTGAAGTGATAATCGTCACTATCAATTGCGTGTTTCGCAGAGGAGTTGGTTGGCGCTGGGGGCAACCGGACTCAGTGGGACTCAGCAGGTTTTTTCACCCCGGACTAATTTGGACTCAGTCGGACTCAGCAGGTTTTTCGACGAAGTCTGACCGGGGCCTTATAGGCATATGATTATGGGTTGAACTATGATCGCCTATATTTGCACTTGCACTCCTGTGACTTGTAGATAGATTGTAGATAGCGCTCAAGATTTTCAAGATTCCAAGATTATAACGTATACAGTTATACGCATCTATACGCATCTTTTATACGCATCTTTTATAGAGAGCCTGATGTGGTCCCAGAACTGGACGTGAGGTTTAGAATATTATCATCAGGAGTTCTCAACGTTTTAGACAGATATAAGAGAGAACACAACCGCAACTGAACGAATGCACAGTGGGAAGGACTGAAAGAAATCCGTCAACGCATAGCCCACCGGGAAGTTCGCCTCTCTGAGAGTGACAAAGGAGGGGAGTTTGTTGTCACCCCGTGTTCTCTGGACTGTGCTGTCACCAAACTCCACTTGAGAGACAGTACCATCTACAGCCGTTCGTCAGAGAGAGCATTCAAAATTCAGTGTCGTAGGCTAAACGCTTCATGGACGTCAGTGGGAAGGTCAGCTGGTATAGACGATCGTTTGCTGAAAAGACTGAAAATCGAATCCCCCATATGTCCCGTGTTTTGTAGCCTGATCAAAACAAATAAACTCTCTCAAGATGATATGTGCTCCGAATCTGCTAGCACCTACAAGATCAGACCCATAATAAGTTGTGTGAGAGGACCAACAGACAGATTCTCGTGGCTGTTAAATAAATCGTTGTACAACTTCTAAGTCACGTGCCGTCACACTTAAACAACACGACAGAATTTCTGAATAGCCTACGTTCATGTCAGCTCCAGCAGAATGTTGTCATAGAGTCATTCGCTGTTACCGCACTCTACACCAACGTGAACAACAATGAAGCGCTTCAAGCGGTATCAGAAATTCTGGATGAGCATAGAAGTCGTATTGTCACGTTTGGCTTGAGTAAGTCTCACATCATGGCTCTTATCCGAAACTGTTTGAGCTGTAATATCTTTAAGTGGCGGGGAAACTACTACTCCCAAACACGCGGCCTAGCAATGGGTCAGAGACTAGCTCCGGTACTCGCGGTGTGTTTCATGAGCAGAATCGAGCGGCCAGTGATAGAAAGATTACCGATCATGTACTGTCAATATATCGACGATTGTTGTGTGATAACGGCAAATCAGCTTGAAATGGACGACCTAATCAGTGTCCTCAACCGACAGTCAGAGTTTATCAGATTCACCAGAGAAACACCGCAAGAAGGGTGGCTTTCGTTTCTGAACACGATGGTAAAGGTCTGAAACGGAGAATACAGCGTAAAATGGTACCGGAAGAAGAGTTCTAAAAATGTATTGATCCATGCAAGCTCAGCGCACCCTCAAGCCGTGAAGAACGCTGTCATTCGTAATATGTTCAGAACAGCTGATGGAGTTTTCACAGGGAACGCAGAAAGGGAGGAGTCGCGACAGTTAGCTAGCGCTATCGCTAGGCAAAACGGATACATGACATTGCGGCATGACCGAAGGTATAGCAGTCCCCTCCAAAACGCTTCCCAGAGCAAAATTCCGTTGCTGCTTCCCTTCATCTCCGACCGAGTGAGCGCTGCATTGCGCCAGTGCATCCTGAGAGCAGATCTAGCTGACGACGTCGTCCTCGTGAATACTCCAAGAGAGAATATCAAACGTCAGATTATCCGAAACAGACTCTACGATCGCTCACGTGTTACGGAGAACAGTTTAGTTTGTCCTGATGGCAAACAAGGAGACTGCGCACAGAAGGGAGTGATTTATGAAATCAGCTGTTTGACATGTGACGCCACTTACATCGGCGAAACTGAACGAATGCTCAGCGTGCGTATCAACGAACACCTCGCGGGCGAGAGGCGAAGCAGTCTTTTCACACCTTTGGGGAAGCACAAAAAGGCCACAGTGGCCAGGACTTTAATGTGAAATGTAGGATCCTCTCACATGAACACGATATTGGCACTCGAAAGGCTGTGGAAGCGTTTTGGATACGCTCGAGAAACCCTAGGCTAAACAACAGAAATGAGTGTATTGCCTTAACCAAAAAGTTCTTGCCCTTCGTATCATTATGTGAGCTTTGAGGACACGCCGCTCTCGCGAGCTACTTGAATGCGTCGCGTATGCGTGTTCTCGCGCGTGCGTGTGCTCGCGTGTGCGTGTGCCTCACTTGCTCCTTGTTTATCACGACTGCGTGTGTGGAGCTCGTCGCTGGTGGTACGGTGTGAAGTTGGTTCGTCATCGGGGGGTTCGCTTTACTGGGAGTCTTTGGGTGGTGTCGAAACTAGCCGAAAAGAGGGAGAGGCGCTTGATCGAGTATGCTTCGAGTTAACGTTTCGCACAATTTCAGGCCTTGAAAACGAGGATTTGCTCGAAACGTCGGCCAAATGATCCTGTACCATCATACAAAACCTTGCAGGCACAGAAGTAATCAAAACATATACTGAAAATGCCAAGGTTTCAAGAAAGCCGTTCATGGAGATTATTGACAGAAGTACTTTAAACAGGTTTTAAGAAACTACGAAAGCTGTAACAAACCGTATAGAAATTTTCCGGAGTTATTTTGCGTGCTGATAACAATGGTGTTGAAAAATTCCACTTTTCTGTAAAACATGACACCAAGATTATCATGGCTTGATAAGTTTATTCTTTTCACGACGTTCTAATGTGGCGGTTGTGCACAGTGCATCTAATGTTTTGCTCAAGGTAATGAATATTGATCCAGCTCAGGCTGTGAAACCGACCGGTCTATGCTTACTTTTTGACTGGCAGTGGGAGATCCTTGCTGTCTCTTCTCTCGCTCCTCACAATCACGCAAAGGAACAAACTGGATTTGTCTCCGAAGCAGAGAATATAGTGGTCGTATTCTTTTTCAGTAACCTAAGACTGACGGATCTCGGGTGGTTTCACTCGCAGTGCAACGCTCGTTCGTCTCATCTGATCGTGGCCACTATGGCTGCCAGAGCTACCTATGTAAGGGCTGTTTTTTCAATTATTTTCTTCCTCGTTTGAAGTTTCCCTCTCATTATTCACTTTGGGTTTCGCCTCCTCTCTTCTTCTACTTATAACGGCAATTAGACGATTTCTGCTTTCGATTTCCAGCTTTCTCTAACTATTTCTTTACCGGTTTTATGCGTTTTATGTTTTTGGCTTTTTTCACTATAATGATTTTCAGAGCAACTGCTACTCTATATTCTTGTACTGTCCCACAAGTTCTACAAATGCACGGGAAGTAGTTTTGTCTGCCGAGCGGACTGAATGTTTTTACAAATTCTCAACAATGTTCAGGCGGCGGAAAACAGCTGACTGCGACTGTATTTAATCATTATGCTCATTTATTATTCCTATCTTCCTGGTTCTACAGTCAGCAGGGATCGCACTGATACTTTGCGTTCCTTATTGTGCGCTATCGCAAACAAGGTGCACGTACAATACCGCCCGCGACTTTGGGAAATGTTACAAAATATGCGCACCGAGTTAGCGCCTGCTGGCAATAAGGAACGCAAAATATCAGAGCGGTCCGTCCCGTCTGTATGTATGATCCATCACTGCTCGAGAGATCGCCGCGTCGAACACAAGTGGCACGCACGCAAGCGAGGAGGTAATGATCCCATCACTACCTACTCGCTTGCGTGCGTGCCACATGTGTTCGACGCGGCGCTCTCTCGACCAGTGATCGACGATAAGTTCTATTATTTAGAAATTGCTCTGATGGTTATTTGTAAGATGTTAGTACTCATCGATAAGTGTCAAACCCGTGTCAAAGGAAGGCGTCTATTCTAATAAAATTGCCACTTTCACTTCAAACATTGAGATAAATTTGATTATCTCTCAAAACTAGTGTAGCGATAGTTCTCTTGTGGAATGACCTCTCGATCATTTTTTGTCTATTTATAATTAAGGTTTCGTTTGGAGTTCAAACATTTAACGGTTTCGTTACTACCAATGGCTAGTCCACTAAAGGCATCGCTCGCGCTGGAAACCACTTTCAATTTTCCGGGCTCAGTTACATGAATGAGCCCGGTAGACCACACCGGTGAGCTTGAGCGCGTCAAAAACGTAGGGTTGTGAAGTTGGAAGGGGTTGAAGATGAGGATCCGCCACCAGTTCTCGCCATTCATCTAGCACCTTTTCATAGAATGTTGATGCGACAGTCAAACAACCTGAAAAACAGTTACGGCACAAATTTCACATGCAAACAGACAGTAACGAGTTCTAAAAATCCAGAAAAAAATTTCAAAAACGATTTTGGCGCGAAATTTAAATTCAGTTTTGCAGTGTTTGGACTGACTTTCCTTTACAAATGAGAGTTTTAATGGGACCTTTCGGCATTTTCGTTCACTAGAGAGGCAGAGCTATACAAAAACATGGAAAAACTATATACGGTTTTCTGCGCGTACGATGCCTTTGGCCCTAGTTATACACCAGCGGAAAGAAAACGTCCCGCGATTACATTGTCGCCGCTTGCTGCGTAGATCAGGGACTCGTCTGCAATATTGCGTCTTTAACGTCTTCCACGCAATATTGCAGACTAAAAGTTTCCCCGCGTTTCAATTGTATCTTATCGATATTTCACGTCTCTATCACTTGTTTATTGCAGACAGTCACTAGAAATGTATTGCTCTCGTCATAGCAGTGCTCATTATGTCGTTTTGTTGATCTATTAACAAACTTAAATCTGAAAATTGATTAGCTGATGGAAATTGGCAAATGTCCAACAGGGTAGGTCCCGCCAGGACACAGTATACAGTGCCGCGGCGTGTATAGCTGCTCGGTGCGGCCTTCCGGCGCGTTTTTCTGGGACAACTTTTCCTTTTGGCATGCCTCACACTCTGGAACTCGCTGAGTACCACTCTCGCATCAAGACAGGATCACCGCCCGGGTTACGAGAGTAGTATTGAAAAAAGGGGCGGAGTTCTCGCAGCATATCCGGCCCTGAGTGCCCCATATGCTACCGATATGGATTCGTGGCTAGCAGCAATGTATCAGCATATTTCGTCGAGTCCCATTTCCTCCTTTGCGGCATATGCTGCTTTGAGCGCAGCATATGCTGCTGCAATGAATTCTTGGATTTCAGATGCAAGACAGCATATGCTGCAAACCCTCGCAGCATATGCTGTCGCTTTGTTAATAATGAATTCTTAGCATCCAGGGGCTGGACACATCAACGCTCTGGGTTGGGGTAGGGGCAGGGCAGCCGGCGTCTTCGAAGATCTCTGTAGATAACGAAGTCAATCGTGCCCCTGCAGTGTTGTTGGCTTCCCCAGCCGCCCCAGCTAGGATGTTGGGCGCCTGGGGAAACGAAAGACACTGCAGGGGCACGACTGATTTAAGGATCTACGAAGATCTACAAAGGCGCCGACTGCCCAGCCCCTGCCCGAACCCGGAGCGTTGATGCATCCGGCTCCTGGCGCACGGCAGCAATTGTCACGGATGCTCTCTGCGAAATCTGTAGCCCTTAGGTTATCCTTACGTGTAATTGTCGCCGTGCTGCCGTACTGCGGTTATAACACAAAAATGAACGCTCAAGAAAGCTTCTGTAAGGTTTATTAATTCATAACCAACATAAAAGTATTCCACTGTCACTTCATTCATTGGCTTGGATCTGCCTATGGAATAGCATCAACAGAAAAGAACAAATACATAGTAACAAAGAGATCGAAATAGATCCTATCCTCAGACGAAGCAGAGACGAACATATAAAGAAAAAAAATGAAGAACTGCCATCGACAAAAAAAGCCGTCTTCTAAACACCCGTGCTCATGCGGCCAATTGTGCCCTCGCTTGAATTTGGGGTGGCCGAGTCTCATTTAATGGAATTTCTAGAAAATTACGAGTGATAACGTTATCAAATATATGATAACGAAAGAAAATTTCATCTTCATGGATGAAACTTTTCATTTCTACGGGTAAATCTTGAGTGCCCCCCCCGAACTAGTTTTGCACCGAAATTTCCATCTCGAGATACTGAATCCATTAAAGGCAGTGTTCACGATGATTTTCGTTCCCCAGTTTTCCACTCAAAACAACGCCTTGGCAACCAAGTCCTACCAAAATCACGAAGAAACAGCGAGAAACGCACTAAAACGTCTTATTTCAGTAATCTTTATGATCTGGACGAGCTGTCCGGTTGGATGAACATGTTCGCGGTGGTTGTCGCCGGAAAAAATGGGCTAATCAAAAATAGAAAAATATTATAGGCAAAACAGTATTAGTTAGGGTCCAAAGGAGAGAACGGAGCGACAGAAAACAGAAAATCGCAGAGGCGGATCCACAAAAGATTTCATTGTGACAACGAACAGTTCCAGTGAGAGTAAAAAGGTGGGGTGAGGGTAAAGTATTTGATGCCCTTCTCGAGCGTTTTTCTCGATTTCTTCGTTATTTCAGTTCTACCCGGTGGCCAAACAATCGATTTAGCGAATAATATCAAAATCGCAGATAATCGTGAACACTGCCTTTAAAGGCACAGTACACCCAGATAACTGTTTTTCAGCTTTCATGCTTGTATTGGAGACGGTCACACGTTGATCACAGTGGTATCTTCGAAATCGTTCAAGACCCCATACAAAAGGAGTTATGGCTCCTCAGAAAAGCCTGTTATTTGAGGGCGAGAAATTGGTGGACGAGTTGTCATAGGCCTGTATTTGCTTTCATTCACAATCGTTGCATGAGAGAGAGCCAGGATTATGAGAAGGACCGGTAATGGACTCATGAACGTGGACTCGGTTGAAACTTATCCATCCATCCAGCCGATATCGAGGTCTAAAATCAGGAAGGGGCCGAGCCTGTGGTCGTGAGTGAAGAGGGTCGGGCCTGTGGTGGTCGCTTATATCTCGCTTGTTTTGAGGAATTGAGATCTCGCACTTGGCAAGTGTTATACGGAAGGGGTCTACTACACAAACAAATGAAAATCACAAAATTCATATCTGAAGGTGTTCTGTGCCTTTAAGGGGAGGTTCACTGGGCATTGGACCAAAAAGAAGTATGAATTTTCCAATTAAAATATTAAACTTACCTTCACGTGGAGTCCTTGCCGAAGACGAAGGACGGAATCTATAATGGGCTTGGGTCGGGACGCGCAGTCCCATTCTTGCACCTAATTTGAATTCAAACGCTGTCTGAACCTCGCCGCCGCTTTCATGCGTGCGTTCACGCTTCAGGAACTTCGCAGGATATGCTGCTGTGTGCGCAGGATATGCTGGCACTTACAGCACCTACGCAGCATATGCTGCTTGGTATAGTGTATGCGCTATATATCGTCGACCAATCATGACTGAGTGAACGTACCCGCAGTATGTGCTGCCATGACCCTGCAATTCGGAAAAGAGGCGGAACCTACGAGAGTGGTTTTCAACGAGTTCCAGAGCAGTTGGAACGCAAAAAAGTGGTAGTTGTCTCGCTAATTCCGCAGCGTTCCGCCGGTGTATAACTACGGCCTCTAAGGAGTGAAGAAATTCAACGAAGTTCAAGAACCTGACTTCTTCACAAGAATCTCAAAGGCGAAAAATAACTACTTTAAAGGTCAATTTACTCATATGGAGTTCATGCCTAATTTTTACAACAAAATGGGTATCGAACGAAGGAGAAAAAAACAAATCGGACGGAGTTAATAATCCCCTTCGAAACTGGTTCGACTCCGTAGTACCAAAATCTTACAGATAACGATGAAAGTATTTTTTAGATAAGAGAATTTACATGTAATCAGAAAGATAGAAATAGTGAATCAGCATAAAGACCAAAAACAGTTGCAGCCAGTCATATTCCGCTAGCCAAATAGTACTAGCAGTCAGAGGAGCAGATAATCTGATAGATTGCAGTGAAAAAGTTAAAATCATAGTAGACATAAAAACGGTGAGGAAATATTTAGGAAGTGTTGGAAAATGGGAACACACCCAATTAAAGGTCAGGTGGGGTCGAAGATAAATTTCTCACAGAAGTCAAAATTTTGCTCACTACGAGGTCTATTATAAACGCCTGCGTAGATGCAAAACGATTCCCAATTCCCGCGAAAGTTGGACCCTTGGTGAAATTCTCACGTGAAAGCGAAACTTTTTTTGACTCCCCCCATTATGTGTAATCGAGCCCTAGAGCCTCATAGTTAGTTACAAAAATGGGTAAACTTTAGACTATGTAACCAACGCTGCGGTATCCGGCCAGTGCTGACTATGAGCAGGGCTGTGCGGAACTGTTCCGTTCCCGTTTTCGCTTCCGTGTTTTTGCGTTTCTTGCGTGACAAAGTAGCGAATCTGTGTTGGAGCGTTGGCAAACAGCGTCGTTAAGCTCCGTACATAGCAGACGTCATAGCGTCGAGTGACCGTAGTATGACGCTGGGGGTTTGCATCTTCAGCATTTGTTATTGATCTGACTCCCCAGCGACCACTGCAGCCGGACGGCTTGATGCTTTGCCGCTGGTCGTCTGCTATGGACGGAGCCTAACGTCGCATTCAGACATCTCCGAAACAGAACCTGAATAATTGTGCGTTTTCTTACACTGTCTTTCAGGCAACGTTTATTCCAAATACAGAGGAGACAATCTAAGCCGCATAATAACAAATTCTCAATGGTGAACAAAGAAGTCTTACAAAAATGTTCTTATTTCTTTCCGCATCCTACTCAAAAAGAGATCTACTTCGCTATTGTGATACTGCCATCGGGCTTCGTCAATGTATGTAGGTCATGTGTGATAGGTGAAAGTCAACTGCTTTACAGAAGTTCTAACAACCGATGGTTTAGGCTTCTCTATTTTTCGTCTGATGATTCCAATACACAGATAGTCATCGAATACTTGTCTGTACTCTGAGCTGAAATGAAAATGCTATTTGCTTGGTGATGGAAGAGCATGCAGGTAGTTGCTGCTTCACAGTAGATACCATGTTGTTCCTATTTCTAGGCTCTTTCCAGTTTTTTAGGAGCAAACTTCTCATAATCGCTAGCGAGAAAAATGATTGCTATGGCTGCATGAAATGTCGGATCGTCGTATTCTAAGCCCGACTGGTAAGATGCGGCTCGTTACAGCAGCGATTTTTTTCTTCTGGCTTTGCGCTCCAAAATGATGCGCTGGACACGCCCCACTGTTAAAAAAATGCCGAAGTGTTTGGTGGGAGGACTACACAGATAAAGCGCTTCGAGTACCTGCACAATAAAGCAATAAGTCTTGCGCATTCGTAGAGTTGCGAACCAAAGTGCTGCTTGCCTTGCACCACTGCTTCTAAAGTTGCACACACGACTACCCGCTAGCAAACTTTGAAATGCAGAGCACTGCTCAACTGCCTCAGACTTAGAAGGCACAGAACACCCAGAAATCTCTCTAAAGATGCCATGTTTATCTTGGGGAGAATCGCAGTCTGATTACACTTCTGGTTCATAAGCTGATCGTTTCCAATAAACCAAAAAATTCAAAACAAATACACCAACCTCACAAAATAATAAACGAAGAAATTTAGCGCACAGGATGTGTTAACGAAAAGTCCTGCCACCAAAACGACGTATAACACTTGAATGTGTAAGAGGTTGCCAATAAGATTGGCAACCACGGTGCTGAACCAGCCAAACACTACTGTCATGCTGATCACAATAACAGATCGAATGATGCCTCTTTCTTTGTCACAACCTGGAACTCAATCACACGTTATGAAGACTCAATGATCACTGAGAACGAGTTCAGGACTTGAGGTCCACTTTGCCTCATTAATACGCCTTTCAAAGCAGACCATTCTTATCCAGCAAATATTTTCTATGCTTTCGAGAACCTTTAACAGGTATCAGTTGTGTATACGAGGGTTTGAGGTTCGACATGAATTGATGAACAACCCTTAGCTGTTTACCTCTGAAGCGCAAACACTCATTATTTGGGAATTTCTGAATCTGTGAAAGAAACAGAAAAAAAGAAGTGAGCCTCACCGAGGAAGCTTGAAGCTGCACTAGCTCACAGGAATCAGGAGCTCCATTTTCCTTCCCTTCTGAGCAGAATCTCACATTCCAATATAAAAGAGAAACTATAACCCACTCATTCGAACTTTTCTGACGAGATACATGAGAACAGCATAACAGATCACTATCAAAATATTGATGGCAACACAAGTGACTTCAAAACTCGCGTAGAGCGATTCACGCATCGGTGCCATTATAAAACACACAACCCTTCTGTAAAAGCGAAAGTTTATAGAGTATCCTGACTACTTGAGGGCAGCATTTTCGAAAATCATTCTAGGTAAGTTTTGGCAGACGAACGCTAGGTGAAGGTGACCTTATGCTTGCGATATCTAAAGAACTACAGACAACGAGCCTGGAGTGGCAGAAGAACGGCCCCACACGTACTGCGGTTCCCAGAACGCCTCATGTCACCAGGCAGCATCCTTCACATCAACAAATGAAAACCCTATGCTGTCATAACAATCTACAATCCATCAATTTGAGTACTGCTGTATTTCTTTTTTGATGGTTCGAGACTCTTCTTCTTCCACTTTTTATTTTGGCTAGCTTTCGCCAATAATGGCTTCTTCAGACCTTCAAAAATGCAATAACATGCACGCATATTACAGAGATATGATACCGTTACATGAGCAATACATACCAGATCCAAGAACGGTTGTCAGCGAGGATGTTGCGAGCGCTGAATGTCGTAAACGTAGGTCAATGGATACGACGGATATGGTCATGCAGGACTTACCCCGACGAGTCACATTCAAGGATGAGAATTACTAAGGCAATTCTCAAGGGAAGGGAGGGGCGAGGAGGATAGGCCCGGTATCACGTTTGACCTACGTTTACGACATTCAGCGCTCGCAACATCCTCGCTGACAACCGTTCTTGGATCTGGTATGTATTGCTCATGTAACGGTATCATATCTCTGTAATATGCGTGCATGTTATTGCATTTTTGAAGGTCTGAAGAAGCCATTATTGGCGAAAGCTAGCCAAAATAAAAAGTGGAAGAAGAAGAGTCTCGAACCATCAAAAAAGAAATACATATCTGATGAGGCTCAGAGATAGCTCTATATTACTGCTGTATTGTTTGATTGCAGTGATAGGGACCATTGCTTCATGGCGGTCGTTAATCCTTGCTCAAGAGTATACTGAAGAAAGATGACCCTATTCTAGCCCAAAGACACGGGTTTCCTGTTTTTTTTTAAGCATAGGGCGCCAGACCTTGCATGCACCGTGAAGAAATCCTAAGTGAAATCTATATTTTACACTGCCTTCAAGACTCCCAGAGGCACATTCACGGCCATGAACGCAAACTAATGAGCTAATGCACCCAAAAATTATCTTACACAAGAAATGACATTCAGTTTTTTCTTTCTGACCTATTTATGTAAATACTTAATCAGGAGCAATACGATTGAGTCTTCAAATTTTGCATACCAGTTGGCCCCCGGAAATCCAGAAGCGTGATAGGCTTATTAAAAAGATGGAGAAATGCACGGTTTCAATACTTTTGGCTATGTCGCGAAATGAAAAGGACCCATTGGGTAGCGTGATGGAGCTGGGTGATGGGCGGAGTAAGCTGGGTACGTGAACTAAACCTGGGTTATAGTGGTGGTTTGCGGTTCGCCCCTCTTGACCCGCTTATTCCTAGGGAGTGGCGTGATCTGCATCAAGTAAATCTGGTTCCTGGCCCTCTCAGATATTTGTGGGGAAGTTCCCGAGGACAATAGACCTGATTTGGTCGTTATCACTCGGTCGAGGGGAGAGGAGCGAGACGTCCCCCCGGAGGGGGACGTCTCGCCCCTCTCCCCTCGAATTATACACAACGATGAGGCGTTCGAAACAGTCAACTCGGGGGGAGAACAAGGGAAGTTCGCTTCACGGTTGTTCCCATGGCCTCCCCCCGAACATGATGAACGCGAAAACAAAGCCGCAGCGTATACGGTGATGCAGACGGGCTAGTCGCGAGGTGGTCTCGCACTTCGCAAGTTGAGGGGGTAGATCTGCCACTCAAGGACTACGTAAGGCATCTCTGCCTGGTTTTCAGAGGAGCTAATAAGCTTCTCTATAGCCTTTAGTCATAGGTGAATATTTTTCGACCAATCGCAGCTTTTCAGAAACAGAAGACTGTCGAAAACAGCGAGTTCTAGTAAGCTGATTTTTGATCAATCATCGAACAATGGGAAGATCTGCAGTCGGGAGAACAAGAGAACTCCTGTTGTGGGAACTTCCCTCATTACTCTGCTGTCGAGACGTCCCCTTCGCCTCCCCCGATTCGGGGGAAGTTCCCCAGTTGTTTCGAGGGAAGTTCTGCTGTCGTTCTCGGGAACTTCCCCACGAATATCTGAGCTGGCATGGGAATTCTCTAGCCCCGGCACACTTTTCACGCTTCGCGCATCCATCAC
Source organism: Aplectana chamaeleonis (assembly GCA_029168955.1). NCBI lineage: Eukaryota > Metazoa > Nematoda > Chromadorea > Rhabditida > Cosmocercidae > Aplectana > Aplectana chamaeleonis. The sequence goes on from JAPDOI010001525.1 coordinate 147,704, forward strand.
AAAGCGGTCATAACAGCAGGGTACGTGACATCAACAGACACGGATCAGAGCGTTTTGGGCTAATCACTTACTTGACTTACTTTGACTTAATCGGTTGGCTTTCGCCTGACGCGGTCATTCCGCATCTTCACCGAGGTGTGTTGTCCTAGTAGTCAGCCGTGTCCATTTTTCAAGGTCTTCAGCCACAATTTGAACACATTCCATCCAGCTGTCACTATTCCATTTCCTGCGAAACGAAACATCGCGCCTGAACTGTCTTTCGATGCCGAGTGACTTCAAATCCTCTTTAACCAGATCCGTCCAGAACTTCCGCCTACGCCCAGATGGCCGTTTCCAGACAGGATTTGGAAGCATTCTTAAAGCGTGTTGTACGAGACGATCCGGCGTTCTTCTTAGTAGATGCCCGAGCAGTCGAAGTCGACTTTCCTTTGCTGCTTGAGATGGCGTTAGGAGATGCTGGCACCTCCCTCGTGTCAAGCGGTACTGCGTCGGTGTCCTTGTAAAGATCTTCGTTATGGCATACACGCGGCCAGAAATATCCAAGCAAACGCCTAAAAAGCTTTTCTCCGTGCAATCCAACCTTTCCATCTGCGTCTTCGGTGCTGCCCACGTCTCCGATCCGTACATCATGATAGGGCGAATAGCGGATAGGTAGACGCGCAACTTGACTTCCTTTGCGATGGTGGTAGACCACAAACACTTGGTTAGAGAATTAAATGCAGACGTAGCTTTCGCACATCGTTGTCGAATATCCGCTGCATAACTACCATCGTTCTTCAGCAAACAGCCCAAATAACAGAAATCATCCACCAATTCGATACGTAGTCCGTCCACACAAACTCCCGTTGAAGGCCTCTGAGAGAATCACATCTGCTTGCATTTGTCGGGACGAAGACGAAGTCCATAGGCTGCGGCATACTTCGAAACGAGGTTCACAATCCTTTGCAGTTCTGCGATGTTTTCAGCTAATAACAAAATGTCGTCGGCGTACTCCAGGTCGACAAGGGAGCGTCCTGATGGTGTTAGGATCACATCCGCAGGAAACTGTTCTGCAACTCTACGCATGATGTCATCAACGGCGAAGTTGAAAAGAAAAGGTCCTGCAACGGCTCCTTGCCTTACTCCTGTTTTCACCTCGAAAGCTGACGTAAATCCGACAGGTGTACGAACTGCTGCTGTTGTTCCTTTGTTCATGTCCTCGATTAACCGAACATACTTTTCCGGGACTCCATCTGCTCGCAGAGCATTGAGCAATCGATCACGATGAGAAGAGTCGAACGCGGCTACAAAGTCCAAAAAGCAAGCTGTAATAGCTTTGAATACCGCTGCCACGATTCAATTACTCTTCTCACGACGAACACTTGGTCGATGGTCGATCTCACAGGTCGAAAACCGGCTTGCTCATCTCTGGTCGTTCTTTCACGAAGTTTGAAAAGTCGCTCGAGAATGATACGTTCTAAAACCTTGTACATGACACGAAGTAGAGAGATTCCTCTGTAGTTCTTAGGATCCGTGACGGATAGCTTCTTGTGAAGAGGTACGATGATCGCATGTCTCCACGAATCGGGTATCCTTTCGCTCATCCATATAGCACGGATGGTGTTGGTCATTTCACGAATCCCAGACGGAGGAAGAGCTTTCAGCAGTGATCAGTCGGCGGTTCCTCACTGACATCGTAATGTGCTCTCTGAACATGCGGGAGCTCAGGTACTGATGGCGCTGGACGATTCATTAATGAACTGAAGTAATCCCTCTATATTGGCAGCATCGCATCACCAACTGCAACTCCACCGGTAGTGTTCAAGACAGGAGAACATCTCTTCGTCTTCCCGCTATACTGTCGCAGCAACGTGTAGGCTTTCCTCGGATTCTTCTCCTCGCAAGCCTTCTCGAACTCCTTAGCTCTACACGTCCACTCTCGCTCGCGGTCACTTTGAAGCTGCCGACGCAACTTCCTCCTCAGACGCTTCTCCTCCACGAAGTTTCATGTAGTTCGGGGAGTACATACTCTATTGTAGGTAGATGTTGTTTCTTCCGAGACGTAAGCGAACTTCTTCTTAGGCTGTACAACCGGGAGTGCCTCTTTTGAAGCGTCCTGGATGCACTTGACAAAAGAATCCGCGTCGCGAAGTTTCTTCTTAGTCCGTACTCCGATGTGAATAGAAACGCGTTGTCGAAAATTTCTTCTGCACTCTTGATCCCTGAGACTTGTCGTATCAATCCTCTGGAGAGGCTGAGCCCCTCGCTTCCTCTTATGAATCCTCGCAGTGAAGTTCAACAGAACAGGACGGTGATCCAAATCGAATGCGACATCTCACACAGCTCTAGATCTTCGAATGTCCGATACTGGAATATTTCTCGTCAGGACATAGTCAAGCTGTAGTTTCAAAGTTGTTATCTTCCGCTTCCGCTGCTCTTCTGGAGATAGCTGGGTAGGTCCCTGCTACGTAAGCTGATGGCGGCGATGATTCCTCTTGAATGTCGATCCAATAATCAGACCACTGCGTTCACAAAAGTCGACAAGGCGGTAGCCATTGTCCGATGTTCGCTCCACTGGGTAGAACCATTTACCGAGTACTTCGGATTCCTGATCAAGTCCCATCTTCGCATTTGCGTCAATCCCCACAACAACAGCATGTTGACAAGGTATCCTGGCCAGCAACGTATTGAGTTCCTCATAAAACGCATCCTTCGAATTGTCTTCGGAGGTTTCAGTGGGCGTATGAGCACTCACTATCCACAGATTGAATCCTCTGTGATCCCGCAATCGTACGAATGCATTCCGGCACGACGTTGAGCCGAACTCCTTGACCATACCATTTTAATCCTTCCTTACAGCTATTGCACAGCCTCCCACTCTCCTATCGTCAGCGTTACCGCAGTAGATGGTGTACTCTCCGACGCTGATGACGGGTCTATCCTTGAGGCGGGTTTCCTGCAAAGCAGCAAACGGTGCATGGAAATAGCTCAGAAGTCTGGATAGCGCAGTTTTTTGGATATCACTCGACAACGATCGACAGTTCAGGGTGGCGAAACTGTGGCTTGTGACCAAAGAATCCATGAACTCCCTAGGTACGGATCCTAAGGTGTTATGGACCAGAGGCCTTGGTGTGCCGGACGGCGACACCTTTATGCAATGTGCGGGATACTTTCGCGATATAGTTATGCACGCTATATCGCTCGAACGTTCCCTGTGTACACTCAAACGTCTGCTGGGTTCAGTAGAAGCAAGGGCACCAACGAGCAGGTACCAACGGGCTAATCACACAAAAAGATATACAACTTAATCGCCTCCTTCATAACATCATTGAAACACGAGAGGCTTCATGATAATCCAGTAAGGGTGTCTCCCGTCCTGCACTATATCCGCGGTAGAAAACTCGCACAGGTAGGCACTTCTCTGACCCGGTACTAAACTGACAATCGAGGTTTAAAGGTAGAGTCCGGGCAGAGTTTGAATTTCGAGATTTTCCTCTGAATCTAAGAGCAGGCCACAGGTCATCCCAGGAAGCCTGCGTTCGAAAGCAGCAGTTAAAACGGGCTTCTTCACGTTTTTAAGACGTTTCACTTTGTAACGAAAAGGAAGCCGTCGACCAAATTTTCATCCATTGTCCGCATTTTCTTCACCGCACGCCGTGCGAATGGTCTCCTACCAGCGCCGCTAATGCGGTGACCCCGCCACGTGGCGGCGAGACGACCACCGACATGCCATAGAAACTTCTATGTTTTGATCATTCTATGAATAGCATAATTCTTCAGTTAGGAGACATTTTTTCCAAGCGCATAGCTCACAAAACTTCTAAAAAGATTCACCTAATCAGGGTCGGCCTATCTAGCATAAATTTCGGAAAAGTGAAAATGTCACCGAACCTTGTTTATAAATTTCCCGGTGCAGGTATAAGGGCGAGGGTAGAAGCACCGCGTACCACCGACTACGTCTCGCAACAAGTGCTTCGACCCGGGGAGGAGCTCTGACAAGGCGTGGTCGCAGCGTAACGAGGACGCTAATTTGAACTTGTTCAGGGAGCGCTGCCCGCAACAGCATGCGCGACGAGCTCAATGAACGTTCGACAGTTATCCAACGGAAAAAACTGGGTAATCGACAGCGACGCTACTTGTTTGCCTAATTGTATTTCGAAAGCTGGTTGACCGTTGGTGTATTACTCACTCCTCAGAAGTTCGAATAATTACAGCCCAAGCTATCATAGCTATTGCATACAGAAAAGCAGGTAGAACATGTGCAGCAATATATGCCATGCAGTAACGTTGTATAAAATAGTTGCTGAAATAGAACCACACGAATTACGCATGGCATCGTCCATTCCCTTGTTTCAGCGTAGTCGTTTACACTAGTGCACTGCTAAGAGTTACAAAAACCATCACAGAAACACATTCTCTACTGAATCGCGAAGGGTTATAGTAGACAACAGTACTGGGTAGGGGATGGGAGGACGATAAGTTGACGCCTTGTTTTTAAAAGTCGTTGGTGCTAAAGGGAGGCAATCTGCAGCTCGATTTCGTATCTGCAATCAATATTTATTTTTACTGGCAGAGCAGAGAGGGTTGATCGATTGCCGACGGTTGATAAGCCTAGTTTTGACTGCATGGGCGGCATGCATGAACGCAGCGACGGTGTCAGGAGCCGCTCCGCGTGCCCATGCGCGCAGCGTCGAGCAACGGGGCGGCCCTGAATTTCGTGGCGTGTATTGATGTGCCTGATTTTCGGGGCCGCCCTGTTGCTCGACGCTGCGCGCATGGCACGCCGAGCGGCTCCCTGACACCGTTCGCTGCGTTCATGCATGCCGCCCCAGGTGGTCGCTGCGGCCATGCGAGGGACAACTGTTCCTTTTTCATCGCGCGTAATGGAAAGCCGCTCCAATTGTGATTGCTTCGTGGCAAACGTCCTACATCGCTGGGTCGCGGCGACGAAATCCTGTGTTTTACTGCATCGCTTCTTGAAGAGCGATTCTCAATGGTCGCTGACCATCGCTCCATCTCGGCCAAAATGGCAGCGATGGAGCGATTGCCAGCGATTGACACGTTTCGTCTAATGAACAATGACCCTTTCACATGACAAGATCAGTGTTTTCGAGTCGAAACGCGTTATTGATGAATACCAGCCGTTAATTTCACTGATTGATTGAATTTCTTCTATCATCCGTGGGCCTATGCACTAGGAACAGAATCGCTGCCGCTGCTACAGCGCTGCGGCAGCGGGTGCGAAATCGCTGCGATGAAAAACAGCAGCGACGCAGTCAAAACTAGGCTATAGGCAACTAAAATTTCTTAATCAGTGCCAAGTTCGCAGCGGTGGAGCCATGATCAGCATCCTTAACTGATCACTGCAGGATCAGCAACGCAGAACTCCAAACATTGTAATTCCTTGTTGCGATGCAGTGGTTGCGGACACTTGCCATGAAGAGATCAAAATTGGGGAATTTTTTTTTCGCAAGCATAATCAATGGAGAAGGGCGGTTGTCCTGCGTCGCGAAGGAGCGTCACGATGGATTGCAAACCAGGGTTCAGCCAGAACGGCAAGCACGCTTTTGATTTCAAGTACCTGCTGATAAGCGCGAGCGATTTCGAAACGCCTGCAGATGATCATGAACCACTTCAAACTGCATGCTGGTGTGTTCGCCGAGCGATCTAAAAATCGTCTAGCAACGGAATAACCAGACCGGGATGCTAGAACTGTCCATACATCCATGTTTTTCTGATAGACTATCTTCTGGAGAGCCGTAAGAACACCGTACTATTTGCCCGAGTAATAGTGGGAAAAATGTTTTGAGGTTATTCCCTGAAATGAGGTCTAGAAGACGAAAATGGCTAGTGCAATATGACCCACCATTTCAACAACACCACCGACAAAGAGTTGGCCGAGTGGACCAAGGCGGTGATCTAGCAACCGGAGACTTACGTGTTCGATCCCCTCTGGTGGTGAAATTTGGACACGATGTTTTTTAGTCTAACGAAAGTGCGCTGCATTTTATGACAGTTTATCGACACCAGCCGTCATAGGGAAGAAGAACAAGCATACAGAAGAGTAAAACGCGAAAACGAAATTTCTAATGAAAAATCACTGTAGCTCTGGCTTGAGTTGTGTGGGCCAACTTTCTAGGAAATATGCTTTATTCTGTGGCTACTTGAACGTGTTTCTTTGTATCTTATCTAATTACCACTGTTTTCGCCCGATTGTCGATTTACGTCAGGGTACGCCAGTGATCATCCCGGTCAATTCGACAGCTCGATCGCAAGACTTTTCCCTACCGAAATTGACGGATGCGAAGAGGTTGGATGTTATAATTATGTTCGTTTTATAACTTGCTGCTACTATAATAGAAATTTCTATTCCGCCCACTTCCTCGAAAATTACCATCGGTGATGATTCTGTAATCCTTTCGAAGTGCTTACTGTTTTTTTCCTATCAGAATAATTGTCAATAAACTGCTATTATATATGAAAATCTCCAAGCACCAGGGGTAGATTCGGGCGTAGAACACAAATCTGAAGTTTTTTTGTTGTTTTTCTCGAGAATATGACAGACTACTCTTCACCTTCCGGTTCATAAAATTTTCACTAGTACTCGGGCAGGTAGGATGGAGCTTTTGTGACCACTCGAGAGGTAGTCGATCAGAAAAATGGTTTTATGGTTAGATTTCGTTGTTATATACAGTCGGCACAGGTCGCACTGATAATTTGCGTTCCTTATTGTGCTTTGGTGCAAACTCCTTGCATGTATGTATGTTATAGCGTGCGCGCACCGATTTCGCGCCAAGAAACAATAAGGAACGCAAGCTATCAGTGCGATCCGTGTCGACTGTACATTTGACGGCAATGGAAAAACAGCGATTTTGCAGTTATGTATCTCCACTAAGCATTCTGTAAGTTGCGTCATAATCGACGGCAATGTTGTAATGTCCGCCTGAATTTCGAAGAAAAATCATCGGGATCGTTGAAAAATGGTGAATTTCTCCTCACACGCAAAGATTTCAATATATTCTGCGTTTCGGAGGCAAATTCACACTGTTCCTTCGCGTGTTTTCGCAGAGCGATGGGAGAGACAGTAAGAATGTGTGGGGGAAAAGGAGGCACAGCATACGAGCGTAGACGCACGCGATGAGCGGAAATAAATTTTGCTCCAAAACAGAGAATACCTAAATTGTTTACCATGGATACACGCAGGGACAATAAAAAAAAAGAAATTTTCTCTGTTATTTCCTTTTTTTGATATTTTTTCCTTTTCTCTTATTATTCCTGAGTGTTTCTGTGGTAAAGACTTTAGTGTATTGATAATGTGCGTTGAGGGGAAAAAACTCATCGTTTCTCAAAGTCTGGTGTTCTTCAAATTTCAGGGAAACGTACAACTTTGTCGTCGATCATGGCGCGACCTACGGTAAGCCTCGTAAAAAGACGCAACCGCACAACCGCTTTTCCGTTGCCGTGAACTGTACTTTCCGTTCCCACAATTTACACACCTGCAGAGTTCCTTCAGACATTTAAGTAACAAACTTACTATGTTGGCCGCATAGAAAACAGTCTGTCTATTGCAATATTGAGTAGCAGAAGTTCCGAGAAATACATGCCAAACACAGGTATAAGCTGCCAGTAGACACAGACATCCTGAGGAATTTGGTGGTCCTCCGATCTAGAAAATTGTTGAACTTCAACCAAACTTTGCGTGGATTTGTAACAGGGATGACCGGAAGTTCTCATTTCCGCCTTTCAAATTTGGACTTCCGCGAAAAATCCGGGAATAAACGGAAATTATTGGGAAACTAGATACTAAAAAAACCTGAAAGGGATCCAAAAGTTGCCCACGCCGAAAACTTCAACCTGGAATATCGCTCGCCGCACGCCCCTTACTGCTTTTCTAACTAAAACTCCCGGTGAGCTCAGATTCGCAACGGTTGACCTTATTGTGGCAGATCCACGACAGACCATGTTATAAAATAGAGCACGTAATAAGTTTAGTCTGATGAATGGATGGGGCTGCGAAGGCAGATCGCCGCGCGCGAATCGAAACGCCGTTGGCCAGTGATGCCACTAGCACCAAACGGCCAACCGTCAAATAAATGCATCAGACTGAATCGAGTACGGAAACCGTACAGTCGAAATGTATCCTAGTAATACTTTTCGTTCCCCATTGAAGATTGGCGCAAACTCGGTGCTATAGCATATGGCGCCGAGTTTGCGCCAACCTTTAATAGGGAATGTAAACTATCATTAGGATCCATACCGACTATATGTGCACCGAGCTTTTTTTGGATTCAGGGCATTTTGTGGAGATGATGAGTCCACGGCAACTGTAAAAGGCGGTGGAGCGGTTGCGTATTTTCACTAAGCGTACTGTAACCGTGGCTGGCTAGAGTTCAAAATTGTCATTAATCGGTAAGAGACAGTTCTAGTTTTTTTCTGGGGCATGGTGTTTTCTGCTTCTTTGATTTCTTCGTGTTATTCCTGCGTGCATCTATTGTAAATGTGTGCATGCGAGATACAGTTCACGTCCGCACTGCCGTTCAGTCCGCAAAGTGCACGCTGATTGCGAAATCGTGCTGCGGCGCGGTCGCGAGTATCCTCAGACAGGGATGTGGGATCACCCGGGCGGTTTTTGCCTTTGGTGCCCGGGTGATCCCACCGCCTGGGTGATCCTACATCTCTGTCTGAGAATACTTGCAACCGCGCCGCACCACGATTTCGCAATCAGCGTGCACTTTGCGGACTGAACGGCAGTGCGGAGGTGAACTGTATGTATGGTACATACCCTTTCCGGTTCTTTTCCTTAAAAAAGAGAGAAAGTTTAAAGTTAGCAGTCGACTTGGTGCTTGATTGCGCTTCTGCAGCCTAACGCCGTAATAGAAGGCAAAATTTGGTTTCTGGTTTTGCGAGAAAAAAAGCATAGGGAACTTTGAAAAGTGGTAAGCGTTCCCTCCACACACACACAGACACCAATACACCTGGTGTAATTGCAATAGATATACACGGAAATAACACGAAAAAAAAAAGAAACTGAAAAAACCGTGGTCTGGAAAAAATTATTCGCTGTTTTCTATCGTTTAGTGGCAAACTTGGAATCGAGCCAGTCATAGATACAGTATCACTAGTATGAAAATAAGCTACTGCACCGCAGCTTTTATCCGCTAACGTCGGCTGTATGTTGTAGTTGTTGTTTCCGAGTGTCGTTGAATGATCATAGTACCTAAAATTTTCCGATTCAATGACTTTGGTTTCCCAATTCCTACTTTAATGAATTTCAATGGAAACTTCGAGTCTCCGCTCCCCGGTTTCCCAAATTGGGAATAATGCAGCTATACATGGTAGACAGATGAGTCTTCACTGCATTGCAGTTTCGTGCAATCATCTCACTTCAGTGTTCAACTTCTTCAATATGTTGAGAGGCCCATTTTCAGCTTTGTTTATCAACAAAACTAATGACGGAATAATTTAAGTGACGAGAGCAATGATGGTTGCTACCACGTGCCTATTTACGAAGCTTAATGCAGTAAGTGGCAATTATAATGGCTCATGTATTTGTGATGATCGAGACACTTATGCAGGTCCACAATCGTCGTCTTTGGCTATTCTTCACACTGGACTCAAAGACATCGTAGGCGCTGAAATCCAACCATAGTTTTTTTTTGGGTTCGAATCACTGGTTGGCCCCCATGAGAACGTAGTCTGTTTGAACGAGACTGGCCTCCCACGCGGTCGGCTTGGGTGTCGGACGGCCGCCGCGGATGCATCTTTTCGAACAAGCCTTTCTTCGACTGCTGACAGTTGAGTGGGATATTATTCAGTATGCCTCTTGCAATCATGGTAATCGATTCACAGGTCTGAAAAGTGTCTTCGCGACTGCCGCTCGACACGCACTGCGACCGTGTGGCCGGACAGTCTCATTCGAACAGGCTTACGCCGGGTTATTGCAACGGCGGACCATCTAATCCACAGGCATGCTGAGAAAAGCAATCATCGACGCATGGGACTGTATCAAGGCAGGAGTTCTGAACAACTTACTGAGCAACATGCTAAATCGACTTTTTGAGCAGGTCATCAAACAAGAGCACCCATTGAGTACTGATTTCCTTTCTGCTCATCATTTTGTTTTTCTAAGAAATAGTCTATTATGCAAGGTGGACGCATAAAAGTGACGCGGCGCAAAAAGCAACAGCGTCGAAAATATCTACCTAGGAAAGTTAGATATCTGAAATTGTGGCTCTGGCAGTTTTTTCTAGATGCTGATTCTGTGTATATAATTCACAAAAATCCAGCCTAGCTCTATGGCAGGTACTGGCGAAAATGGGAGTGGGATCATACTGGTGACGCGCACTACACTGAGCGAAATGAAAATAATGGGTCACGCACGTTGCCGTTGAGCAGAACCCCTCAGTACGGTTTTCCACATGAAACCAACAGACGATATGTAAGGCCGGTAAATTACACTTTTTCGTTCGGATCGCTACCGCGAAAGTGCATATCAGGCATATCGACTTTTGATCGATATCGATTTGGAGCCTTGCGTCGCTGCTCTCATCGCGTGAATTATGAACTCGTTCTAACCACTGTCATAGCCCGCACGCCTTCCACCATGAAAGTTTCGTTTCAGTCATTGAATCCAACACACCTATGAACTAAGTGAAATATTGCCAATCTTACAAAGCTGCGGTGGTGCACGGGCCACCGTGTGTCCATCTCGTCTACTGCCTTGTGATCAGTTTGGTAACCTTTGATCAGTGAAAACATATTTTTAGAGGGGCAGGTGTCCATGTTATCAAGTGGGCATAGCTCGGCAGTGTTAGAACTACTGCAATTCCTGAGGAGAACGAACTGCTCGAAACACTGGCCGAATAAAACAGTCTCACCACTTAACGGTGGATCACTACAGAAGGGTATAAAATGAATTTTTCATACGACTCACATCTGATGAGATATAGTGGCGATAAAATGAGCGAACATGTGCAGCACATCTCCAAATGAAACCAGGCAGATTAGTAAGTTGCAAGGACTTCGTAAGGTCCTGAAACGGTTGGGGTGTACAAGGCGAACATGCGCTGGTGATTCAGGAATCTTTTTTTGCAGCGCCTGTTTTCTTCTCGGAAACCTTGTGTACTGCTGATGATTTCATGAAATAAGAATAAAGTTTTTTTTCAAAAGTATTGTGACGCAGTGTACACAGAAAACGATTTTTGAAATTAGCGAGATAGCTCATATCGGTTCTTTTCTCCCATTGAGAAACTGAGAGAAAAAAAGAGGAAAGGTCGAGGATGATGATGGAACACCCTTAGCTTATGTTAAAACTCGATCGATTATTTGCGCTTCAGGACTTCCCTCTGTGTCGATCACATTTGGGACACTTGGGTTTTTTGCTTTTATCAGGGACTATTTCCAGAAGGACTTCACTTTCAATAGGGTCACAGAAGAGGTATAACCTACAGCTACATATATGGGAAATTCGGAAGTTATACGGTGCAGTTGAGCATGAATGATTTTGCCATCTCGCTTTCCTCATCCCTAATGTGTACTTACATATGTGGCATCTGTATGTGACCCTACATTCCCCCGTCTTCGCACGATTCGAAGTTTTATTGCTCTCACTGAGCATTTCCCTTCTCTCAATTGCTCGCGCGACTCGTTACCTCCTCTGCTTGGCCGGCATCATAAAGTACCGCTTGTCAAAGATTTTTTATTTAGCTTTTTTTTCGGTTCAAACGACACAGAGCCTTCATCGCATCGCGATCTCACGCCTAGGCGTAGAGTTTACAGTGGAAAATGCATTTACGTCCGCGACACACCAATCACGCAATGCACTTCTGAGCCGTCCCGTGGCGCATACGACGAGGAGCGGATCCCTGACCTGCTTCGCAGCTTTCATGCATGACGCCCCTGGTCCGCTCAAGCACCTCATCTTCCTGATGCGTTGCTGATATTTTTGTGATCTCATCGAAAGTGCAGTTGGCCTGTAAGGTGATCTAGAGTTCGAGGTTGTGAAGGCTGAGATTGCGGGTGACAGAATCATCCCAAATCCTCACTGCAAAGAAGTCCCATCTGCTGCGGGCCACGACAAAGATCGTACAAAGGCCAGCAGCAAGGCGTGCTGGTTTCGTGGCTGCTGCTGAAAGCCCAGGATGGGTTAACAGCACGTGCTGCTGACGGCGATTGTTTTAACTCGAGTGGTGAGACCATTAGTGTGCAACTCTTATTGTGCTGAAATGAATCATGGTTTCGTGAGAAAAAGGGGAAAAACGGCGGTTCGAAATTCTATGTACCGACGCAGTCATATTCAGAGCCTGATCATATGATTGGGCATGTGGGTCGAAAATTGCTGGATTCATTGTACTTTCGAAAAAAGCTTCTACAACGAAACAAAAAAAGAAAGTTTCCTAGAACATCTCGCGGCCCGCGACAAAATTCTTTTACCCCCGTTCCAGCCAGCCAGCAAACCGTAGCGTGCTTTGAAAACGTTGTATTCGCAATTTTTGAAAGCCTGTCTCTATGTTACCCAAGAACTCACTTTGCCCGGATCGTTACGTATATGACAAGCGAATTTCCGATAAGGCTAATACAAGGGATAACTATATAAAACACTTGGTAAGGAAGTGGGACAATATCTGGTGTCATCTTTCAGTCTGAAATTACAAGTTTAGTATCCTTGGACAGTGCACACGGAAAACCAATCCATGCTCGAGGGTAAAGATGCGGAAAACCACGGAGCTTCACGTGTTGCAATGTTTCTAGGGCTCCACGCTAATCTACAGAGACAACATAATAGCCGCATTCAAATCACAAGTGTTATAATGCTACAATTGGAATGGCTACCTTTAGCGGATGAAAGATGTCTGTCTTTGATAGGAAGGAAGGGGGTGGGCGGGCTCTCAACCAGGAATATGATTATACAGAGAGCGCTTAATATGTAGTAGTCAGAGTTGTTGTTCGAGAAGACGCTAGGTAATCAAGACCATGAAAGAGAAAAAAAGGAAAATACAAAAGGACCTCAGTGGCAGTACGCAGGGCACCGTGGAGAATGCACGGGACCCTATTGGGAGTGTGCGGACCCATTAGAATGTGCAAGGGATCCTAGTCGGAGTGCGCAAGATGGCGTAGAAAGCGTACGGCGTCCCAGTGGGAGTGCGCAGGGCGCTTTTCAAGGTTGTGAGTCACAAGTTCTAGATATTATTCTCGTCCCACAATACCGATCGGAACCGATTTGATAACTCACGGAAGGCAAAAGCTGTCAGAAGTCTCGACTCTCCAAAATTTAAAGGCATCGTACGCGCTGAAAACAACTTACCGCTTTTTGAGTTTGAGTCGTTGGATTGGCCCGCCTGAGAACGTGGGTAGAGTTTTTCGAGTCACCGACGCATCCTTGGGAAGATATGGGTGGTCGATCGAATGACTTGAATTCCACCAAAAGAGGCCGGCCTTCTGACAGCCATGTAGAATAAAATGAAAAAAAAGAAGCTTTCTAACAAGTCATATCGCCTAAATGAGTGGAAGTTGATGTATCATTTGTTGATAAGCTACCTTCTTTTCTCATTTGAGGCCAAATGGCTGTCGGAAGGCCGGCCTCTTTTGGTGGAATTCGAGGCATTCGATCTACCATATCTTCCCAATGATGCGTCGGTGACCCGAAAAAAACTCTACCCACGTGCTCAGGCGCGCCCAGGGATGTGCGCAATAGAAATTTTGTGATTCGTTAGTCGTTAGTCGTTCAACCGGCCGTAACCCTCGTTAGTCGTTAGTCGTTAATCGTTAGTCGTTAAAAATATAGGCTTTGAAAACAAGCACAACTGAGGCAGAAAAAAATTCTTATGAATAGAAAAAAGGAAGGCATGAAGAGATGTATGTTTTTTGAAACATTCATGGCCATTAAAGACATAAATGAATCCTTGTTAGAGAACCTAGTTAAAATTGCAAGCCTGAATATACATAAATAAACATATCTCCTTAACCACTCGGACATCGCTGCATGAAACATAATACTCGAGAGTGTGTGTTTATCGATTTTTGTCATTTTTTTCGGTAACAAAAGAAAGAAAATGGGAAACCGAGACAATCTAGAACTCTGTTTTTTTAAAGCAAATTTTGCCATTCTGCACTATATGATGCTATTTGAGATCTACCCGATGGTGTGAACACGGAGAATCGCCCCGACTCTGCACGAATTGTTCTTTGCTCAGCGTCGCGAGCCGAACGCTTACGTGGTTTAGAGCTTGTTCCCATAATGGGGAAAGGTCGGAAATTAGCAGTGAAAATTTTACCCCTGAGAGATCGCAGCACCACTTTTTAGAAGCCCCATATCTCAAATTTATGACAGAAAATCGAAGGACGGCACCCTTTACAATCCAATCATCGGATACAGTTCCTGTAGTTGTGGCCTGCAGGCACCGCTCCATCTTATCACCTCTGATAGTGCCCTCTGCAAAGATCTCCGCTGGAGCCGGTCAGTGCCGGAACCGTTTCAGTGAGCCTACCATAAAGTAGCGCGACCGACACGAAGTCGCATAAGGCCAATGATATACATTGTCTCTGTCATGAGCGACAGTCATGACATTTGGCACAAATCGTGGCGAGACCAGGATCAGAGCAATGGCACCGGCCATCGCAGGAACAGTTGTCGCATGTACGTCGCAGCGACGTGTCGCAGAGGGCTGACATACTGCAAATGTGCCGATGGCTGTCGTTTCCACTGTCGCTTTCGCTGTGCAGCGCACTGCGGCAACAGCGACAATTCAAGGCAGGAGGCAGTCATGTATATATATATATATATATATATATATATATATATATATATATATATATATATATATATATATATATATATATATATATATATATATATATATATATATATATATATATATATATATATATATATATATATATATATATATATATATATATATATATATATATATATATATATATATATATATATATATATATATATATATATATATATATATATATATATATATATATATATATATATATATATATATATATATATATATATATATATATATATATATATATATATATATATATATATATATATATATATATATATATATATATATATATATATATATATGGGGGTGTGTATACAAAGTCTGTTGGTACCTGCTCGTTGGTGCCCCTGCTTCTACTGAACCCAGCAGACGTTTGAGTGTACACAGGAACGTTCGGAGCGATATAGCGTGCACAACTATATCGCGAAAGTATCCCGCACATTGCATAAAGGTGTCGCCGTCCGTCACACTAAGGCCTCTGGTCCATAACACCTTAGGATCCGTACCTAGGAGTCATGGAGTCTTTGGCCACAAGCCACAATTTCGCCACCTGAACTGTCGATCGCTGTCGAGTGATATCCAAAAACTGCGCTATCCAGGCTTCTGAGCTATTTCCATGCACCGTTTGCTGGCTTTGCCAGCAAACCCGCCTCAAGGATAGAACCCCGTCATCAGCGTCGGAGAGTACACCATCTACTGCGGTAACGCTGACGATAGGAGAAGTGGGGAGGCTGTGCAATGAAAGGCTGTAAGGAAGGATTTCAATGGTATGGTCAAGGAGTTCGGCTCAACGTCGTGTCAGAATGCATTCAGTGACGACTGCGGGATCACAGAGGATTCAATCTGTGGATAGTGAGAGTGCTCATGCGCCCACCTGAAACCGCCGAAAGACAATTCGAAGGATGCGTTTTTATGAGGAACTCAATACGTTGCTGGCCAGGGATACGCTTTGTCAACATGCTGTTGTCTGGTGGGGATTGACGCAAATGCGAAGATGGGACTTGATCCAGGAATCCGGAAGTACTCGGTAAATGGTTCTACCCAGTGGAGCAAACATCGGACAATGGCTACCGCCTTGTCGACTTTGTGAACGCAGTGGTCTGATTATTGCATCGACATTCAAGAGGAATCATCGCCGCCATCCCAGCACTTACGTGGCAGGGACCAACCCGGCTATCTCCAGAAGAGCAGCGGAAGCGGAAGATGACAACTTTGAAACTACAGCTTGACTATGTCCTGACGAGGAATATTCCAGTATCGGACATTCGAAGATCTAGAGCTGTGTGGGATGTCGCATTCGATTCGGATCACCGTCCTGTTCTGGCATTGGAACTTCACTGCGAGGATTCATAAGAGGAAGCGAGGGCTCCTTAACCTCTCGGAAGGGATTGACATGACAAGTCTCAGAGATGAAGAGTGCAGAAGAGGAATTTCCCGACAACGCGTTTCTATTCACATCGGAGTACGGACTAAGGAAGAAACTTTGCGACGCGGATTCTTTTGTCAAATGCATCCAGGACGCTTCAGAAAGAGGCACTCCCGGTTGTACAGCCTAAGAAGAAGTTCGCCTACCGTCTCAGAAGAAACAACATCTACCTACAACAGAGTATGTGTGCTCTCCGAACTGCAGGAAACTTCGCTGGAGAGAAGCGTCTGAGGGAGGAAGTTGCGTCGGCAGCTTTGGCAAAGTGACCGCGAACGAGAGTGGACGTGTAGAGCTAAGGAGTTCGAGAAGGCTTGGGAGGAGAAGAATCCGAGGAAAGCCTACACGTTGCTGCGACAGTATAGCGGGGAGAAGATGAAGAGATGTTCTCCTGTCTTGAACACTACCAATGGAGTTGCAGTTGGTGATGCGACGCTGCCAATATGGAAGGATTACTTCCAGTTCACTACTGAATCGTCCAGCGCCATCAGTACCTGAGGCTCCCGCATGTTCCAAGAGCACATTACGATGTCAGTGAGGAACCGCCGACTGAGTCTACGAAGTTTTTGGATTGTGTCCGGAAAATGAAGAATGGAAAGGCAGGTGGAGATGACAACATCACTGCTGAAATGCTGAAAGCTCTTCCTCCGTCTGGGATTCGTGAAATGACCAACACCATCCGTGCCATATGGATGAGCGAAAGGATACCCGATTCGTGGAGACATGCGATCATCGTACCATCTTCACAAGAAGCTATCCGTCATCTGGATTCCTAAGAACTACAGAGGAATCTCTCTACTTCGTGTCATGTACAAGGTTTTAGAAACGTATCATTCTCGAGCGACTTATCAAACATCGTGAAGGAACGACCAGAGATGAGCAAAGCCGGTTTTCGACCTGGAAGATCGACCATCTGACCAAGTGTTCGTCGTGAGAAGAGTAATTGAATCGTGGCAGCGGTTTTCGAAGCCATTACAGCTTGCTTTTGGACTTTGAAGCCGCGTTCGACTCTCCTCATCCGTGATCGATTGCTCAATGCTCTGCGAGCAGATGGAGTCCCGGAAAAGTATGTTCGGTTAATCGAGGACATGAACAGAAGGAACAACAGCAGCAGTTCGTACATCTGTCGGATTTACGTCAGCTTTCGGAGTGAAAACGGGAGTAAGGTAAGGGAGCCGTTGCAGGACCTTTCTTTTCAACTTCGCCGTTGATGACATCATGCGTAGAGTTGCAGAACAGTTTTCCTGCGGATGTGATCCCTAACACCACATCAGGACGCTCCTTGTCGACCTGGAGTACGCCGACGACGCATTGTGTTATTCGCTAGAAAACAACGCAAAACTGCAAAGGATTGTGAACCTCGTTTCCCGAAGTATGCACGCAGCCTATGGACTTCGTCTTCGTCCCGACAAATTTGCAAGCAGATGTGGGTCTCTCAGAGGCCTTCAACATGGAGTTTGTGTGGACGGACAACGTATCAGCGAACTGGTGGACCCGATTTCTGTTATTTGGGCTGTTGCTGAAGAACGATGGTAGTTATGCAGCGGATATTCGACAACGATGTGCGAAAGCTACGTCTGCATTCAATTCTCTAACCAAGTGTTTGTGGTCTACCACCATCGCGAAGGAAGTCAAGTTGCGCGTCTACCTATCCGCTATTCGCCCTATCATGATGTATGGATCGGAGACGTGGGCAGCTTTGCCGAAAACGCAGATGGAAAGGTTGGATTGCACGGAGAGGAAGCTTTTAGGCGTTTTGCTTGGATATTTCTGGCCGCGTGTATGCCACATAACGAAGACCTTTACAAAGGGAAATCGACGCAGTACACATCAACGCTTGACACGAGGGAGGTGCCAGCATCTCCTAACGCCATCTCAAGCAGCAATGGAAAGTCGACTTCGACTGCTCCGGGCATATACTAAGAAGAACGCCGGATCGTCTCGTACACAACACGCTTTAAAATGCTTCCAAATCCTGTCTAGAAACGGCCACCTGGGCGTAGGCAGAAAGTTCTGGACGGATGTGGTTAAAGAAGGATTTAAAGTCACTCGGCATCGAAAGACAAGTTCAGGCGCGATGTTTCGTTTCGCAGAGAATGGAATAGTGACAGCTGGATGGAAATTATTATTCGAAAAAAAAAAAACATGTTTTATAACTCTTTTTTTCTTTTTTTTTTTTTTTTTGATGTGTTCAAATTGTGGCTGAAGACCGTAGAAAAATGGACACGGCTGACTGTAAGGAGAGCACACCTCGGTGAAGATGCGGAATGACCGCGTCAGGCAGAAGCCAACCGATTAAGTCAGAAGTAAGTCAATATATATATATATACATATATATATATATATATATATATATATATATATACTATATATATATATATATATATATATATATATATATATACCATATATATATGACTACTGACAATCAGTTGGCGCGCTGACGCGTCATTCCACATCGGCAGTGTCCGCTCAGCCATTGTCCGACCCTCACGGTCTTCAGCTGAACACGTTCCATCCAGTAATCTATTCCATTTCCTGCGAAGTAAACATCGCGCAGTAACTTTCGATGCCGTGACACAAATCCTCTTTAACCAGATCCGTCAGAACTCCGCCTACGCCCAGATAACCGTTTCAGGCAGGGTGGAAGCATTCTTAAAGCGTGTTCCAGTACAGTTTCGATCCGGCGCGTTCTTAAAGCTGTATATGCTGAGCGATCGGGCGACTTTCCATTGCTGCTGAATGGCGTTGCGATCGCGGCACCTCGAAAAATTGATGTGTGCTGCGTCGATTTCCTGGCGAGGAATCAAACAAGATTCGTACATGTATGCGCATCGATGTAAATTAATCCAGGCAAACACGCTAAAGCTTCTTCTTCCGTGCAATCAACGCTCAATGCGTTTTCGATAACGCCCGTCTCCGATCGTACATCATGATCAGGCGAATAGCATGAACTAGGCCTTTGGCTTGACTTCCTTCGCGATAGTGTGAGACCCTGACGCTTGGTTAGAGTGGTGAGACTTTCTTAGCGCAAATCATTGTTCGAATATCCGCTGCATGAGCTACAAATCGTTCTTTCATGGAAACAGCCGGAAAATAACGGAAGTCGTATGATTCGTACTGTAGATCCGTCCGCACCATTACTCCGTTGAAGGCTATCTGAAGGGATCGCATCTGCTGCTCATTCTCGGGACGACGAGTCGCATGCCGCGCTCAGGCGGGTTCTGTCAGCGCGGTTTTGCGTTGTTTTCGGCGAGATAACGATAAAAAATAGTCGGCGTAGCACCAGTCGACGATGAGTCCTGATTGGTGTTGGGATCGCAAATCCGCGATATTCATGCATCTACGCATGATGGCGGCAGTTTGAAGGTCATCGAAGAGGGTCTGCGGCACTGTCTTTGCTGCTCAGCTGTTCAAGCGTAAATCCGACAATCATGATGAACTGCTGAGTTCATTGCTGGTCAAATGTCATCGGTGTAGACATGCTTTCGGATATCTGCTAGCGGAGGCGTTGACCAGTCGATCACGATGAGTCGAAGGCAGCCGAGTCCCAGAAGCGAAAGCAGCTGTATTGGCTTCGAAAGCCCGCGACTTCAGCGCGATTCGACCGCTTCTTCTCCGACGGGCGCTGGTCGATGGTCAGATCTTCAGTCGAAAACCCGGCTTTAGCTCAAATCTCGTCGTTCGCTTCGACGTGTTTGATCGCTCGAAATGATACGTTCTAAAACCTTGTAGCGTGACGCGTAGAGGACTTCATACTGTGATTCTTAGGGATCGTGACGGATGTGTGAAGTACGATGATCGCGTGATATCCGCGTCGGGTATCGCAAACCGTCACATGGCGCGGATGGTTGTCGTTTCGCAGTCCCTGGCGAGAGGAAGAATATTTCGGCGACTTTGTGATGTGATAATGCTGCCTGACTTCCGTTCTTCATTTTCCGGATGCAATCAAGGCTTCGGCTATCGTCGACGTTTCCTCGCTGATGTAATCGATTATTAACTTCTCTGAGTATGCGGGAGCTCTGAGTATTGTGGCTGAACATTCATTGAGTGAACTGTATTCAGCTTCCGCATGGCGGCGTCTCATCGCAAACCCTGCAGCTTCCGTGGTAGTGTTCAGAACGGGAGAACGTATTTCTGCTTCGCTGTACTGAGTGCGACGGCAGCGTGTGAAGTAACGAGTTATTATATCCTCCCAGGCCTGCTCGGGCTCGCTTGGCTGCGTCAGCATAGATTCGCGGTCGGCTGCCGACGCTGGCTTTCTCATCAGACGCTATCCTCCGCGAGTTTCCTGCGGTTCGAGGCACAGTACTGATTTGCTGGGTAAGTGTTGTTTCTTCTGAAGACGTAGACAGGCTTCTTGCTGTACGGCGGCCGGGGTGCTTCTTTCAGAGCGTCACTGCAGTGCGCTTTGACACAGAAAGTCATGTAGCAAACTAACCTTTGTCAGCTTAGCGATATGTGGATGCGGCGTTGTCGGGACGATCTCCGCATTCTTCAATGCAGGCTTTGTCGTATCAATCTCTGGGGTTGGGCCCTCAAACCTCTTTATGAGTCACTTCAGCCAGTGGTTCGGCTGGAACGGACGGTGACCGTCATGCGGCGTCGCACGGCTGCCAGATCTTTCAGTGTCATTGCTGGTATTCGCCGTCGGAAGGATTTATCAGTGAAGCTGCCAGTTTCAAGTTGTGTCAATCTTCCGCTTTCCGCTGCTTCTGGAGAGAGTAGCTGGGTTGATCCCTTGCCGTATGGCTGATGGCGGCGATGATTCATAGCGAATGTCGATGCGATAATCCAGACCGCTGCGTTACAAAGTCGGGCGGTAGTGTAGAAGCCATGTCGATGACTTCCGCCGGAGTAGAACCATTTGCCAGTACTTCA